>CM052354.1:499338-861390 GCA_028551475.1 Casuarina equisetifolia
TCATCGCCACCGGCTAACGCCCCGTACCGTCCCGATCTCTTCCAATGGCTTCCGCTGTCTCATCTCACACCGTAGATTCCTCAAACCCTAATCCCATTCCCGAAATTCCGACCCTCCGCCGGCCTCCTCCAACTCATCTCACCCCGCCGCCCCTTCCCCCTCCTTCCAGGAGCGCTTCGACGGCTCCAATTTCGTTGTCTAGCGCACCCGTCTCCTTCCCTTCCTGGTCTCCCATCGTCTCCTTCCGATCCTCGAAGGCACGGAACTCGCCCCCCCTCAAACCCTTATCTCTTCGACTGGGTCCGAGAGTCCCAACCCAGCCTACGCCGACTGGTTGATTCGTGACCAGACGGCGCTCAGCTGGCTTCTCGCGACATCCACCAACACGGTGGTGACGCAACTCTCAGACATTCGGTCCTCCACCGCCGCGTGGGATTTCCTTAAGAAATCCTACGCCGCCCACTCCTCCGCCCGTGCCTCCTCCCTCCGCCTCCAACTCCACACGATCACGATGGGGTCTCGGACTGTCACCGAGTTTCTCCACGAGGTCAAGTCCCTGCTGGATCAACTTGCCGCCATCGACGTCAAAATTGACGACGATGAATACGTCGGCCAGCTCTTCCGAGGACTCGGGGAGGATTATGATAATTTGGCAACCTCCGTGTCCGTGCAAAATCAGCATGCCCCCTTCAACCGTGAAACCATTCACGGACTGATTTTGGCCCAGGAAGGCCGTTTACGCGGTCGTGGCGTTGCCGCGGTCTCCCCGGCGGCTTTCGTCGGCTATCCTGGCACATTCCAGGGTCAGCCACATCCCGACCCACTTCTCCCGAACCCTAAGCCCGACCCGAGGTCCTCACCCGCTCGCCCGAACCACCTGGTCTCTACCCAGCCCACCAGAGATGGCCTTCTACCCACTCCCCCAGCCCAGCCCTGGTCCTCGCGGGCTTATAATCGAGGCCGGCGTCGCACTGGGCCTTTCTGTGGCCTGTGCAAACGGGCCAGGCACCACGTCAGCGGGTGCCCGGAACGCTTCAACCCACAATTTAACCCGCCCCGCTACCCGCTGACCCAAACCCACTCCAACCCGCATGCACACCTCACCTATCCTGCACCCTACCACATCGGATCCCCTGCTCCTCTGCCCCCCCTATAACTATCCTACCCCCTACCACACTGAATCCGCCCCTCCTCTGCCTCCCCACTATAACTCTCCTGCACCTTACCCCACTAAATCCTCCCCCTCTCCGCATGCCCACTATAGCTATCATGCACCCTACCCCACTCAATCTTTCCCCTCAGCTCACTTTTCCTCTTTCCCACCCCCCGTTTCCCACTATGGTCCTCCTAACCCCCCTCCCTCTGCCCTTGATCTTGCCTCTTGGCTCCCTGACTCTGGTGCCTCTCACCACGTCACGGATTCCACTGCTGGCCTTTCCCATGTGACCCCTTACACAGGCTCCCAGCAACTCACTGTCGGTGACGGTGTCTCTCTTCCCATCACCCATACAGGTACTCTTCGTACTCCCCACTTTACTTTGTCACATGTTCTTGTCGTTCCCTCCATCACCAAAAATCTTTTATCTGTTTCCCAATTTGCCTCTGATAACAGTTGTTATTTCCTTTTTTCCTCCACTCATTTTTGGGCTGTGTCTTCTCTTACTGGCCAGGTCCTCCTCCACGGAACCCTTGAACGTGGACTCTATCGTGTGGCCCCCTCCGATGTCTCCTCCCCTCCCCGGGCCTTCGCCGTCTCTAGCCCCAACTCTCTCACTTTGTGGCATCGTCGCCTCGGTCATCCGTCATCAGCTGTCCTTCTTCCGTTTTTGAAGTCTGCTACAATAAATTACACTACCCCCCCCTCCCCGCCCTGTACGGCATGTGCTCTTAGTAAGAGCCATCGCCACCACCACCCCCCGTCCCCGTCTAGGTCGTCCTTTCCTTTACAACTAGTTCATTTTGATGTATGGGGCCCTGCTCCCATTGACTCTTTTAATGGTAATAAATACTATGTGTGTTTCGTTGATGATTTCTCCCGATTTACCTGGTTATACACTTTCCATACCCGCTCTCAATTTCTTCACATCTTCTCTACATTTCATACTTTTGCCGAGAATCAACTTCGCCACCGCCTCCAAGCCATTCAATGTGATGGCGCCCCAGAGTTTCTCTCTTCTGCCTTCCAGCTGTATTTGCAACAACATGGCATCCATCAACGTATCTCTTGCCCGTACTCTCCGTTCCAGAATGGCACTGCTGAGCGCAAGCATCGTCATATTGTTGAGATGGGTCTTGCCCTCCTCACTCAGGCTACTGTTCCCTCTCATTTCTGGGATTTTGCCTTCGAGACGGCTGTCTTCCTCATCAACCGTCTCCCGACTCCACTGCTTGGTAATCGCTCTCCATGGCAAATACTCTTTAACCAACATCCCGACCTCTCCCACCTTCGAGTATTTGGTTGTGCTGTCTTCCCATACCTTCGGCCCTATGCCCCACACAAGCTAGCTCCCCGCTCTCAGGCCTGCATCTTTCTTGGCTACCCACCTGGCTATCGTGGCTACCGTTGCTATAACCCCCAAACGCATCGCATCTTCATCACTGCAGATGCTGTATTTCATGAGGAGGTCTTCCCCTATACTTGCCCTCCATCCCCTGTCTCCTCCCCCACCCCACCGACATTGGTCCCTGTCCCCTTACTCGTTCCCTCTCCTGATCCTTCCTCCCTTACCACACCCATTGCCAACCCCGATCCCCCCACTCCCTCTCCCTCTCCCTCTCCGGAACCCATTCCCCCTTCCTCCCCACCTTCCCCTCCCCCCACATCTCGCCCCATCACTCGCCTTCAAGATGGCACCATTGCCCGTCGCACCCTCACCCGCCATCAAACCTATGCTCTCACAGCCTCCGCCCACCCGTATCTGGAACCCTCTTGCTTTTCCCAGGCCGTTCGAGACCCTCATTGGCGTGAGGCCATGGCTGCCGAGTATACTGCTCTCATTCGCAATGGCACCTAGGTACTCGTTCCTCCTCCTCCGGATGTGCACCCCATTGGCTGCAAATGGATATTTAAGGTCAAGCTGCGGTCTGATGGCTCCCTTGAGCGCTACAAGGCCCGCCTTGTCGCTAAGGGCTTTCACCAGCAAGAAGGCATTGATTTCACCGAGACATTCAGCCCTATTGCCAAGCCTGTCACGGTTCGCACTGTTCTTTCTCTTGCCTACTCTCGAGGGTGGACTATTCGCCAGTTGGATGTGTCTAATGCCTTTCTCCATGGGCACCTCAGTGAAGTTGTTTATATGGAGCAGCCCCAGGGGTTTGTTGATCCCTCTCGCCCCCGCCATGTTTGCCGCCTCTACCGTTCTCTCTACGGACTTAAGCAGGCACCTCGGGCTTGGTATCAGCGGTTAAGCTCCTTTCTTGTCACCATTGGCTTCACTATCTCTACTGCTGACACCTCTCTCTTCACTCGCCACACTCCCCGGTACAGAATCATCCTCCTTGTTTATGTTGATGATATTATTCTGACCGAGTCTTCCCAGGCCCCCATTCCTGCTCTCTTACAGGTTCTTCAGCAAGAGTTTGCTTTCAAGGATCTTGGCCCTATTCATTATTTTTTGGGTGTTGAAGTGCAACCCACTGTTGATGGACTTCTTCTCCATCAAGCCAAGTTCACTCATGACATCTTGGCTCGAGCCAAGATGACAGATGCTAAAGCAGTCTCTACTCCGTGCACCACCGATGAACCCCTCTCTCTTTGGAGTGGTGAACCTCTTGCTGATCCTGCTCTCTATCGCAGCATTGTAGGTGCTCTTCAGTACCTCACTCTCACTCGCCCAGACATTGCCTATGCTGTCAATACTGCGTGTCAGTTTCTTCATCACCCCACCACTGATCATTGGCAGGCCGTCAAACACATTTTGCGCTACTTAGCTGACACTCCTCGCCTTGGTCTTCGCCTTACTCGGAGTGCCTCCACGTCCCTCCATGCTTTCTCTGATGCTGGTTGGGCTGGTGACCGTGATGATCGGCGCTCTGTTGGTGGCTTCTGTATTTTTCTGGGGAACAATCTTATCTCTTGGAGTTCTCGGAAACAACGCACTGTGGCCCGCTCCAGCACTGAGGCAGAGTACAAGTCCCTCGCCGACACCACTGCTGAACTCATGTGGATTGAGTACCTCCTCCGTGATCTCCATTACTTACCGCCCCATCCGCCAACCCTCTGGTGTGACAATCTATCTGCTCTCTACCTGACGGCCAATCCTGTGTTTCATGCTCGCACCAAGCACATTGAGATTGACTTCCATTTTGTCCGTGAACGCCTGGCTCGCGGTCAGCTCTTCTTGCAATTCATCTCTTCCGTGGATTAGCCGGCCGACATCTTCACCAAAGGTCTCTCCTCCGCTCGGTTTCGTCTTCTTCGCTCCAAGCTGACAGTGCATTCTGCCCCTTCAGCTTGCGGGGGGCTGTTAGAGAAACCATCACCGGCCACGTCAACGCCACGTGTCTCCTCCATGTCAGCACCCAGTGCCACGTCAGCCGTCCAGCCACATCAGCCCTAACCCATGTACAGATGGGCGACCCGACTGGATCACTCGACCCGCGTCTCAACCCAGTTCCAACCCGCGCCGCGTTCTGGGTTTGTGTCGAATCTTCTCCACCGCCGGCGTCGAGTTCTTACCATATTTGGTTGATTTCTCTTATGTAAAGTTTTGATTTTGTAAATCATGTAAAGCGATTATATATTGTAGATCAATTGGAAATAAAATTGATTGGGAATTTTCTCACAATCGAAACACACAGATTTTAGGGTTTTGTCTCTCACCTTCACCTCGCCGGAATTTCATTATTCCGGCCAACCTATAGAAGTTTAGTTTCTTTCACTGCGGCATGTAGGGGAGTCTCACCAAATGGGATCTTATCGAACCTTTCTAAAACATGTGGGTCGCTCTGTATCGACGAGTACAATGCATCAACGTCTCCTCCTCGAGCAACACTTAAGCATGCATTAATGCTTTCTTGCTGAGCAACAGTAATGGAGCTCGCATCCGTACCTTGCTGCTGAGCAGCAGCTGCAGCAGTCAAAATTGCTCCAATGCTTCTTTGTTGAGCAGCAGCAACATCCAAAATTGCATCAATGTGTCTTTGTTGAGTAGCAGAAACACTCAAAATTGCATCAATACTTCTTTGCTGAGTAGCGCTAACACTCAAACTTGTGTTATTGCTTTCTTGTTGAGTAGCAACGGCACTCAAATTCTGATCCATTTGAAGGAGGGGGATAGTCAATGGACAGGTAAGAAGAAACGTTTGTAAAATTCTCTAAAAAGGCGACATTGGGTGTACGATTGTGCAAATAAGAGGCGGTGCATTCTCTTTTTATAGGGTGGGTCAGAGATGAGTATCATCTAATTGATGTACCATTAAATACTTCATAGAAGATATCTTATAATTAATACACCATCATAAATTTCAAGATAAGGCCTTCACAGTTGGGCAGTGCCTCCATTGCCTAGCAACTTCCTAAGAAGTTTCTTTGAGCAACTATGACAGCTGACGGTAGCCTATCAAAAAGTAGCGTTAACTACTGGCAAAGAAATTACATAAAAATTACGGTAGAATAAGGTGAATTGGTCATTGTCTCCCTGTATGCTATGCAAAGTCATATAGTCATCCGACATGGATGATGGAATGATGCCTCCAAGAAGTTTATATAAAGTTGAAGAAGGTTTTCACTTTTAATCGGTGGTAGTGTTAAAGTCACTTTATCTTTGTACATTATTGTGTAGAAAGAAGGTTAGAAAGGTTTTTTAAAAAATAACTAGGTTTTAAATCTACTTCAGATTTTTTTTATAAAACAATTTTAAGGGAATCATGTTGGAAAACTATTTTTGGGATTCATAAAGAAAACTTTTAACAGCTAAAAATTGGAAGACAAAAAATTTAAATTTTTTTTAAAAAATATTGTGTTAATTTATAATCATCCTTTTTAGAATGGTACTACAATAATTGCTTCAATTAGAAGGAATTACCATTGAACTTTTGTTAACAACTATGACACGATTACTCTTTTGTCTTTGTTAAAATTTTTTAAAAATAAACCAACTTTCATAAAAAAAAGGAATAATTGTTACTAACAATGTGTTTGAAACATATGTTTTCTAAAAAAATTTATATGTTATGAAAATATTTTATGATTCTTTTGAAAGGTATGCCTGAAAAAGGAGGTGTTACAAATCTGTTACGTTCTTGTGTTTTCTACGAAGTCGTCGTTGGGCATTGTGACAGTGACCCATTAAATAAACAAGCAACTAGCTGAAAAAGACGTTGAATTTAAGACCGTTTTACTTATGACTGCATGTGACGAACGTTTCAAGCGGGTATTGTGCCACTGAGACAAAACCGTTCATGGCTGAAATAAAGCTTCCTGTCCGCCGAATAAAGAAACTGCTCTGCTCGAGGTCTTCCCGGGATATTGTGCCAGTGTCCACTTAAAGAAACCAGAAAGTAGCCATGTCTTTGAACAAAGTTCCCTCGTCTTGGACCTTGTGACAGCAAGTCTTTAAATAAACCAGCAAAAACCTACGCATGTGTGATGGGTTTAATTTAAGACCGGCCTTTGGCTACTTTTCCTTTTGTCGAAGTCGTCATTGGATGTTGTGCCAACAACTCTTTTATAAAAAAACAAGAAAAAAGAAAACAGGTGTAGAAAAGAACTCATCGTTCATAGGAAAATAATATGGCATTATTAGAAGATTGTGGTTTTCGAAACTGGAAAACTTTTCAACAAAGTATTGAAGACAGCGTGGTTCTTACTGAATCATAGGGAAGGATGACCTAAGATCTACAATCAAAAACCACAGCAATTTGCCACTGCATGATGCCTTTGTAGGTGGTAATACAATAATCGAATATGGACAAGCTGTTTGGTCGTGGTTGTTAGTCATGACAGGGACTTGAAATGATAATCTATTTGATTAAGCCATGGGAACGTAGTAACTACGTTTGCTCTGAATGTGCTGGCAGTTGACTCTTCTGAAAGTTTTTTTTTTTAAGTCTGGAAAGGGTATCGATGACCTGCAACTCCCGTATAACATGCCACGGAAGAGTTCAGTGAATTACTACTGAAAGTGATGTCGACAGTTCTTGGAAGAAATGTATATTATATTATTGAAATTTACAATATGTTATCTTATATCTTAGCTTGTTGTGTATCTTACACAAGATTATTTCTCTTTTATAAGTTAATTTTAGGTGTTAAAATATGCTGTTTCTTTCTCCCGTGATGATATGCTGAAATGTAATATATATCTCACATTATTAATGTCTTAACTTGTCATGCTAGTCTTAAGGGAATATATAGGCTTTTTAACCCATCATTTTTCACTTTCCTTCTTACCCATGTTCACTATCGTCACTTATTTTGTTCTGATTGGTTTAGTTTAGTTATGAGCTGGGATGACGAGGTATATACCAATCCCTGGCAGGTTGCCCCCAGAAGGACCTAAAAGCATTTGCATACATCATTCTGTTCCAAAGAGATGTGAATCATCTATTGGATGGATGGACCATTAACCACTCTAACGACCCCCATTTCATAGAGGAATTTAGGTGGTTCAAGAGTTGCTTTCCTGTGATGGGTCAAGAAACTCAATTGCAAGGGCCATCCCTACCAACTCAACTTGCCCATTCAATCATGTACTTCTGTCATTGGTGTTTGGGTATCCTCTACTTAATTGGCTCTCCATGAAAGCAAGAATTGCCAATCATCACCTTTACAAGATCTTATATTTGCTTCCAGAAGAAGGCAAGTCTGGCGAATTTCCACCCACCGAATTGGTCATTTCAATTTTGATAATTACCCCAAAACATGCAGTTATCAATTCCCAGAAATTGTATTTCCTTGCCCTTAAGACAAATATATATTATTCCGAACAGGACTAGGACTGAACAATAATCACTACTTGACAAATAAGAAACGGTTGAAATATCCTTTCAAGAGTTTCGTGTCACAAGTAAAACTTAGTTGTCAACCACTTTTTGTGCCTAATTTAACAAATGATCAAGTTTGAACCACTATCTTGTGATCGTGTTTATGGGTGTGACATTTTGGCGATTAGTGCACCTTTTCCCTTTTCTATAAGGAAAGTCGCTTTTGTATTAGCAATCTTGGTGAATTTTTGAACTCAATTACTATTTAATTAACCATGAATAAACAGCCAGTATTGTCACTGCAAGAACCTTAAAGGGTAGTTTTAGATGCACGTAAAGCTTGATGGATCACATGCTAGTTCTTGGTCTTTGTACACATGTGAGTACAAAGTTCCATTAAATTCCATAGTAAAACTTGTCATAAAAATTCTTCATTATTCTTTATTTTACTCGAAACAAGAAAAAGAAAAAGAAAACGGAAAAGAAAAAGGAAAAGGCAAGGGAAAAGAATTAAGAAATGAATTCTTTATTTTACTACTACAAAGTAGTAGGTTTAATGGATTTCGAACTCACGTGGGGGCCATGCCCCACGAAAGGACCCCACGTTCCGCTCCAACTCTTTTAAACAGCAACATACGATCGCTATGGCAGAATGGCAATTAGTCTTTTATTGTTATTATTTGTTTGCAAAATATTTCCCTTGGTTTTGTGCTGAAACTTAATTTAAAATCGAAGTGAAACCCATTTCCACATGAGCCAGAGTGTAGCCATTTTCTAAGTCTATTTCTAGCCGTTTCCTGTAAGTTTGGCAGGCGGAGGGAAAAGGGAAAGTATGGTGGTGGATAAGGCAAAAGAAGGAGAGAAAATTGTTAATTGTTAGGTAGTAAATTTGCATATACATCACATACATTAGCTTCTCTCCTGAAGGATAATTTGAAGTAAAAGGTTTATAAATTTAAACCTCAATATGTCGTGGCAGATGCATTTAATCTGTAAAAGCACAAAATTATTGGTAGTAATACATGTCTAAATTTTACAAAATTATTCATAATTGGTGGGTGAAGTGAAAATTCTTGCTTTGTCTTTTGCGATGTACTTGACCAATTGTGAAATTTGAAAATTGGTAATAATACGTTATGCCATGGCGTTAAACGCCTACTTTCCCAAACGTTGATGTGGACAACTGGAATCGTTTCCTGAAAAAATCCTTGGTTTTCCTAAACATGAAAACCGTCATAAAATTAGGAAAAGAACAAATAAAAAAAAATGCGAACATGTATAAGCGCTTATAAAGAATATAAGTACCTCTTCATGAGTGATTTAAGTGTAAACATATGTGTCTTTATGGGCTATATGAAATCACTTGTTATTTGTGACGCTATTTATGGGTATAAATTAGTAAAATGATTGCTAAAGTATAAATCTAATTTCTAACTTACATGTCTTGATGCATGGCTTGTAGGGATTTATAATATTAGAAGAATTTAATTCTTTTACAGAGAAAGAGAATCAAGGGAAGATTTCAAAATTTACCTTTTACTTTATATCCCCAAACTTCAACTTAGAGTTAAGCTATTGTCTTCTCTTTTGTGTTTTGAAGTAGGACTTTTATCATACACACCCCATGCCAAGCAACATTGGATTCAAGACTTCATAGAATAAAGCATATTCAATTTGAGCTTTGATATTTGATCAAGAAGTTAAAAGACTTAACTCAAGAGCTAGCTTAAGAATTAGAGGTTCTTTTAATTTAAACTTTATCTCAAGGATCTTATCTTTTAATGTAATTAAGACTTTCATCTTCCACATAATTTTCTTTATTTGTTTTCTTACTTGTCACCTTTTTATAAGTTAATGGGACGCTGAAAAGAAATAAAAGTAGGCTCCATCAATGTTGTGGATTCCAGCAAAGATTAATTTGAATTTTATTCCATCCACTAGCTCCACCTTCTTATTAAACAAAACTAACTCGACGTTCCATGTCATGCAATCATTCTATTGATCAACTTTGAGCCCACTTGACTTCGTTCCTTCAAAGAACGCGGAATGTTTGAAGGCAGTGTCGACTAAAACTTAGGATATACCGGGGTTCATGCAGTTGGTCATCCTGTCAAAGACGTGTTGTAATTTTTATGAGGTGAAGCAGATTCAAAAATATTACTTCTTTCCCTTTTTATAAACTTTTTATTTAAAAATTCAGATGCGATAAGAAGCAGAAGTAGCTCCACTATTAATGCAGATTCCATGACAGATTAACTTGAATTTTATTCCATCCACTAAATCCACCTTTTGATTAAACAAAACTAGCTCCCCCTTCCATAACATTCTGTTTCTTTCACTTGTTTTTTGGATTAATTTTTCAGTCCACTTGTTGGTATTCCTCTCAAAGAACGAGAAATGCTTGCACGCAGTGACGACAAAATTAAAGAGGAAAAGGGGGACGCGTGCAGATGGTCACCCACTTAAATACATGGGGTAATTTTCAAGAAGAGCACAGTGGGCTCCTCCATGTGCGCTTCCTTATTTATAAGGTATGTTTGCTACCCAAGTAACATGCAGCGTATTCAAATATACCCAGTGAAACCGATGTGTGAACGAAGAGTACGCCATATCAACATTAAAATATTGATGGCAGGTCTCTTAAAATAGGATTCTTAAAGGTGCCAAAATCTTGTCGTTTCGATTTCTTGCGTACATTTAAAAAGAAACTTATGGAGGGCATTTGAAAGGGACACTTGACGGCTACATTAGTTTTGATAAAAGGATAATTAAAGTAAACCCATTTTAGAATAAAAATAACCAAAGTATATGAAAGAATATCGCCATCAACACGTTTTAGAATAAATGTATGATTAAAGTGTAAGTCTAGGTCTTATTTTACTCTTACAAAGCTTTATCACACGCCCCCATGTCAATGAAATAAAAATATTGACAGTGGCGTTCAAATGATAAAATTTTCATCTTAAATCGTATAGTAAAATATATTTTTATCAAAAGGTTCATTAAAGCAAACATGATTATAATGGAATAATATATGAATTATCAAAGTTCAAGTCTTATTTAATTTTTAGAACCTTTTAATCTGGTCATATATTTATTCAAATATACCCAATGAAACCGATGTGTGAATTGCATACCTTTTTATTCTTTTTCATATCTAAGAATTTCCATTTGGACTAGGTGAACTTGCCGTTAAGGGTCCTAACCTAGTTACCATTGGGCCAAGGGAGTCCCCTCTCTTTTATTTGCTTCCTTCTTTACCTAATTTCTGTATGTTAGTCAAACTCCGACAAGAAACAAAAGTATATCCACCTTTGATAATGCTTCCCCAAGCATTTATATGAATTTTTTTATCCATCTACTAGCTCCGCCAAGTTGATTGTAGTCCCATTAAAGAACGTGGAATATTTGTAGTTAGGTCTTCTAAGTGTTGTCCTTTGGCTACGTTTGCTTTCAATGAGAATATGGTAGTGATGTGTTGTCTCTATCTTACCTTCCATCATGCATGTGCTGCTTATTTTTGTGCTATACAACAACATTTGAGAAGGTACATCATTATTTTATTTTGTTTTTTTAGAGTGATATATTGTATTAATAAAATTTGGAAAACATTATTTTATTTTATTTTTTTTATTTTTATACAAGAAGCAATATATTGCATTTATTATGATTGTTATTAAAGCCTAATCATTATTAAGGTTTTTATTGAGAGCAAAAGAAATATTAATTGACAAGATTAACAATAAAATAAACATTCAACTAGAAGAATGAGAATCCCACAATAAAGAACTTCGTTGAAAACACACTTGGAAATCCAATAATCCTTGGTTTGATCTGATCTTAAAATAAATATCTACCAACCAACAATATTGATATACAAAGAAGTATCCAACGACAAGCTTATTAATAAAATCAACAACCAATAACACTACAAGAAGAATTTCACGGCAGAAAATCCATTGACTGACCACACTAAGTCTAACCCAAAAGTAACGAACTAGTAACAACACTCAAAACTAACCCGCCACCTACCCTTCCACCTCTTATTTAAACATCAGATGAAACCAAACGACAACCCCACTCCAAAACGACATAATCTTTCACTTTCCGAAAATAAAATAACATAGTAAAAGAAAATACTTATTTTTTTTCACGGATCGGGGCCTTGTCTTTGCTCCCCGGGTTGTTCCTCTTTTGGAAGAAATTTCTGGCTAAATTCTCTTTCCCTCCAGACCGCAATGCCCAGATAAAAAAAAGACACGAGAAAAGCCATGAATAATGAATATGGAAGATATCGTCGTAACTCTATCCTTTTATAATCCGGAGCTGTGACGCATACTGATGTAATGTAGGAAGCAGAGAGGCTGATGAGAAGGGGACTACAGATGAAGGCGCCAATAAAACCACGAGGAACTAGAATGAGCAGTGCAACGATCATATAGAGGAAGGACCCCATATTCGCCCACGTGACAAAGTGGTAAGCCCAAGTGTCCATGATGGCCGTCCCCGCAATGTGTGACAACTTACCTGTGGAGTTTGAGGAATTGGCTGCAGTAGAGTAGTAGTCCTCTTGCCAAGTTCCTCCCGGGGGAGCGACTGTTGTTTGGAAGATAACTGTTATAAGCAGCGTGACAACTACCAACAAAACGTTGCGACTTTCGTCGGTTACTTGCGAAATCGCCCGCCGGACAAGTATGTAGAACTTCTGATCCCTTTCAAAAGGAAATTCGATGTGATTCGGAGGTCGAGAATCCGGAGTTTTATTTTTAGGCTTGACACGATCCAGTAAATCCTTAATAGATGTTCCGTTGTTTGATTTCTGTAAGATATCAAACGCTGTATCCCCCATTTCATTCTTCGCGTCCTTATCAACTCCACAATACAATAACCATCTCACGATCTACATAATTTATAAACGCAAACTTAATCATAAAACATGGACATAAGAAAAGCAAACGGGACATATTAAAAAAGCAAACATAAAAATATCCTGACCAAAAGTCATAAGTAAATTACTTGAAGAAATATTTTAGCATGTTTTTCAAGTGCATTATACCTAAAGATAATTAGGAGTTATTGCTTGTGCTTATATTTTTGAAATATTGGACGGGTCTACTTTTGTTGCAGTAGTGAATCATTATTGCAAACAATTGCACAACAAGACAGGCCACCCTTAGGACAATTTCATTCTGCTTTCTTTAATAGAAAACACCAGTGAAGATGACTTGCCTCAAATAGATTTTTGGATGCTGCAATGTGTAAGAGAGTATTTCCATCTTCATCCTTCAAGTTCAATAATTCCTTTTCCCACCAAAAGGCCTTCTCGAAGGATGTCCATTTAAGCCATGTGAACAGGAATCGGAAAGCATTGAGCCTGTCGTATTTCAGAGCGACATGCAGAGCACTTTCATTTTGATTTGTAAGATCAACAATGGACTTTGGATTGATTTCCAGAAATTTGGCTAAAAGATATTGATTGCCTTTCTCAGCAACATAATGCAAAGGAGTCAGTCCCTTCTTTCCCTGGATACGAAGAAGGTCTTCATCAATTTTGAGTAGCCTGAGGATCACTTTGGTTTGATTTCTTTCCAAAGCAGACTGCACGACAGTATGGCCCTCTGTGTTCAGCTTCCTCGCAAATGAAGGCTTCAACCTCATGATTTCCAAGGCAAACTCAGTGCGCCCTTCAGATACTGCCGCATGTAGGGGAGTCTCAACAAGTGGAATCTTATCGAACCTTTCTAAAACATCTGGGTCTCTCCGCATCAAATTGTACAATTCATCAACGTTTCCACTTCGAGCAGCACTCAAAATTGCATCAACACTACTCTGCTGAGCAGCACTAACACTCAAACTCGTGTTAATGCTTTCTTGTTGAGTAGCACCGGCACTCAAATCCTGAGACATTTGAAGGAGAGGGATAGACAATGGACAAATAAGAGGAAACGCTTGTAAAATTTTCTGAAAAGGCGACACCGGGTAGTACTCCTATACAGATGAGAGGCAGGGCGTTCTGTTTTTATAGTGGTGGATCAGAAATGGGCGTCATCTAACTGATACGCCAGTAAATACAGCATAGGAAAACTCTTATCACCGTTACGCCATCAATTTCGCTTTCTTTTCTCCGAAATGGTCATTGGGTTTGTTATCAAAGCCCTTTTAAGTAAACAAGCAACCAGCTTGGTGTGAAAGAAGGGTAGTTGGAACATTGATGAATTTAAGAAGGGTTTTAGGTCTGGCATTTAATATTCGGTATGTGTAAGTTTGGGTATAAGTTTTATAACATTTAAAAATAATAATTTTTTTACCTTTTTTTCCTCATATTTTACTAGGAAATATCATTGTTTAAACGATATCTCAAAGGCAATTTTAATGTATTTTCTTAGATGTGGAGGTCAAATATAATATAGGACTTGAAATTTAATCATTTATTACCTCAAAACTAAAGTCAAAATTGCCTTTCCAAATCAATGGTCACTTGTTTCATATTTTTGAAAATGTCATGATTTGATTGATATACTACTTTTTGACTGTTGATTAAGCTTGCATTTCACGTGTTCTCTAACAAGGGCGCGGGTCTGAAACAAGGCCAGCTGGAAAAAATGGTGACTACGAGATAAGCCTTTAGACTGCATGTGATACACGTTCAAGCAGAGTAAACTCAGGTAAGCACCCAAACAAAATAGCCAATTCTATGAATTATTTGCATATGCGGCATGTGGCTTTGACTGCAAGACATTTATGATGTACATAATGCATAAGCTATGGTAGCCTCTAGCGCCGTGAAAAGGAAGAATGGCAATTCAACTTTAGATAAATGTCATGGGGAGGGTTTTCCATCTTGCTGGACATTGAGACTACAACCCTTTAAAAAAAGCGGCAAGTACCCAGGCATGCAAGAAGGGTTGAATGTAAAGACAGACTTTAGTTACTTTTTCTATTTGTCGAGGTTGTCATTGGAGCTTTTAACAGCAACACTTTTTTTTAGTAAATCAGCAAGCATAAAATGCAGAGGGAGTCTTTCCACGTGCTTAGGAAAGTGATGCAGAGAAGACGTCGCCGTGTGTACGTGTTCAAAGCAAATACCTAATTTCCTTTGCATTTTTTATTTTATTTTTGAAACTATGCGCCTTGGTTTTATGCTGAAACTTAGTTTGAAATCGAATTTAAACCCATTTCCCACGCCAAAGATTTTTCATCTTTTTTATGCTTCTATTGAACTTATAATTTTATTTTATTTTTTATGAAAGTTTAAGTGTTATATATCATCCTAGAAAATACAAATTATTTAATTATAATATCATTATTTTAGCTTAAAAATTATATTTGACAAATTTTAAAGCTTTTATAAAAATTCATTATAATTTATAAATTTTACTTCTTTGATTAATGAAATTTTATCTCTCACTTCTTGTTTATTAGACTCATAATTAATTTAATTAAATATATATATATATATATAAAATCTGTTTCAAATTAACTCTTAATTTTTTATCCACTAAGCTTTTTTTCATGGCTTTACTTGGAATAACCAATACGTTGATAAAATACCATATATGAAAAAACAAAAACTTTTACAAATAGAACACCTAACTAGATATGTCATGATAATTTTTGTCGTGACTTGACGTTGTAGGTTGATTTGACAATCTCCTAGCATTATTTGCATCCAAGAGTTTATTTCTTTTATACATTCAGCACCCCATAAATATTGGAACCAAGTCCCTACAAGAAATAAGATTAGCTCTATCTATGATGTGGATTCCATCCAAATATTAATTTGAATTTTATTCCATGTATTAGCTCCATATTTGATTAAACAAAAATATATCCACCTTTGATTGAAAAAAAAAAAAACTAGCTTCAACCTTCTCTTTGGATCACCCATTTTATTAATTAATTTTTTCACCCTCTGGTTGGTGATCCCCTCAAAGAACGCCGATTAATTGAATGCAATGACCACTAAAAACTAAAGTGGATAGGGTAGAAAGTGTGCAGTTGGTCGTCCAGTCAAACGCATACTGTAATTTTCAAGAAAGGCAGCGGCCTAATCCAGGTGCACCTTTATTAATATGATGGAGTGTTGCTGCCGAGGTCACATGCAACTTATTCAAATGATTTTTCAGTCTCTACAAATTTTAATTAGATGTTTTTTTTTAATGTAAGATTTGACCGTTTAACCAACCTCTTATGTTGTTGTGTTTACTACGAAGACGTCGTTGGGCATTATGATAGTAACCCTTTAAATAAACATGTCCAATTTAAGACCGCTTTACTTATGACTGCATGTGACAAACGTTTCGACCCAAGTAAACTAAAGCAAACACTGAGACAAAGGTGGTTCATGGCTGAAATAGAGCTTCCTGTCCGCTGAATAAAGAAACTGCTATGCTCCAAGTCTTCACGGGATATTGTGCCAGTGTCCACTTAAAGAAACCAGAAAGTAGCCAGGTCTTTCAATAAAGTAGTGTGTTTAATGTTTTACGAACCCACGTGGGGGCCATGTGCCACCAACGGGACTCTCCGTCCCGTCCGACTATTTTAAACAGCAACATTGGGTCGCTGTAGCAGTTTGGCAATTAGACTTTTATTATTGTTATTATTTGTTTGCAGTTCTCCAAATATTTCCCGCAATTTAGTGCTGAAACTTGATTTAAAATCGAAGTGAAACCCATTTCCAAATAGGCCAGAGTGTAGCCACTATCGAACTCTATCTCTAGCCGTTGCCATCAGTTTAGCAAACTTTACTAACCACTGTCATGTTGTCAAATGTGAAGAAAAGCCGGCAGAAAGAGATATAAAAAAAAGGAAGAGAGAGAGAGAGATTTGTCAAGGGAAGGAAGTATTTTAAAAGTAAAGATGAAAAGATTATTAATTTGTAATTGGATGAACATTTTATAAGTAAGAAGTGAATTCTTATGATTAGTAACTAGATTAGAGTACAATATTATAAAAAATTATTACTAACTTCAGAAATTTCCAAAAAAACCATGATAAAAGTGGATAGATACTCATGGGATTTAAGTGGAAGGATGAAAGGAAAAAGCTTATTCTAACAACCCAACATATATAGATAAAAATAAGTATTAAAAGATAGAAACATTTGAAAATTGAGAAGAGAAAGCTTCATATTTTGTAAAAAAAAAATGAATTTTGTAGAAGTAGGAAATAAAGATAGGTAAGTTTTTTTGCAGTCAAACAAAATATAAAGTGATCAATTAGATATAAGATACTCTTCAAAATGTGTAGGGAAGCAAAAATTTTGGCGAAAGGAAAATCACAAAATTGTCTCAAAAGTGGATGAAATTTATGTGATTAAAGTTTTCTGATAAATAAAAATAAGGAGGTTAAGGTATCTCGAAACACAGCTCTTTAGTAGTTTTACTTGAATTACTAGGTAAGAGACATAAAGATTAAAGTTGTTACTCTTTAAAAGTAAGACTTTTTCGTTTTGCAGGAGTGATGGATATATGATACAATGCACTCTAGTAACCTTTGTCTAAGACTAGGAATTCCATGAGGTTGTTGGATTACGTTTATGAATTTGGTTTGCTGTTTTCAACCAATCTATACATAAAGTTTTCTGTTTCTCGAATTTCTCATTGAACTTTTTGATAAACCAGTAACTTGGGTTGGATGTGGGGAGGGACCTTGGAATTTGAGCTCTGCGTAGGGGATCGGAAACCCAGAATCTGGTGCATGCTTGGGGAATTCGCAGACTCTCCACCTGTTTATGATACTTGCCTTAGTGGCCATAGTATTGGGAGTATCGAATATGGCTGTTGTCTTTTCTCCGAAGAAGTAATTAGTTGGGAAAAATGTTTAACTTAATCTCAAAATTATGTTCACAAAATGTAAAGACACGCTAATATTTGATTAGATGTACATAATCACACTTTCATGGTATGAAATTCGATACTTGTATATCAATAAAACAAATTATTAATGTCCTGATAATTGTGTCGTCTACGAAGTCGTTGTCATTTTTTTTTTCCTTTTTTTATTCATCAGGGACGGTACCCTGAAGTTGTCGTTGGGCATTGTGACATTAACCCTTTAAATAAACAAGCAAATAGTTGGAAAAGATGTTGAATTTAAGACCGTTTTACTCATTACTGCATGTGACGAACCTTTCGAGCCAAGTAAACTAAAGCAAACACCGAGACAAAGGTGGTTCATGGCTGAAATAAAGCTTCCTGTCCGCTGAATAAAGAAACTGCTATGCTCGAAGTCCCTTCACGAGATATTGTGCCAGTGTCCACTTAAAGAAACCAGAAAGTAGCCAGGTCTTTGAATAAAGTTCCCTCGTTTTGGACCTTGTGAGAGCAAGTCTTTAAATAAACCAGCAAAAACCTACGCATGTGTGATGGGTTTAATTTAAGACCGGCCTTTGGCTACTTTTCCTTTTGTCGAAGTCGTCATTGGATGTTGTGCCAACAACTCTTTTATAAAAAAACAAGAAAAAAAAAAAACAGGTGTAGAAAAGAACTCATCGTTCATAGGAAAATAATATTGCATTGGTGGACTGAAGAGAAAGTAGTAGGTTTAATGGATTTCCAATTCACGTGGGGGCCACCAAAGGACCCCACGTTCCGCTCCGACTCTTTTAAACAGGAACATACAATCTCTCTGGCAGTCTGGCAATTAGACTTTTATTGTTATTATTTGTTTGCAAAATATTTCCCTTGGTTTTGTGCTGAAACTTAATTTAAAATCGAAGTGAAACCCATTTCCACATGAGCCAGAGTGTAGCCATTTTCTAAGTCTATTTCTAGCCGTTTCCTGTAAGTTTGGCAGGCGGAGGGAAAAGGGAAAGTATGGTGGTGGACAAGGCAAAAGAAGGAGAGAAAATTGTTAATTGTTAGGTAGTAAATTTGCATATACATCACATACATTAACTTCTCTCCTGAAGGATAATTTGAAGTAAAAAGTTTATAAATTTAAACCTCAATATGTCGTGGCAGATGCGTTTAATCTGTAAAAGCACAAAATTATTGGTCCTAATACATGTCGAAATTTTACAAAATTATTCATAATTGGTGGGTGAAATGAAAATTCTTGCTGTCTCTTGCGATGTACTTGCCCAATTGTAAAATTTGAAAATTGGTAATAATACGTTATGCCATGGCGTTAAACGCCAACTTACCCAAACGTTGATGTGGACAACTGGAATCGTTTTTTAAAAAAATCCTTGGTTTTCCTGAACATGAAAACCATCATAAAATTAGGAAAAGAACAAAAAAAAAAAGCGAACATGTATAAGCGATTATAAAGAATATAAATACCTCTTCATGAGTGATTTGAGTGTAAACATATGTGTCTTTATGGACTATATGAAATCACTTGTTATTTGTGACACTATTTATGGGTATAAATTAGTAAAATGATTGCTAAAGTATAAATCAAATTTCTAACTTACATGTCTTGATGCATGGCTTGTAGGGGTTTTTAATTTTGTAAGAATGTAATTCTTTTAGAGAGAAAGAGAATCAAGGGAAGATTTCAAAATTTACCTTTTACTTTATATCCCCAAACTTCAACTTAGAGTTAAGCTATTGTCTTTAACCTTTTCTTCTGTGTTTTGAAGTAGGACTTTTATCTTACACACCCCATGTCAAGCAACATTGGATTTAAGACTTCATAGAATAAAGCATATTCAATTTGAGCTTTTATATTTAATTAAGAAATTAAAAGACTTAACTCAAGAAATAACTTAAGAATTAGAGGTTCTTTTAATTTAAATTTTATCTCAAGAATCTTATCTTTTTAATATAATTAAGACTTTCATCTTCCACGTAATTTTCTTTATTTGTTTTCTTACTTGTCACCTTTTTATAACTTAATGGGACGCCGAAAAGAAATAAAAATAGGCTCCATCGTTGTTGTGGATTCCAGCAAAGATTAATTTGAATTTTATTCCATCCACTAGCTCCACCTTCTGATTAAACAAAAACTAACTCGACGTTCCTCTCAAAGATCGAGGAATGGTTGCACGAAGTGACTACTAAATTAAAGAGGAAAAGGGGGACGCGTGAAGTTGGTCATCCACTTAAATGCATGGGGTAATTTTCAAGAAGAGCACACTGGGCTCCTCCATGTGTGCTTCCTTGATTATAAGGTGTGTTTGCTACCGAAGGAACATGCAGTGAAACCGATGTGTGAACGGAGAGTGCACCATATCAACATTAAAATATTGACGGCAAAATAGGATTCTTACACGTTTAGAATAAATGTATGATTAAAGTCTAAGTCTAGGTCTTATTTTACTCTTACAAAGCTTTATGCTCCCTCAATGAAATAAAAATATTGACAGTGGCGTTCAAATGATAAAATTTTCATCTTAAAAGGTATAGTAAAATATATTCTTATCAAAAGGTTCATTAAAGCAAACATGTTTATAATGGAATAATATATGACCGAAATTCTAGTCTTATTTTATCCTCCAAGAGTCCTATAGTCCGTCCATCCAAAGAAAAGCCTTAAAAACATACGAGAATTGACAAATCAATTGTTTATTTTCTTATTAAAATACTAAATAAAATCACATTAGATTTGTAAAGATTGTTAAAGCAAACACAATGTCAAAATGAGAATGATTAGGATCTACCCCTATGTTATCGGGTAAGAATCTCGTAATCGCCGTGTCAAGGATACATTGGATGTGTTTTGGAAGTAGCATCCCTCTCTAACATATGAAATAATTTCACCTTTGATTTGAAAGGATAATTATAGAAAACTTATTTGGTGTGGTAAAAGTTTCCCCCTAATTTCATGTTTTATTTTATTCTCTAAAATTTATCTAATCTCTATCCATGTTAAAACATTAGGAGTACCTTGGATGTAGCTGATATTTTCTTACTACAATATGAAGCAAAATCACATTTTATCACGAAATATGATTAAAATAAACTTGATTTGGAAAAATAATAGATTATCAAAGTTCAAGTCTTATTTAATTTTTAAAACCTTTTAATCAGGTCATAAAAAACTTAGAAACATATTGAAATTGGTATTCAAGACTTTTTTTTCACTAGAATTTTAAAAAATTATATTTAGCATGTCTTTATCTTATCAAAAAAATGGCGAGATCATCAAAAGAAGTGAAATTTTTTTTGATCGCTTCATATACTTCGAGATTTAATTGAAGATTAGTGACTAAGTGACATCCCATTCACACAAAACCCTTAAAAGATATGACAAGGAAAAGATATTTTCTATGCATATCACAGTGAATTTTTTGATAGTATAACGAAATTTAATACTAGTAGAAGTTCTAAAAATTATAAGAGCTAATCGAAGTAGTAAAGCCACTTATTGGATATCTCAATCCACGAGTTTGCAGATTTTTATAGCTCATAAATTTAGGCCATAATATGTCGTGGTCGATAAGTTTAATCTGGAAACGCACAAAATTATTTCTAATAGGATTAGTGGAGGAAAGGTCATGTTTTGGTTGGTCTAAGACTTTCCAAGCAAGATAAAAATGTTTCATAAAATTATTTGATATAATTATTTCTTGAGAAAGAGTGAGAACTACGTGAAAACTTTTTGCAAAAAATATAGTTCTTAAGAAGAGAGAAAGAGTAAGAGAACTAAGTGAGCATTGAAGAAATTCTCATCACTGGCGTTTTCGTCTATTTCATCAACCATTTGTTATGTGAATAAGACGACTCAAGAATACTATTTCTTTCCTTTCATTTGTTTTCTTGTTTTTCGGCTTTCTATGTGTTAATTCCACCCCCAATAAGGAATAAAAGTAGCTCCATCTTTGAAGTAGATTCCATCAAAGATTAATTTGATTTTTATTCCATCTAATAGCTTCACCTTTTTATTAAACAAAGCAACTTCACCTTTCATTCCATTCACTCATTTTGAGCCCACTTGATGGAGTTCCTTCGAGGAACGCGGAATGTTTGCACGCAATGATGAACAAAACTAAGAGGATAGAATGGAAAGCATGCGGTTGGTCTCCTTCTTTCAGTTGATGAGGATTCCATCAAAGATGAATTCGAATTTTATTCCATTCACTAACTCCACCTTTTAATTAAACAAAACTGGTTTTAAAGATGATTTTTCGAAGATTCAAGAGTTCTTGTAGTACTTTTATGTTAACTTATTTATAGAATATACGGGTTTTGTTTTTTAGCCACCATAGTTACAGTTTCGGCAAGATGGATAGATCATCGAATATATTACAACAGTAAAAAAAGAAAAAAAGGAAGTTTAGGGAAGGTGTTGTTTACCACAGCAAATGTGTTTTTGCTAAATGCATTTAGAATTAACTGGATTGCCCATATGCGAAATCATTTTATGCGTGCTATATTCATATCAGCCACTTTTGAATCATTAATTTATATCGTTGGCTTTTATCATTCTGGTAATGAAATCCCAATCTATTTATTAAGGTTCATTTCCAATTTTATGCGATGATGATAACATTTCCAGAGAAGTTACGTTCATTTCTACCTAAATGTGCCCTCAGTCTAATGGTACAGGTCTTGCACGAGGAGTGCGTATAGGAGCATAGTCCAGTCCCGCGTCTTGGCAGGGTGCTGGTGCATGGCAGATATATCCACTTGAGGTTGAGAATTGCGGGGATGGGCTTCTTAGTGTCTTGGCTTACCTTGCTCAAGCCGCACTTTCATACCTGACTGGCGTTAACTTTTATCAATTAGCTCATTGGACGAAATAATTAAATGATGGGAAAAGTTTCTAAGGAAACATTCTTTATTAAACTACAAATACATTGATACAATAACTGAAGTAGATACGTAATAAAAAGTACCACAAATAAAACAAACTAATTAGATATCACGAAATCACTCACAGAATAATCCTCACACCATACATATAGGATAATTAAAAACACATAACTTTGCATTCTTCACTCACAAATACAGCATACATTTAACCTTATTTGAAGGAGACCTAAAGTCATAACTTCGTTTATAGCTGGTGATGATATGATAACGTCTGGTTGGCAATGGACAGCTGGCCGCGAGTGGCACGAAGTAGGGGAAAAGATTGAGCGGAAGGTTTGCTGAGACAGTGGGACTTAAATGTTCAACAACCAAGACCCACCTTATTGTATTGTGATAATTTATTGGCCTTGCATCTCAGCACCAAGCCAATTTTTCATGGGAAAACCAAACATATTGCTATAGACTATCACTTTATACGTGAAAAGGTGGCACTTGGTTCACTTGTTACTAAATATGTTCCCTTTGCCTCTCAGCTTGCTGATATATTCACCAAGCCCCTTCCACGATCTACTTTTCAATCAATGCCATCTAAACTTGGCGTAACACTTCCTGTAATGCTAAATATGTTGGGGAGTAAAAGTAGTGTTGTTTCATATCAAGAAGATGTGGCCAGCTCAATTGTTGAAAAGTCTAAGAAATCTTCACAAGACAAGAAATCGAAGGAATTAATGAGCCTATTCTCCCTATTCTGTCATTTTCTCTCACTAAACCTATAACCCACTTTATGGCACATTGACAGATAGCAAGCTTATCTTCACAAGTCAAAATGAGCCTATTCTCTCTCCTCTATCATTTGCTCTCACTAAACTTATAACTCACTCTATGGCACACTCATAGATACCAAGCTTATTTTCATAAGTTAAGTTTAAATTTTGAATTTCAAATTCTTTTTTTTTGATTGTATAAATCACGCGAGAAATTATGTATATGTATACTTTTATTATGCCTTTTTCGGTTACTATCAAAGAAAATGGTTTCTTCCACCTTTCTCACCCTGCCTTTTTCGGTTACTATCAAAGAACACGGTTTCCTCCACCTTTCTCGCCCTTGATTTTCATTTGTTGGTTGGTTTGGCACATGAGCTGGTTACTATCAAAGAACACGGTTTCCTCCACCTTTCTCGCCCTTGATTTTCATTTGTTGGTTGGTTTGGCACATGAGCCGGTTACTATCAAAGAACACGGTTTCCTCCACCTTTCTCGCCCTTGATTTTCATTTGTTGGTTGGTTTGGCACATGAGCTGGAAAAGCTGTAAAACCTTTCTCACTCAGGTTTCAAGATACTGACGCCTTTATTACAGACAAGAAATCCCCCATATGAGATAGCGGCGTGTAGAGGTGTGCCCTCGAAGAATTTCCTGATCTCATATCCCAAAAAGCCTGATCCCACGGTCTCCACGATGGAAAAGACATAAGAGTTTGAATCTTGTTCCCAAAATACATCTTATTATTATTCCCTTACGTCTTTGATGTTTTTTTGTTACTAATGTTCGTCAATCTTCCCTGTTTACGTTGTTGCACTTCTTGCCTTTGACCGTACCTAATATTCTCCTTGTTAAAAAAGAAAACACTTAATATACTAATGTAATAGAAACATCAAAAACATGGTTTAAAATCATAATTGCAGGACCATTGGCCCTGCTGCAACGCTGCTTAAAGTAGGACAATAGCTGAAAAGGAGATTGTCCTACCAAGGTTTTTTTTTTTTTTTTTCTGCACACACTTTCGGGAACTTTTTAGACATTTATAATAAAAATGTTCAAGCATTAAATAAAAGTACTGATATCTTCCTTTGAAGTTTCTCTTTAGCTAGCTCGCACTATCGGGAACTTTTCATACATTTATAATATAAATGTTCAAGCATTAAATACAAGTACTGATATCTTCTTTTGAAGTTTCTTTTTAGCTGGCTCCCACTAAGAATCGAAGACCCTTTAAATCGTTAGATGTGCTGCAATATTTTTGTGAAAAGTTTTTTGCCGTTGATTGACATGACAGCCTTCTCTTCTCTTAGCTGTTTTGCTTACTTCAACAACATATAGCAAAGTTAAATAAATTTAATGTCAGAACTCTATAAAAGGACAACGGTGGATCTCCTCACTTCTCACTCCCACAACGGTGGATCTGCTGCGATTTCTCAACTATTTTAAAGCTTCGAAGCGACTCCTTCCACTCTCTTTTTAACCTCCACTCTCCCAAGAATGAATCCAAATTTTAGGGATGTTGGTCAGTAAGGAAGCATCGATGCCTTGTATTCATTGATACGGAGTGATGCATGTGTTTTGGACAAAATTCCACTTCCGATGTCTGGCGTGCCCCTGCATCCAGTCTCCGATTGCGACTTTAGGCAATCAGCAAAGGACACCATTCGGTGTCTGAATTTCTTCAAGACATCAACTCTCTGGTTAATGAGCTTGCCGGCGTGGGTGAGATAATTTCTAACAACGAATATCTCACCCACCTTTTTCGCAGTCTCAGCACTCCCTACGCCCCGCTTGCAACTGCGATTTCCTTTCACCAGAGAAGATTCGCGTGACCTTCTTCTCACTCATGAGGCCCAACTAGAGCTGGCGAAGCAGTCTAGGTCCCCGACGGTCGCCTTCTCCATAGATCAAAGTCCTCCTGCTTGCCCACAGGGTGTGGTTCCGACCCACACCCGTACTCCAATCCCACGCCGGACCACTCTTGCAGGTGACGCTGTACCTTTTCCACCACCTGCCAGCAGACGCTTCAACCACGACGGAGGCAACCTTCATCGTGCACCTCGGTGCCAAATCTGTTGCCGCACTGGACATTGGGCCACAACCTGTCGAGCCCGCTACAACCAATCTACTCCAAATACCGGCCTAAACCACCAGGCTCTTAGCCTTGCCCAGTCCATGCAGTCCAACTCATATGGGCCTCCCTCCATCCCAGCTTCTGCGACCCACTCTGATGCTGATTGGTACCCTGATTTTGGGGCCACCAATCATGTTACCCCTGAGCCCATGGGCCTGGACCAGCTCTTGCCTTATCAAGGAAACAACGAAGTCACCATAGGTGATGGAGTGGGCCTTCCCATAACCCACATTGGTAATGTCTCAAATAACCTCAATTTAAATATATCTAATGTTTTGGTAGTTCTAAAAATTTTAAAAAATTTACTTTCTGTATTACAATTTACCAAGGATAATAATTGCGCATTCATTTTTTACCCTAACTTTTGTGTTGTTCAACATCTTTCTACGGGCTGAACTCTAGTTCGAGGTCCACTTAAGCATGGTCTCTATCGCCTTTAACCCAATAAAATGTTGCACGGGCCCTCTACACTTCATATTAATGTTAATATACCTGTAAAATGATATCAACATCTAGGACATGTCTCTTTCCCTATTGTATCACAAGTGCTTCATAATAATAAAATAAAGCTTGAAGGCTCTTTTGATCAATTATGCCATGCTTGTCAACTAAGTAAAAGCACAAAACATCACCATCCCCTTACAAATCATAAATCTCGGGGTCCACTAGAATTAATTCATTTTGATATTTGGGGACCTGCCCCACTATTATCCGCCTCAAGCAATAAATATTATATTTCCTTTATTGATGATTACTCCAAATTCACATGTATCTACACTTTCCAATCGCAGACTCAATTTCTTTCCATTTTTAAAAAATTTTGAATCTTGGCAGAAAATCAATGTAATTTAAAAATTAAATCTATTAAATGTGATGGTGCTACTGAATTTACTTCAAGGGATTTTCATACCATCTTGTCTAAACATGGCATTTTACAACTCCTTTCTGCTCCTTATGCCCCATTCCAAAATGGGTCTGTAGAATGTAAACACCGCCACATTGTTAAAATTGGCCTATCTTTAATTAATCAGGCTCATGTTCCTCTTCATTTTTGGGATTATGCTTTTGAAACTGCAGTCCATATCATTAATAGACTTCTGAGTCCTGTTATTCACCACAAAACACCATAGGACTTATTTTTTAATCACTCCCCATCTATGTCTCACCTAAGAGTATTTGGATGTCTTGTTTATCCCTACTTACGGCCTTATAACAAACATAAATTACAACCTCGATCACAACCATGTGTCTTTCTGGGATATCCCCAAGGCTACAAAGGCTATAAATGTCTATGTCTTCAAACAAATAAATATTTTATTGTTGCGGATGCAAATTTTGATGAGTCCCAATTTCCATTCATGACTCACTCGTCCCCCGCACTCTCATCGAAGGCATCTTATATCCCTTTACAAATTTCTTTGCCCACCTTCTCTCGGCCACAGGTTCCATATTTAGAACCTTCCTTCTTAATCTCTACAGCCTCCTCCCATTCCTTTGAACAACATCCTACTCCAATCACACCTCATGTGCCTTCACCACCTCCATCTCTTCCTCCTATACACCCTATGACAACACGATTACGTGGTGGTACTATTGCCAAGAGGACTTTAACTAGGCAACATACATATGCCTTAACTGCTACATCTTTTCCTCATAAGGAGCCTTCATGCTTCATAGAAGCTTTCTCCTTTCCTAATTGGCGAAAGGCCATGGCCAAAGAATATACGGCCTTGATAAAAAATCAAACATGGGCACTTGTCCCTCCTCCTGCTAAGATTACCCCAATTGGATACAAATGAGTATACAAAATTAAACTCCGATCTAACGGCACACTTGAACGCTATAAAGCCCACTTAGTGGCCAAAGGTTTTCATCAATGTCCTGGTATCAATTATACCGAAACATTTAGTACAATTGCAAGACCAGTTACTATTCGGACTCTGCTTTCAATTGCATATAGCAACGGATAGAAAATTCGACAACTTGATGTCAAAAATGCCTTTTTACATGGGAATCTTGATGAACAAGTATTCATGCACCAACCTCAAGGTTTTAAAGACCCTCAACATCCTGACTATGTTTGTCGTTTTAAATGATCTCTCTATGGTTAAAAACAAGTGCCACGTGCTTGGAATCAACGCCTCACCCACTTTTTATTAAAAATTGGGTTTTCACTCTCCAAGGTTAATTCTTCATTATTTTTTCTTCATACTACCACTTATAGTGTTTTTATTTTGGTTTATGTTGATAACATTTTATTTACCGGTAGTCCTGATGTTCATCTTCATCATATTCTGGAACAACTCCAATGTGAATTTGATATTAAAGATCTCAGAAATTTACACTATTTTCTTGGCATTGAAGCCTTACCCACTCCAAATGGTCTTCTACTCCACCAGGCCAAATTTGCTCAAGATATTCTTAATCGAGCAAGCATGGGTAACGCTTGTAGCATCTCTACTCCTTGTACCACAGGTCATCCCTCATCAATTAATGATAGGGAACCTTTTTCTGACCCCACTCATTACCGAAGTATTGTCAGTGCCCTTCAATATCTTACCCTAACTCGGCCCGACATCGCTTTTGCTGTCAACGCTGCTTGTCAATACATGCATGCTCCTACCACAAGTCATTGGACTTTTGTGAAGTGTATACTCCATCTTTTAACGGATACCTTGCGTTATGGCATTCATATTACCAAATCATCTTCCACTCAACTTCATGCCTATTTTGACGTTGGCTAGGCTAGTGACTGTGATGATCGAAAATCCACAAGTGGTTTTTGCATTTATCTTAAGAATAACCTTATTTCATGGTGTTCTCACAAACAAAAAATAGTTGCTCGTTCTAGCACTGAAGCCGAGTTCAAAAGTCTTGCCGATACGGTTACAGAACTCATTTGGATTGAAGCACTTCTTTGTGATTTTGGTTAATCCCAAACAAAATCTCCGACCTTATGGTGTGACAATTTATCGGCATTATATCTCTCCACTAATCTCGTGTTTCATGCTAGAACTAAACATGTGGAGATTGATTTTCATTTTATCCGTGAACACATCAAGAATAAATAGCTTCACGTGCAATTTATTTCCTCAGTTGATCAACCTGCTGACATCTTCACCAAAGGACTCTCCTCTTCTCGCTTTGCTACTTTTTAACAAGAGCTGACTGTTCAGTGTGACCCATCAGCTTGCGGGGGGGTGTTAAACACGTTAGCTGCAACAAGCCTACATGTGGCTAAAACTAGACATGTCAGCCTTTCATCACAAGGGAATGGTGCGCCGCGAGATGCTGGTGTGCCACCTCTCTCACTGAAAGTTTCGATCTTTTCCAGAAACATCTGGCCAACACTCCATCACTGGAGACCTTCCATTTCAAGCATAGAATCATGCAATCTTCTCAGGCTTGTCAAGAAAATCACACCACCTACCACGTCGAGTCTGAATTTGGGAAAAACCCCAAATTCTCTCAAAGATTCATACCATTTAAGATCAATATCGTAGATATGTATAAATTCATTTGTATTACATTTTTCCTTTTCCTTTTTTATGTATGTTTAAGGATTCCTATAAATTAGAATCATTTTGTATAGTTTTATTATCAAAATAAAAAACCATTTCTGCAGTTATTGTTCTTAGTGTTCTTGAGTTGTTCTTGAAAGAAAATAAGAATTTATTTGAATTCTTATTTTTCAATTTAGATCACTCTGTATCAATGAGTACATTTCATCGATGTTTCCTTTTCGAGCAAGACTTAAGCATGCATGAGTAGCAGTAACACTGAAACTCGAGCTAAGGCTTTCTAGTTTTGGAGCAGCAACACTCTAATTCTGAGCCATTTGTGGGTGAGTGACAGCCAATCAAACAGATAAGAAGAAATGCTTGTAAAAGTTTCTAAGAAGGTGAGAATGTGGAGTGCTATTGTGCAAATGAGAGATGGGGAGTTCTCTTTTTATAGGGTGAATCGTCATTCGGTTTGTGACAATCCTTTTTAGTAAACACGCAACTAGCTACATGGAACAAAGGGTAGGTAGAACATTAATCAATTTGAGAGGCAGGCACATGTCCGCCTACATCTTGCGTCTAATCAAAATTGAACATATGATGTTACTTACAGAAAGAAAAAAAGATAGATGTTCCACATCTTGTCATCTTAGACTGATGGTACAATTACATCCTTCTATCTGACAATATATATAATTATGTTAATTGTGTTTGTATCACATCTTATAGCTGTTTGTCCAATATTGAAGTTACATGAATAAAAAGACATTATACAATGTCTATAGGAAACAAAATTAACATTCTCTCCAATTCATTGAATTTGATTAGATTTAGCTTATGTTTTCGTTTGAATATTGTAACAACATTCTTTGTTTGAGTTTGTCTTATTAACTTTTGACATTTTTGTTCATTAAAATGCTAAATCAATATTCTTTCTCCTTTTTAACTAATTTAATATATGAAAATCTTGTGGATATATAAATTGGTTCCACTATATTGCGTTGAGAAGTCACTCTCACATGGTGCATAAGACTGGGCCTTATTAATGTTTGGAATTGCCCATGTATTTTGAGATGGTATTTTCAGTCTTAAATTGGTATAGCAAGGTCTCTTCATAACTAATGGTGAACTGTTGCTCCCTTCATACTGAAAACCCAACATTGTGGGATTACAGGGATGTGTTAAGAAGCTAGTCTACATTGATGCGTGAGATTAACCCTGCTATTTATTGCAAATATGCTTTGAAATGGTCCACTAGCCTTTAAGTGATACAATAGCTTTCTCTTCTCTCAACTGTTTTGCTTACTTCAACAACATATAGCAAAATTTAAATAAATTTAATGTCAGAACTCTATAAAATGATGACGGTTGATCTACTCACTCCTTACTCCCATAATTCTGCTGCATTTTCTCAACTATTTAAAGCTTCGAAGCAACTCCTCTCACTCTATTTCTAACCTACACTCTCCCAAGAATGAATCCAAATTTGAGGGATGTAACTCAACAAGGATGCATTGATGCCTTGTATTTATTGATACGCAATGATGCATATGTTTTGGACAAGGTTGATGCTCTTCCCTTCACTGACACTCCTTTACATATTGTTGCATCTTAAAGGCATATCACCTTTGCCATGGAGATCATGAGGTTAAAGTCTTCATTTGCTAGGAAGCTTAATGAAGATAGATACACACCCTTACATCTTGCTTTACAAAATGGGCAAACTCAAGTAGCATTCCAGTTGATTGACATTGACAAAGACCTTGTTCGTGTTTCAGGAAGGGAGGGCTTGACTCCTTTGCATTATGTTGCACAAAAAGGTGATGTTGATCTTTTGATTAAATTTTTAAAAGCTTGTCCAAGGTCTATTGAAGATGGAACATGTAGAAGAGAATCTGTGCTGCATATTGCCTTGAAATCTAATAATATCTCAACTTTGAAGATCTTGTTGGGATAGCTTAGACGGGCCTAGTTGAGAAATGCCACTTTTTGGGAGAAAAAATTACTAAACTGGCAGGATGAGGAAGGCAACACCTTGCTGCACATTGCAATATCCGAGAATCAACTAGAGGCAAATTCTCTCGACTTCTTTTTGCAATAACGAATGAGAATAAATTGGTACAATAGAGATTTATCTTGCAGTGTAAAAGAGTTATTGTAAGCATTCAATCTTAGAAACTTGTTAAAAATTGTCTTTCGATGATTTGATTTGATCTTTTAGTCTACTTAATTTATAACATTTGCTTTTATTTTTTACCCTTTTGAAGTTTGTTTTAGAAAATTGTTTTTTCTAAGTTGTTTAAATATTATAGGCTACTATACATTGATGGATAACTTATTACATATTTATATCTCTTTCAGATTGTTCGGTTGTTATTGAAATTTAAGTCATACTTTTGCTGTAAAATTGATTTAAATGTAAGGAATTCGGAAGGTGATATAGTATTTGACATTTTGAAAGGACATAAACAAAAGAAGGAGAACAAAGAGATCAAGAAAATGTTACGAAGTGCCAGACTTTTTAGGACTTTTCTTTGTCCAAGAGTTCCATCTCTTGCAAAGTACTTTCAATCTTTTGTTCCAATTGATGAGAAGCTCTACATATTCCTTCTCCATCAAAGAACAAATATTTCAAACGAATCACGCAATGTGTTGTTGATAGTTTCTGTGCTGCTTGTTATGATCACCTTTCAAGCAACAATGAGCCCCCCTAGAGGAGTTTGGCAAGTTGACCCCAAAAACAATGCCTCTTCATATGCCACACCGGGGTCATCTATTTTGAAAGGATACTTTTTCTTGATAGTGGCTGGTTTGAATGTTATAAGCTATTTTGCTACCATCTTTGCAATAGTCGTTTTCCTCCCTAGTGATCTTAAAAGCGGAATAATCAGCTTACCTTTTCACCTCCTCTCTCTGTATGTTATTGCGGATATGGCCATAACAGCTCCCGATGATATGTTTTACTATGGTTGGTTACCTCATGGCATTAAATACTATTTTATCTTTTGCATTTTCTCTCCTCTGTTGTTGTTGCTATTGCGATTCTTTGTGAATTACAGGAGAAGAAAGCTTGTCAACGCCTTTCATCCAGACCTGAAATTGCTTGATCCAACTCTTACATAGGTCAGAGGGATTATACTAACCCCAACACAGTAGGATCCAACCTTAGCTGTTAATTTGTACCCCAAAGCGCCCTTGTTCCTGCATCATTTGCTCAAGAAGGGCCATCCCATGGTTGTATTTCTTTGAAATGTAATAGCTCTAATAGTTGTAACCTCCTATGAAGTGTCAATTGTTTTCTTCTTTGTATGTCTTTTCTCGCACAACGATTTGTATGTGGTTGATTTTTTTATTTATTTTTTTTGGTTGATGTTGTTGAGAGCCTCATCTAAATCCATTACATGGACATTGCAGAAAGTGTTCCTTCTCTATGTTACATGAACATTAGATTGAATAAGAGATCTCATATATTTCCTCAACATATGTATACACTTAAGTATTTGCCAATTGTTTTTTACTTTTTCCAATACAGAGTTGGCATCTTCCAAATTGACAGCGAAAATAATCAGCAAATAGCTGGGTATGTCCAAAGGTTAGTTAGAAACAAAATGTTGGATTTAAGGCGGACATGTTATGCTCTAAGCAACGCATGTGGTTGGGCTTCTGAATTAGTATCCTTCGTCTTAGCTCACATTCCCTCTAGTTGCCACTTTTAAATAAACCTGGAAGTTTCTACGTTCTTTAAATAACCCAGCAAGTATCTAGATATGTGAGATGGTTTACTAGAAAAAAATGTTGATATTAGACCGAGCTTCAGATTGTTTTCCTTCTCTATCTTGTTATTTGAGTCTTGGACAGCAACCGTTTAAATAAACCTACAGTACTAGTGCACAAATGTGAGAGCCGGCATCGTCCTTTTATAGGGGTTGATCAAATATGGGCTCTGGAACTAGCTGTAAAAATCTATGCAATTACCATGACAATTAAACCACTTGTTCGGACCAGAATACCCACAGCGGCTTCCAGACAATACTAAACCTTTTGCGGATGTAAACTTGACTCTCTAAGAGTAATTCAAACCATACATGTTAAGTTGCCGCTCAAGCTAAAAAAAGTCAAACATGAAATACAATAGGTAGTGCATACATTTAGTTTATGGTGGCATATAGTTACCAACTTTTAACGGGTATTTCTTGAAAACAATTAAGCATGATCATGGTAAGGACCTAAATTGATAAAAAATTCTAACATTCACTACTTCATTTCCCTCCCGGTAAACATGTTGCATGGTTGTTTCGGAAGGAATCATTGATAAACATTGTTAAAGAATATTCTCTAGTTTCAATGACACGGGTACCTGGTTCGGTTCATGACATATTTTGAAACTGTCCAACATAATTGGCATAACTATTTACATGTGACTTTTTTGATTCACTTGGCAAAGTTGTCCTGCATCCCCAACTTTTTTACCAAAGTCAAGTAAATGTCACAGAAGAATCCACCGCACATGATAAAAGCATGGTAAGCACAAAGCGCATTGTTAGTATTGATTATGCTGGGTCTCCATTTTCTTTGTTGGATTCTCTCATCATAGTTTGTGATAGGCATTTAGGTACAGGATCTAGGTCCAATATTATAAAGATACTGTGTTTCCTTATTAAAAGAAATTCATTATGAAATTAGTACGTAAGGGTGGGCCCTGGTTCAATAGTGCTCTTTGAGTCAAACTTTTTTGGTTCACATGGCAAAGCCGTCCTGCATTTGAAACTCTTGCACTAAAGCCAATGTCACAGGAGAATCCAAAGCCCAGCATTTGCTAAAAGCATGGTTTTTAGGTCTTCTGTGTACTTTGGCTTCTTCGTTCACTTATTGTAGAGAGAGTAGCAAGGGAATCCTTGAGATGTAATGAAAAGACCTTTGACAAGATTATCAGGCATAACGTACTGTGGGTTTTGCCTGATAATTTAAACAAATAATAGTAATTTTTTTTACTATTTTATTTTCAATTTAATGGTTTTTAAGCTCAAATATTCATTATAATCACACGTGATTGCTTAGCAGAGATGGGTTTGGTTCCAATCAATTATACCTTCAACAGGCATATGCATTCCCCTTGCCAACAAGCTTAAGGCGCTCAAAACCTAACCCTAAACTTGGTGTTGCTTTTTTTTCTTCAAACAAGTAAATATACTATATATCAATTATGGATATAAAATGATTAAGAGTATGTTTCTCTGATGAGACTATTTACAACATTACATTAAATCAAATTATTAAATCCTCTCATATAAATATTTTGTTGAGTAATAATTGGAGGCTTCCAATCTTAACTGAGACAAAACCCTTGTTCTACCATGAGGCATTTAAGGATTCAAGATGGCAAGATGTCATGGATTAGGAAATGAAAGTATTAGAATTGAATGGAACATAAGAATTGGTAGACTTACTACCACGGAGAAAACCCATAGGATGTAAATGGGTATACAAGATTAAGTATCATGCTGATGGGAGTATTGAACACTTTAAGGCTCATCTAGTAGCGAAAGATTATAGTCAGACAGAAGGGATCGATTATCATGAGACTTTCTCTTCTACAGTAAAATTAGTGACAGTTAGAAGTGCATTATCTATTGCTTCATAACATAAATGGACAATTCGACAAATAGATGTCCATAATACGTTTCTACAGAGAGACTTAGATAAAGAAGTATATATGAAACTACCACTTGGGAGTCCTTTTAAAGGGGACTCCAAAGTATGTCAGTTGCGAAAATTTTTATATGGGTTAAAGCAAGCTTTATGACAGTAAAATGAGCAATTTATAAAAGTTTTAGTGTTTGCTGGTTATCAGCAATTATTGTATGACTATTCTCTTTTCACTAAGGGACAAGCTAATAGTATTATTTTAGTGCTCATATATATGGATGACATATTAATTACTAGTGATGATACACAAGAAATTAGGGTTTTGCAAGCTTATCTTTATTCTACATTTCAAATTAAGAATTTAGGAAAACTCAAGTATTTTCTTAGGATTGAGATCCTTCGAAATTCAAATGGCATACATCTTAGTCAACGCAAATATATCTTATAATTGATTTTTGAGTTAGGACTATCAATTGTAAAGCATGTTGGAAATCTCATGGAGACAAATGTCTTATTCACTAGCTTGAAATATGATGAGCAAGTTTGTCCATAAATAGATGATCCACTATTTGAGAACATCTTGAGTTATCACTAGTTGATTGGTAAGCTAAATTATCTTGATATAACATGCCTTGACATAGCTTTTCTAGCACACCTTTTAAGTCAATTTATGCATGCTCCTAAGCAATCCCACTAGGAGGTAGCTCTTTGCATTGTTAAGTATTTCAAAGGAACAATAGGGCGCTTGATTTATTCTTTCCTATGAATGGTGATTTTCTCTTGCAAGCTTTTTGTGATGCCTAGTTATGCAAAATGCCCTATGACATGTTGATCTACTACTGGCTTTATCTTACACTACATTCAGTAATTTCTTGGAAAAGTACAAAACAACCAGTTGTAACTCTTTCTTCAACAGAGGCCAAATGTAGGTCCATGGCAATCACTACTTATGAGATCATTTAGGTGGTTGGTCTATTAAAAGATATGAGAATTAATGTTACATAACTAGTGTTGTTATATTGTGATAATGAGGCAACGCAAAAATTGGTAGAAAACCCAGTCTTTTGTCAAAAGACCAAGCACATAGATGTTTATCGTCATTTTATTGGAGAAAAAATACATCATTGTTTAACTAGCATAACACATATTGGGAGTGGTGATTAACCTGTAGATATTCTAACCAAGGCTTTAGGGATAAATCAACACTATCATTTCCTTAGCAAGCTTGGGGTCTTAGACTTCTTTCAACCCTCAACTTGAAGGGGGTGATGAAGATTCATGGTTTTCTATTTATGATATATTTTTCCAATATTGTAGGATGCTCAATATATTTTTCTTATATTATAGGATACTAAGGTTTCATTGTGTAAGCCTTATTTTTGTTTATATATAGCCTCTTAGGTTAATATGTTTATAACATAGCCACACACCAAGAGTTCTTTTCTCTATGACTTTGTCTTCTCTTGTAACTAGTTTTGGTTTTGCTTATCAATAAATAAGCTTTTCTTTCAAACATGTAAGAGTTCATCAAATTCTTTACTATCTCAATGCCCTTTTAGTCTAAATGGGTTGGCCTTGGTAAGCAACAAGCAAACATGTAAAGCACCGATGGGGCCAATGTCTAGTATTGCATATTGCTGAGTACTTGGACATGGCACATTACACAAAAATATCCAAGGGAGGATGAGAATTTTGGAGATATGCTTCATTTCAACAAGCTCTGTCTTCTTCAAGGCATCATCTTTATGTCAACTTGGCCTTAACTTTCTCCATTATTTCATGTTACATGACTTTGTAAAAATTTATCAAAGAAATATTTTATTGGAGCACAAATACAATCATACAATGATGGTTGCTCTTTAGTTTAAACAATCAAGCAAAGTCTGGTTAAATTTTGCGTTAAAGAAAAAATACAATCATACAACGGTAAAAGTGGTTCAGCAAACTTTCCTAGGCACTCGTATGATGGTAGACAATGGCTCGTTGGCTATTAATAGCTGGTGTTAAGGAGAGGAAGTGGACCAAAAAAAAACCAAGAAAAGTAGGAACGAGTAAGGCTAAAAGAGGGGAAAAAAAAACAAATGGCAAAGGTAGAGATAGGGAGAGATTAGGGATAATCCTTCAGAACTCAGATACACAACAAATATCAATGACGTAAAAGACAATAAGACCACTAGAGGATGCGAACCAACTTGGGTGATAAGCATCCCAATGGAGGAGAGGGTAGGTATAGGGCCAGGGCTTGATTGTCATCCCCGCATGGAGTGACGGTCTAGTTATACAATTAGAAATATCATTTGCAGGACTTAGTATTGTTTTGGGAGGTGAGTGTTATAAGCTAGGAAGCAACCTCCAACAAAGAATTGAAAGTTTTTCTTTTTTTTTTTAGTTGCTTAGCAGCTCTAAGTGGAGTGCTTTTCCACCCTAGCGTACTTTTGATGTTGTGGTTGTTAGCCTGTCCAAATATGTCTAGATTCTATCATAAGAAGCGCTTGAGACTCTATTTTGGGGTGTGGTATACATATTTATGATGAAATGTTAGTGTTTGTGGGTTGTTGTTGTTGTATCATATATTCTTTCATAACCACGACCCATCACATGACTAGGCCTGTTAGATGTTAGGTTATTAGTTTGTAAAGAAACATTTTCTTTTGGTAAGTGTGAATACAAGCATCGCAAAAGGTGATTTCCAACTGAGTTATGTCCATGTCTTTCTGTTGCAATTTCTTCATGGCATCAAGAGTCAGGTTGCGTCAACAGCTTTCTTTGGCGGTTTCCTTGAAGAACGGTAAGCATATTTGTTTTTTGTTCACAATTTTCACTCAATTTCCATTGTGCGCAAGTTTGTTTCTTTGGGTTGGATTTTGTTTCGGCAAGAAAGAGAAAAAAAAGGGTGTAGAAAGGTGTTTTAGTACTCAATCATTGGTTGTTGAGAAAAGAAGATCTCTACCTTTGATCTCCACCTACCTTACCTAACCCATAGACTCTCCCACCATGTGGCCACCCATACACAATATACCCTCCTTAGCCTCCCTACATTTCCTAAATTCCTAAGAAATCCATCTTCTTCCCCAACAACACATCCATGGCAACAACTCCCACCATAATGCACAATCCATATAAGGACCCATTTTACCTCTCTCCTACTGATATGCTTGGCTTCCCACTAGCCACTGAACCCCTCAAAGATGATTCTAACTATGAACTTTGAAGTTCTCAAGTCAGATTGCAACTCTTTGCAAAGAAAAAAATGGGGTATGTAGATGGCACCTTTCCTCGTCTTAAAATTGATATCGAAAAGCAAACACTTTGAGACTAAAATCACTCTGCGATTTTGAGTTACTTTTCAAAATTAGTTCATCTTGATTTAGCCATGCTCGTGGTTCATAGGCCTGACGCCAAAATCATATGGGATACTCTTAACGACAATTTTGGGCATATGTCTGGGACAAAATGATACATCCTTAGGCAAAAACAGTTTGAAAACTGTATGACTGGGAATTCCGTTAGTGAATATTACTCCAGGATTAGTGATCTTTGGATTGCAATCCAAACCATGGAGGCTCCCATTCATTGTTCTTATGGGAATTGTACTTGTTGTGTGAATGAGAGGTTGGAAGAAAGATTGGAGGAGCACTACATAATGGACTTCCTTCTAGGCCTGCTTGATTCATTTCAAAATTTTAGGACTAACATCCTGTCAAAGGAGGTTTTGCCCAAGGTGGACAAAGCCTTCAGCTTGGCAAAAAGGGATGAACATCAAAGAGCGCAACGTCTAGCACCAGATAGGATTATGTTAGTTGTTTCTTGGCAGCAGCAGTCGAGTACAAGACAGGGAGCAGATTCAGGGACTAAGTTGGACTTGAAGGGGTGTGCAATTTGCGCCCACTGCCATAAGCTTGGACATATCAAGGAGAATTGCTACCAGATTGTGGGATATCCCCCAGGTTAGACACCGAAAGGGAAAGGAAAAGGTAGGTAATAGCAACCTCAGGTCTTCCAAATGGGAGGACCATCCACGGGTGAGCATGGAGAGCAACAATCACAAGGTCACCCACATGCTACAACTCTAGTAGGATCCAATCAAGCTTCAAATGTTGGAATGGGTCAAGTATTTTACCTAGGAGGGCAGAACATGATTCCCATCCAGCATAACTCTATGGGTCAGAATCCACATTCTAGTGGATATGAACAAGAAGGCACTCAACATGGATCAACGATGCATACCTAAGTGCAGCATAATTCTAGACAAATCAGCACTAATCCTTTTGGTAGGTTTGTCACTCAACCAATGGGACCAGCTCAATCATCACCCATTATTCTTTCTAGATCAGCTCCAGAGGTTTTTGACAGCCTATAATTTGCACCCAACGCTAGATTTGGGTGACTTAGAGGGCCGCTTCACAGGCATAACCTTATCACATCCTCAATTTCAAAAGGTTAATTATCCTTGGGTGATCGATTCGGGTACGAGTGATCATATCATGGGTGATTTAAATTCATTATATGCTTATCATCCATGCACATCACAATCATTGCCAATTAGGTTGCCTGATGATAGACAAATTTATGCCACACATGTTGAACATGCACAACCCACAAATTACTACATTTGAATCATGTCCTCTTTGTACCATATTTAAAATTCAACCTTTTGTTTGTGAAAAGGATAACATTTTATTGCAATTGTGTTGTTGTATTCTTCGATGGATTTTGTATCTTTCAGGACCATTTGACTGGGCAGGTGATCGGACTGGGTAAAGTTGAATGAGGATTGTATTTTTTACAGCCTACCTACGATGGTCTACCTAGTTGTATTGACCGTATTTTGTACATTATCCATTCCTTTTTGAATTGTATGAATGTGAACAGTTCTTGTAACGTCAATATTAATGATAGTTACATTTTATATGGCATCGTAGACTTGGCCATAGTTTTCAGAAAACCTTTGTCATGCATGGTAAACGTGTGCAATGTCCAGATTTTTTCTCGTGCTCTATTTGTCCATTGGCTGAACAAACACGTGCGGCTTTTCAGCACTGTCAAACTACTAGTAGTTTCATATTTGATCTTATGCATATGGATTTATAGGGACCACATAGGGAACCAAATCACAATGGATCATGTTATTTTCTAACGATAGTTGATGATTTATCACAAGCAACCTGGACCTTTCTCATACGATCCAAGGATCAAGTGTTTGTTACAATTCAATACTTCATTTTCATGGTTGAAACTCAGTATAGTGCCAAGATCAAACGCATTCATTCTGATAATGGTACCAAATTTTTTTCATTTGCATGCACATCTTTTTTGGCTTCGTGTGGCATCATTCACGAAAGTTCATGCATATACACCCCCTAACAGAATGGGGTGGTGGAGTGCAAACATCGACATTTGTTAGATGTGGCGTGAGCTTTGATGTTTCAGGCTAATATTCCTAGGCGTTTCTGGGGAGACTGCATTTTAACAGTAGCTTACCTCATTAATAGATTACCAAGTGCAACACTTGGAAATCGATCACTTTTTGAGATATTTCATGGTAAGCCACCCTCATTAGATCACTTAAGAGTATTTGGTTGTCGTTGTTATGCAACTATCTTACGTCCCAGGGACAAGTTTACACCTAGAGCTATTCCTTGTATCTTCCTTGGTTACCCATCTAGACAGAAGGGTTATTAGGTTTATGAACTTGATACCAAGAAAATATTTGTTAGTAGAGATGTTGCATTTTATGAGTATGAATTTCCTTTTAAGGTGACTCACCCTTCAAATCATGTTAGTGGTCAATCCTCGGATTAACTAGAGCCTATTTCGGACATCGTTCAAACGCACATTCCTCCACCAGCTATTTTAGATCCATCAATTGACCTTCAAAATTTTCCAAAACCAGATCAGCCATCTGATCCACACCTTGATCCTCATACAATCATACCAACAGATCAACCACCAAATTCATCTTTGGAGTACTCTCCAGATCAACCTTTTGTAGCCCCACAGCGATCATCTTGACCCACTCGTCCTCCTATTTAGACCACCGATTACATATGTTCAACCACCTCTATAGGGTTGAACACTCCTTATCCCATCTTAGATCACCTATCATTAGACCTTTTTTTCTCACATTACCAACGTTTCATTGCCTCCATTTCTGCTATTATAGAACCTGAGACTTATCATCAGGCACTTAAGGACAGTCATTGGGTAGAGGCCATGGATCAAGAGTTGTCGGCCCTTAAGGCCAATTACACGTGGGATGTTGTATCACTTCCACCTAGTTGCAAAGCCATAGGATGCAAGTGGGTGTATAAGGTAAAGTATCATGCATATGGTACAATTGAGAGATACAAAGCTAGATTAGTGGCCAAAGGCTACACACAGTGAAAAGGAATTGATTATGATGAAACCTATTCTCTAGTTGCCAAGTCAGTAATAGTCAGATTAGTGATTAGTGTGGCTATAGTGAGACATTGGAATCTTCACCAACTAGATGTGCAGAATGCTTTCTTGCATGGTGACTTGATGGAGGAGGTATACATGCAGTTGCCTCCAGGATTCCCTTGTTAAGGGGAGCAGGTTGTATGTTGCTTACAAAAGTCATTGTATAGACTTAAGCAAGCATTGAGGCAATGGAATGCAAAGTTCACGGAAGCTTTGCTAGGGGTTGGGTTTCGACAATCTCGACATGACTATACTCTATTTACTAGGCGTTTTGGTAAATCCTTTATTATTCTTCTTTCTATGTGGATGATATACTTATCACAAGCAACCAAGAGGTGGCAATAATAGACTTCAAGAAACACTTGCATTCAGTGTTTCATATGAAGGACTTAGGACAATGCAAGTACTTCCTTGGAATTGAGATAGCCAGTTCACTAGAGGGCATATATTTTAGTCAGCGTAAGTATGCATTGGAGATAGTGTTAGAAGCTAGACTTGTGGGATTAAAGCCAACTATCACTTCCATGGAGCAAGGTATAAAACTAACAACTCTAGAATATGATGTAGGCGATCCAGACAAAAAGGACGACCCACTTATTGAGGATTCAGCCCTATATTGGAGAATGATTGGTAGATTATTGTACCTTACTCATACTAAACCAGATATAAGTTTTGCTGTACAACACCTTAGTCAGTTCACACATAACCCGAAGCGATCACACATGGATGCTGCTATGAGAGTGTTGAGGTACATTAAAGGCACCTTTGGTGTGGGACTTTTCCTATCATCTTCATCCAGGTTAGAGCTTTTAGCTTTTTGTGATTCAGATTATACGACTTGCCCCATGTCACACAAATGTATAACTAGATATTGCATAAAATTGGGAGATTCACTTGTATCATGGTTGGCTAAGAAGTAACCAACTGTCTCGCGCTCATCTGCAAAATCAGAATATAGGGCTATAGGATACACAATTTGTGAAATTATCTAGCTTCTAGGATTATTTGGAGACCTTGGGGTTAATATTCCTCGTCCAATGCTTTTACATTGTGACAATAAGACAGCGATGCATATTGTTGAGAACCTGATCTTCCACCAGCGAACAAAGCATATAAAAGTTGACTGCCACTTCATATGAGAGAAGCTAGAGAAAGGAATCATTTGGACACCTTACATAAATATGCGGAAGCAGCCTGCAGATCTATTTACTAAAGCTTTGTGTAGCCCACAACACCAACATCTCTTATCCAAGTTTGGAGTATTTGATTTATTCAAATCTCCAGCTTGAGGGGGAGTGTTGAAATGTTGGTGTTTGTGGGCTGTTGTTGCTATATCATATATTCTTTCATGGGCCATGACCCATCACATGACTAGGCCTGTTAGATGTTAGGTTATTAGTTTGTAAAGAAACATTTTCTTTTGGTAAGTGTGAATACAAGCATCGCAGAAGGCGATTTCCAACTGAGTTGTGTCCATGTCTTTCCGCTGCAATTTCTTCAATTTATCATCAAGGTGTATCCCTTGGGCATTCTTCTTGTCCCTTGTGTATTTGGATGTGTATCATTTTTTCACAATAATCATCTTTCCAAGTTCCTCCAGGGGGTTTAATTGTTGCTTGAAAGGTGAGTGTTATAAGCAGAGCAACAAACACCAACAACCCTCTGCGAGTTCTGCCTTCAACTCTTGTTAGTGAAGCACTTAGATTGGGGTCACACTAATGCACACGTCTAATGATTTTGTGGTCCACTTGTGTTTACAATTACAAGCTGTTAGAGGCTATGAAGACCTACTAAACTCTTATTCTAAATCAACTCCACCATTAATAACCTCCTCCTTACCTCCAAATGGTACATACTAATAAAGGAACAGAATACTAAACACAAAATATGAGTTAAATGTAATAATTTCTAAGTATGATTTCAATTGCTCTACAATTAAAACAACTTTAACAACTAGATTTTCAATAGTGGCACTTTTTTTGTAATTTTATCCAAAAAAAAAAAGTTTAGAAGTAGTTGAAAAAGGATTGGTTGGTTAAAAGGAAAAAAAAACGCATACTAATTTTCTGCAATACCTTGATTTATTTATTTATTGTTTAAGTTATTGTAGCTTACTAGCATGCAAGGGTTTACCACTTGAGAGGTGGGGCTTTGATCCATTCCCTCCCCATGGAAAAGAGCAAGTTTGGATTTTCATCTTCCTTTTTTAAGAAACTAGGATAGAATCTAGACATATTTATTTAAAATCATAAGGATGAACAAATTTGGATAATAACTCAAATAAGTTGTGTACAGTTTCATTTTTACCTAGACAACTTGAAGAGAGTATTTGTACTTTAATATCTCGTAATACTAGATATTTTTTTTTTCCTTTTAAGCATTAAAAGTCAATCTTTTGAAGTGATGAGTTTCTACTTCCCCCATCTACTGCTCCACAATGAAATCTCTATTATATTAATTTCATTCTCCCTCTTTAGTAGAGAACATGAGTAAAGAAGACTTACTTGGATAGACCTTTTTGTTTATCAATGGCTAAGAAAGTCCATCCACCTTTCTAAAGTTTTGGTCCATAAAATGCCATATTCAAACGAAGCCTTGTGAAGCCATTCATTCAACAATACAGAGGCCTCAAGGTTCTCCAGATTCAGAGCAATATGTAAAGCGGTTTTACTCTGAGCTATGACATCGATAATAGACTTTGGACAAATAATTAAAAAAAAAAATCAGAATATCAAGATCTCCTAATTGAGCTGCGTAATGCAAAGAAGTCAAACCATCCTTTCCTTTTTCTCGTACAAGGTCTTTATCAAAGCCAAGTAAACAGTGCACCACTTTGTGTAATCTTGCTCGAAAATCAGAGTCTGAGTTGGTTTGTGTTTGTTGGGTCGGGTCAGATTGAGTTTGTTGGTTTGGGTCGGATTGTGTTTGTTGCAAAGCACCAATTGCTTGTGTTGGTTTGTTCGGGTCGGATCGTGTGGGTTGGTTTCAGTTTGGGACCGTTAGTATTTGCAAAGCAACATTTTGGTTGATCTGTGTTGGTTGGGTCGGGTCAGGTGGAGGAGGTTCGGCTCGTATTGGTTGGTTCTGTTCAAGTGTTAGTTGTTGCAAAGCAAGGTGTAGAGGGGTGAAACCTTTTTGATTCAGTTTCCTAGCCAATGATGGTTTGAATGTCATGATCTTGGCAACAAGCGGAGCCTCTCCTGCTGACGCAGCAACATGTAGAGGTGTCTGCACAATCGGTATGTCGTTGAGCTGCACCAAAACACTCGGATGGCTTTGTATCAACGTGTCCAAGTAGTACACAATTGGGGAGATCGAACGTGCTATTTATACAGGGTTTAGAAGTGTGCACACATCAACTCCCCTTTGTTTATAGGCAATTCGGCCTAAGAAAAGTTTGCCTCATGGAGTTCTTTTTAGTACATACGTGGGCCAGGGCTTTTTTCTCGGTTTGGAGGTACTGTGCTTAAAAAGTGGACTTCGATTTCGGTCATTCATTACTCAAAAACATTGTTTACTTTAATTATTTTTTTAAACCAATGGGCATGTTTTATATTTTTTCAAGGGATTGTCATCTAGAGTAGGACAAAATTTGGAAATGTCTTGGTAAATTGTGCTGCCTGAGTAAAATCACTTTTGTGGATTGCTTTTCAAAAGCATTTGGATTTGAAAAACTAAATAGAGAATGCATCATATTTCATAATAAAAAATGAGTTTCGTAGATGTATAAAATAAAGAATAGTAAATATATGATTATAAAGTCAAGATATGTAAATCTTAGTAGTTTTTACTGTCTAAAACTTAGCATATCACCATTAGTTAGTACTAAATTGCTTATAGTGAATTTGCTTGTAAAGTTTTAGTTAACATATTTCACTTTATGATCATGTCTTTGTATACGAAAGATTCAATGCTAAAGATATAATAGAAAATCATAAAAGAGATAATTATTGATGATGAATACAATCGTTCTTTTATAGTTTGTAATTTTATATAAATTTAAAATTTTGGTCTATTAGACACTATCTTAATGAATCTATCTAGGGTCAAAGATGATTTTCAAAGATTCAAGAGTTCTTGTAGTACTTTTATGTAAACATATTTACAGAATATACGGGCTTTGTTTCTTGGCCACCATAGTTACAGTTTTGGCAAGATGGATAGATCATCGAATATATTACGACATTAAAAAAGGAAAAAAAATGTAGTTTAGGGAAGGTGTTGTTTACCACTCCAAATGCGTTTTGCCTCAATGCATTTAGAATTACCACTCCATTTTTGTATCGTTAGTTTATATCGTCAGTTTTTATCATTTTGGTACTGAAATCCCAATCCATGCATTAATATTCATTTCCAATTTTATGCGATGATGATAACACTTCCCAGAGACGTTATGTTCATTTGTACCTAAATGTGTCCTCGGCCTAATGGTACAGATCCTGCACGAGGAGGGCCTATAGGACGATGGTCCAGTTCCGCGTCTTGGCAAGGGGCTGGGACATGGCAGATATATCCACTTGTGGTTGAGAATTTCCGGGATGGGCTTCTTATTGTCTTGGCTTACCTTGTTCAAGCCACCGCCTTCGTACTTGATTGGCTTAACTTTTTTCAATTAGTTCATTAGATGCAAGAATTTAAGTGTTAAGAAAAATTTATAAGGAAACATCCTTTATTATACCACAAATACATTGATACAATAATTGAAGCAGATACGTAATAAATAAAAAGTCCCATGAACAAAGACATTAATTAGACATCACGAAATCACTTGCAGATTAATCCTCACACCATACCTATAGGAGAATTAAAAATACAGCATTTTGCATTCTTCACTCACCAATACAACATACGAGTAACCTTATTTGAAGGAGACCCAAAGTCAGGGGAAGAGATTGGGTGGGAGGTTTGGGGTGACAGTGGGAGAAAAGGAGGGAGAGGTGAGGACGGCAGGGAAAGAGAGGTGGGAAGGAGCAAATAGGAGAACCAAATTCTGAAAGTAGTAGAGACGAAGGGCAGAAGAGGTGGATGATAGAGAGAGAGTGAGAGAGAGAGGGAGGGAGGGGATTGGAAAAGGGCGGCTGCTCTAGGAACAGGGTAGTTTGGTGCTAGTCAAGAGGCCACCAGCTCCGCCTTAGGCAATAAAGTAGGCAAAAGTAATACGCCCGCATTCTCCGAGAATATACGCGGTCGCGAAACAAAAGGAGTATAGAATACGTAATAGCAAAAAGGGCGGACTGAAGATAAAAAGCTTTTGAAGACTTTTTGACGGGATTTGGATTTTGGATAGTTCGTGATATGACAAAAAACGCAATAAGGAAACCGAGGGGAAATATGCAAAGCAGGCTAGCAGGCGATTTAGGGAGAAGGAAGATTGCTGCGATTATTGAAAACAAAAGGGATATACCATTTATTTTATAAAGAAGATCGAAATCAGAAGTGCTCATGGTTGCTGTCCCAACACGGTGTGACTTCTCATTATCTTGCCAAGTTCCTCCGGGAGGGGTGAGTAATACTTGAAAGTTGATTGTTATGAGCAATGCAACAACCACTAACAAAGCATTGCGAGTTTCTTCAGTGACTTGGAGAGCAGAACTTTCTACGGTGGAGTCACGGCATAGCAGACGAGCAATCTCTCTATAGTTCTTCTGTGTTCCGATTGCAAGATGTCAAATATTAGAAAGATCCTTTAAAGGCCGAGTCTAAATTAACTCAACAATTCGATAATCACCTCTCATCCTATTATTATAGACACATTATTATAATCTTGACACTTAAAATAGCCTGTAGCATTGTAACAGCTCAATGATTTCCAATCTAAAGATTAAATACAAAACAATTCCAAGCCAGCAACGGGAAATACTACACCTACACAGCTATCACTGGCATGTCTAAAGAAGACAAACAGTACAACATGCTTCACCCTATCTTTGCACTACATGCCTTTTAAATGTTAATAAGCCTTGGGCCTAATCCCGATCCGGCCCATTTACTACTCTAATCAACTTGCTAAAAGGCCCGTAACAAAGCAACTTCCCATCCTAAAAGGTGAAAGAAGAGAGGAGGAGGAGAAGGTAGATGGTATATCAATAAAAGAATAAAACATTATGCACTAACTATTAGTAGCAAATGAGATTATTTCTCAATATATTTTCAAGTACTCTATATCATAAACAACTTTAACTACAAAATTTTCAAAGGCAACACTATAATTTAACAAATCTCTATTATGCCGACTGTATTCTTTTTTTAAAAAATCGTAATAGATAAAAAATAAAAATAAAAATAAATAAAAAAAAATAAAAATAAATAAAACTAAATAAGACTTGCCATGGACAGGCCTCTTCCGATTTTTGAGATCTTCTCATTTGCCGTAGGCTGCCAATGTTGCAATTTATTTCTCCCCCAGAAGGCTTTGTTTGACGGAGTGAGGTAAATCCAATTGTACAACATGAAAGAAGCTTTGTGCTTTTCATACTTTAGAGCAATATGTAAAGCCGTCTCACTATTGGCTGTCAAATCCAAAATAGACTCAGGACAAATAATTAGAATTTCAATCAAAAGCTCAAGATCACCTATTTTAGCTGCATAATGGAGAGGAGTCTGACTCTCTTTTCCTTTAACACGTGCGAGGTCTTTATCAAACTCAAGTAAACAGAGCACCATGGAGCATAGATTTGCTCGCAAATCATGGGTCGGTATGGATTGTGTTTGTTGCAGAGCTTGGTTCGCTTCGGTTTGGATTTGTTGCAAAGGAGAGTTCAGGTCCGCTTCGTATATTTCTTCCAAGGCGAGGTGCAGAGGGGTAAGACCGTCTTGATTCAGCTTCCGAGAAAACGACGGCTTTAATGTCATGATCTCGACGGCAAACGAAACATGTCCTTCAGCTGCAGCCTTGTGCAAAGGTGTCTCCAAAAACGGAGTGCTGTCGATCTCGTCCAAGACGCTCCGATGGTTCCTTATCAATTGGTACAAGGCTTCAACGTCTCCTGCGGAACCAGCATGCAGGAACTCTCTAATGATATTTTGCCGATCACTCTCTGTTTGCTGAACACTGTTTAAAGCCATTTCCATTTCGCTACAGCAGATAGTTAAGAGAAATGGCTTTAAAGCCGTGGAAAAAGATGAGACTTCGGACTACTAGTGCGCAAATGTAAGAGCCGGCGTCGTCCTTTTACAGGGGTCGATCAAATAAGAGCTCTAGATCCAGCTGTAAAAATCAGTACACGTCATCAAAATTATTTGAAGACGCAGTAGTGACCATGACAATTAAACCACTTGTTCGGACTAGAATACCTACAGCACGCCTTCCAGACAATCTTAAGCCTTTTACAGACAGATAACTCCTATTTTTTATATAAGACTGATAGAAATTATAATATATATTTATCTTTCTACTAAAAAATAATTAATAATTTTAGTTAGCATTTGATCTTGTGACAGCAACACTTTTAAGTCAAGTAGCAAGTAAAACAGATAGAGGGAATCCTTCCACATGCTTTGAGAGGATATCTAGATGGTTGTCCTGTTCTCCAAGTCATCACTGGATGTAAACCAGCAAGTAGGAGCGACAAAGGGAATCTTTCCGTGGCGCTCTTTCGTGCGCTGAAGACAAAAGTAGGTTTAATGGGTTTCGAATCCACGTTCTGCAACAGGAATGCTTTGGCGAGCACAAATATGTCGATACCAGACTGTTGACGATATATATTTTATGTCTAAAAACTAAAGAGGACAGGGTGGAAAGTGTGCAATTGGTCGCCCAGTCAAATGCATACTATAATTTTCAAGAAAGGCAGCGGCCTAATCCATGTGCACCTTTATTAATCGCATGCAACTTGTGCAACTTGTTGCGTTTAGCCTATTGTATATGCTTAGTAGTATGCAAAAATATCCTTTCTACCTTGTTTAACCTTTAAGTTTAAGATATATTGGGTATACAAGGGAGTATTGAGGACAAAAGTCTTACATGAAAAGTAAACAATCCTAGAGTGATGTTTTAAATATAAAAATTATTTTTCAAATTTAAAAGTTCACTTTTAGGTTAGATTGTGTGCTTATTTCTAATAAAGGACAATAACATAATGTTTTTGATTCCAAGGCATTGTGAAAGCTTACAACAAGGTATTCTTTATTCTTTGGGGCAGACATGGAGATAAAAATAAGGGTTACGTTTAACACTTCAACAAGCAAGATAAGATATAGGCTCACGCTTCTAAATGAATGATTAGTAAGCCATCCGGGTTTCAGACTATTATATCAGAAACGACAGCAGATGACGGATTCTGAGAGCTCAGGTATTGTAGTTTATGCTTTTTCGGCGAGACTTGTCCAGCTTTCTTGCTTTCTTAAAAGTGTAAAATGAAGTTGGCTATGGAGGTTGACACGCATGAGAGGTCAAACAAGCAAAATCTCCGTATAGCAGGTTGTATTTAGCATTATTCAGATCTGATTCAATTTGTAAGTACCCAATCACAAAGACTCAGAATCTCAGGTTGGTAGGAGGAATCAGAACCATACATACAATTATTGGAAGTATGATTGAGGCACATGAGCCAGTTGGTGAGTGACGGTGGACAAAAGAACTCACCATCCGACTTCAAAACTTTTTTTTCTTATTATGAAATTTAATTAGGGTAAGAATACCTAAAAGGTTTAACTCAAAATTTATGTTAGAAATTAAAGAATCCTTTTTTAATTTGAACTTCATCTTAAGATCATTATTTTTGGTATGGGACTCAGTCTCTATTATCCTTACCTACCAAAATTTTTTCTTTGATACAAGTAATGCCAAGAGATAGTAAATTTAAAGTAGGGTATAACTTAAATTGTAATATCATGTTAAAATATTCAAAGACCAAACTTAAAAACTAATTTATGAAATGAAAAGAAAATTAAAAAAATTTAAACTTCATTTCAAGAATACTTCTCTATGTGAAAATCATGTTTCCAATAATCAAAACTTCCTTCACCTCAGTCAAGTCATTCCGACATCCTTCCGAGCTTTGAACCTGTGTAGATTGTTGAATTTCTCAAGTTAGAAGCAAGCGACAGTATCTAGTGTCCTTTAAGTTTTAAGGAAGCATGAGACAATAAAGTGTGCCAGCAAGTTTAGTCCACAAATCGCCGACATGTTTATACAGTTCATGTTGAACATAACTCTATACAGGGACTATCCAGTAGGTTAAGGCTTGATCAAGAATGGGCTCCATTTCCGTCTGTAACTTAGGTTATGACCACCCTGTTGTCTGAACCGTACCTCCATCCTATTGAAAAAAGGGTGGCGATGATATAGTCGCAACATGTGAAGGTCCTTGGTCATAGAAGCATCCATAAAGTCAATGACTGACTTACCAATACAAGTACATAATTGACTTACAAGTTAAGATGTTAACGGCATCACAAAATCTAATACTTACCACTCTCTAATGATATTTTGCCGACCACTCTCTGTTTGCTGAACACTGTTTAAAGCCATTTCCATTTCGCCACCGCAGGTAGTTAAGAGAAATGGCTTTAAAGCCGTGGAAAAAGATGAGACTGTGGAGTAGAAGGTCGCAAATGTGAGAGCCGGCGTCGCCCTTTTATAGGGGTTGATCAAATAAGAGCTCTAGATCTAGCTGTAAAAATCAGTACACGTCATCAAAATTATTTGAATACGCAGTAGTCACCATGACAATGAAACCACTTGTTCGTCATCAAAACTTATCCCAACGGCATGAAAAACTTGGTTTAGGTGCCTGCTTTACACTCAAGTGTGCGGTGATGTGTTACAGGACAACGTTTATGAAGTTGTCAATAGTAATCTGATAAAAGGGAAAGCGGAATTTGGAAGGGATCCAAATCCTTTATAATGGACCTAAGATTCGTCGCTCTTGGTGATAATCTTTTTAGATATATGAAATTATTGGGCGCCACTTGTCCTTGCTGTTATCTCTATGTTGAGATGGCATGTCTATATCAAAGACGAGATGAAGATTCGGGGAGAAAAATGAAGGTAGTAGTTGGAAAAGGTGATGTAGATGGATTTGGCTCTTTCTTCTTTTTTTTCTACGTTTGTTTAAGATTTCTTACCCATTTTATATTTAAGTTAACATTACTTGAAACATGTTTCATTAAAATATTCTTATCAATTCGAACCTTTACAAGTTGTCAATTGTGATATTTTGATGGCCTATTCTATGGCGGCCTAACTTACGTAGACTTTTTTTTTTTATGGGTTACTTAATTATTATATCAAAAGGTTAAAAATTAAAAATTAAAAATTAATTAAAATATATTAGCAATTGGAATCTCCAAAACGTTCCTGCCACTTATTGGATAAGGCATTCAACATTATCGAGGTCCGAGGGTCACTTGACACCTACCCTCGGTTTAATAATGTCTTAGCATTCGAAAAGACGATGTGGGTAAAATGGAAACCTGATTCAGTCATAAAAAACCATAAACATGTGGATAGGCAAGAACTATAGTCTGTTTTTTTCGATACCTACAAAGCATATAAAATCTCTCTGTTTTTTCTCTGCATACAGATATGCACGATTCAGAAACCTACATTTGATTTTTTGCTCTCGGGCCCAGGGTATGGACCATTCGCGCCTCTTGTCACATTGGATTCGGTCATATCAGTTGTCATACCAGTTGTCATACAACTTGTCATACAACTTGTCATACCACTTATCCTAATTATAAAAAAAATTAAAAGGTTGTTGAAAAGATAAAAGAGATGAATTTTTGGTAAAATATATTATGTAAGGAATGGAAACCAAATAAAGAGAATAAAAAATGTATATGTAAGAGTAAATTTGAGGATCAGCTCAAGGACTTTGTGTCTAGTTTCATGTTTACAAAAAAAAATCTTGAAAAAAGATGAGACTGTGGAGTACTAGTGCGCAAATGTAAGAGCCGGCGTCGTACTTTTATAGGTTCGATCATGTCCGTAAAATTCTGCACACGTCATGAAAATTTGATAAATACGCTGCAGTGACCGTGACAATGAAACCACTTGTTCGGACCAGAATGCCCACAGCACGCCTTCCAGACATTGGTTATTTTAGATGTCTCATGCCTACAAATGCAAATAATTAACAAAATTGGTTATTTAAGATACACAACAATATCTCTACCACCTGGCCTATCGTATATCATATTGACCTAACAACAATAGAGCTGTCTAGTGTGATTCCAAAAAAAGTGCTTATAATTTTCTCTATTAAATTTTATTTGGTATCTAATGTTTTATTAGGAGCAAGTAATTTAATAATTTATTTTTGTATAATCTGTAAATTTTGGATGACCATCAAATGTAATGATTGAAAGAAGCATAAATTCTCCATAAAGAAAGAATAAAGTAAAAAGAATAAAAGAGAAGCTCTACATGCAAAAAAAATCTAGATGTACAAAATCAAAAAGAAAAAAGAGTCCAATTGCATCCTCCTCCAAGCCACGATAACAATGAAACAAATAAAAAAGATGAGATAAAAAGAACATATCAGTGTCCTTATAAGATTCGAATACACAACAAAGAAAAGAAGAATAAGAGAACAATTTAAAAGTTAATAAAAAGGTGTTTATCATTGGTAACGAAAAGATGAGTTGAGCTGCTTCAAAACAAAAAAAACGTTTGATTGGTGGGTTTCACTATGTGCTTAGAGGGAACGGAAGAATCCTAAAAATGTCTTTCTTATCATTAGTCATTTTGAGATAAAGCTTTTTTGTTTTGTGATTTTCGAATGAATATCAATTACACTTATTTTTTCTTGAAGTATCTTTTTAGGGCCAAGACATGATATATCCGGTTAAAGTGTTCCTTAATGACAAACTCCTCGAAATAGAATTGAGAATACTAACACACCTTTCTATAGAGTAAACTTTCATATTCGTCATTCAGATTATTTTGATAAAGGTTGGCATTTTTTTTACTTGGGAAATATAGTCTTCAAAGTGACCAAGAAAACTGGTTTGGAAGTTCTTTGGTTTTACTTCTTTGACAGATAAAGCCTCAAGTTCACACTTTTGATTCTTTGTCCTTATCCATCGAGTAATCAAAATCGATATGAGTAGATTAACAAAAATTGCGATAATCTTGGATGGCTGGATAATGTATAGATTAGCGAATATGGTTTATGAAACACGATGAGTATTAAGACTTCTTACCAATTGTAATTCTCAATTGCTCTTCTTTCCTTTAGGATTATCTTCTTCAATGTACTCATGCATGATTGGCAACTTGTGTAGTTCATGAAAAAGGGATATATAGTTCACAAAGAATGGACACCTTACAAAAGAAGGTATCGCAATGACAACGTCACACTCAATAATTTTGTTTTTTCACCTTAGGTGATGAGCAACAAATTATTGACATTCTTTGTACATGTGGCTAATGGCATGATTATTGACAAGCTTATTATGGACACTAACAAAAAAGGATGTTTTCTTTCTCTAGCAACATAAAAAATGAATGGAAAATGTGGCAAAATTTTACTTCCACCTAATCTCTCTCTCTTACGATGAATTTATTGTGTATATTAGTTTTTTGAAATACAATATTATCATTGAAATTTTTTATTTTATTTGTGCACACGAATAAGGCCTCACCATAAGTCCATAATACATCAAAATATATTTAATATTTTTTCTAAGCATCATAAATTAAATGGCACAATCTTGGATGTGTTTCTTCTTCTACTATTATAGCTTGAGAAAAAAAATGAAAGGGAAATATTTTTTTAAGAGTAATAATTTCTGGCACCATTTTGGATATGCCTTTTCTTCTGAAGTCTTAATTTGTGGGAAAAAAAAATTGAAAGGGGAATATCTCTTGAACGAGCAATAGTTTGAGAAGCAAAGAAAAGTAGCCTGGATTTTTCCAAAGCAAAAAAAAAAAGCAAAAAAGAGAGGATGCATGGTCAAAGTGTAATGGAAAATCAAATGTGCCCTTTTTTCGTTATCTTTTTTAGAAAAAGAAGAGTTCGTTTGGTTTATTGCACTTTTTATAAACCAATTTTATTTTAAACAAAAAACCCTTAGATATAGATTTTTAAATTTAAAATCTTTCTCTGAAAAACAATTAAGATATCTTTTTTAGCTTGCATTGACTATACATAGGCTAAATGCAACATAAGATGCTTTTAGAACAAAATAACTAATATTTCAATTTTAGTGGCAAAACTAAAAAGAAAAAAGAATTACACAAGAGAGAGCTTTTTTTTTTTTCAAATATGAAATTTTATTAGAGAAATATCACTTTGAATGAGATTTGAATGCTTCTAACCTTCATTTGTTTGTAACTTTAATAACTTTTGTAATATTGAGGTATATCCTTATATTTTTATACATTAAATTATATTAATACAAACTTATTTTTTCACCAAAACAAATATGAAGTACTAAATATGCTATAACCAATTTTATTAATTATAGCATATACATAGTGTGTTTCATATATGTATTGGAATTGCAATGTCGCATTCCTACAAATGCAAATAATTAATAAAATTGGTTATTTAAGATACACAACAACATCTCTACCACTTGGCCTATCGTATATCACACTGACCTAACAACAATAGAGCTGTATATTTTGACTCCAAAAAAAGTGCTTATAATTTTCTCCACTAAATTTTATTTGGTTTCTAATGTTTTATTAGCAGCAAGTAATTTAATAATTTACTTTTGTATAATCTGTAAATTCTGGATGACCATGAAATGAAATGATTGAAAGAAGCATAAATTCTCCATAAATAAAGAATAAAGTAAGAAGAATAAAAGAGAAGCTTTACATGCAGAAAAAATCTAGACCTACAAAACCAAAAAGAAAAAAGAAAATAGAAAAAAGAAAAAAGAGTCCAGTTACATCCTCCTCCAAACCACCATAACAATGAAAAAAAAATAAAAAAGATGGGATCAAAAGAACATATCCATGTGCTTATAAGATTCAAATACACAACAAAGAAAAGAAGAATAAGAGAACAATTTAAAAGTTGAATAAAAAGGTGTTCACCATTGGTAACGAAAAGATGAGTTGAGCTCTTTTAAAAAATAAAATAAAAAGTATTGGCAAAAGTTAGAGCAAACTAACTAACATTCCAATCTTATTGGCAAAGGTAAAAATAAAAAAATAAAAAAATAAAAAAATAAAAAAATAAATAATTACACAAGAGAGAACTTTTCTTTTTCTTTTGTTTTTTTTCAAAATATAAAATCCTTTCTCGGATCACAAAAATGATACAATAATTGGAGCATATACATAACTAAAGGTCCCTGGAATAAGAATACCGTTTTAGACATATCACGAAGTTACAGAATGATTCTGACACCATACATACAGGATAATAAAAGATACAACAGTCTGCATTCTTCACTCTCAAGAATTGTTGCGGCCACTCGGCAGACAACAACTGGTAAGCAATGGACAGCGGGCCACTAGTGGCATGAAGGAGGGGAAGAGATTGACCGAGAGGTTTCCTGAGACAGTGGAAGAAAAGGAAAGAGAGGTGACGACAGCAGGGAAAGAGAGAGCTCGGTAAGAGTAATGAGGTGGACCGATTTTTGAAAAGTAGAGACGAGCCTGGGTTAACCAGGGGCGGCAAAAGGTGGATGGCGGGGGAAAAAGAGGGAGACCAATGAAAGAGAGAGAGGATTGGAGAAGGGTGGATGATCTAAGAAGAGGGAAGTTTGGCACTAGTTTCCAATGCGTCTGTGCCACTTTAGCCAAACAACTATGATGTACATGACCTGAGAAGCACAAAGATAGATCCGCATTTCCAAGTCTGGAAAAGGACGACAATAAAAAACCAAAGGACTATAAGCCCTATGATAATTACTGCAGACCACCAAAAAAGTGACGTTTTAATATATCTGTTGACGTAATGTTTAGGAGTTGTTCTAGGACACTTAGTGATATGTAAAAAAACCCAATAAGGAAACCAAGGGGAACGAAGCAAAACAGGCTTAGAGGCGATCTGGGGAGGAGGAAGATTCCTGGAAACATTAAAAACAAAAAGGATCCAACATTTAAATAACTAAGTACATCGAAATGGTAAGAGTCCATGATTGCTGTCCCAGCACGGTGTGACTTTGCATCATCTTGCCAAGTTCCTCCAGGAGGGGTGAGTAATATTTGAAAGTTGATTGTAACGAGCAATGCAACGACCCCCAACAAAGCATTGCAAGCTTCTTCAGTGAGTTTGAAAGCCGATCTTTCTATAATGGGGTCGAGGCATAGTGTACGAGCAATCTCATCGTAGTCTTTCTGTGTTTCGAATTGCAAGATGTCAAACATTGTGTAGACACTCTAAAAGTTGAGTCTAAATTAACTCAATAATTCAATAACCACTCTCAACTTTTGCACTCTCAAGTATTTTAGATGGACCACTATACTCTTGAGCACCATATGAGAGCTGAATAAAATAAACAAACACCTAATTAAAATATATTAGTATTTGATGGAATAGAAATCAAAGGTGGTGCAGTTTTGTGTCTTTTCAGGGATAAATTAACATTTAGGAAAGCTGACAAACAAGGAAACGAATAGAGGGAATAAATAATACTCATGAATGTATCATTTATAGTTAAATGCTTAATGAAAAAAAGGAAATGATGAAAGATGATTTCTTAGTCCTAAAATTAAAATATGAAGAGAAAAAAATTTTCTTCAATCCCTAATTTTTTTTCCTCTTTCTCTCTTGTTAGGAGTTATAAATTTGCAAAATTATTTCAAACGCTATAAACCACGCATTCTAATATATGAAAATGAACAAACATATGCTATATTTTACATCCCACTTTACTAATTTATACACACAAGAAATGTCATACCTACAAGAGGTTTCATATAGTTCTTGAAGACACATATGCATGCACCTAATTATTCTCAGAAATAGGGCACCTAATTAGACATCTCATGAATTTATTTCTACATATTCTCACACAAGACATATTGGTAAGACAACACTTTGAACACCTCACTGGCAACTTTTGGACTCTCAAGTATTATGTCGTACAAACATTTGACATTTGTTGTAGGAGACCCAAAGTTCATAAACTTTATTTGCACCCGATAATAGTTAGTTTAGCCAAAAAAAAAAAAAAGGAAGAGGAAGGGGGGGGGGGGGGGGGGGGGGGGAACACAGTTTAGCTGACACTTCTAAAACCACTCGTATGCTGGCTGAAAAGAGACATGTAGGAGAGGAAGAGAGAGAATTTATATTGTATTTATAACTTCAAAATCAATATATTTTAATAGGACAGGCTTTTTTTTTTCATGTTTAGTAAAAAGATATAATGAATGTTACTTCCAATGCATTTCTAGTGCTTTTTTTCTTCTTTTTAATGGAAAGATTCAAAAATTATTGGAGAATAACATAGAACCTAAACTTTGGTCATTTCAATTTCTTTTTCTTTTTTCCAGTGATTTAACTTTAATGAGCTCCCACTAGAAGAGCACAACCCTCCTCTATAAGATTTAGCTTGATTATTCTTTAGAATATTAATGTAAAATTCTTTAATTCTAGTTTCTATAGATAAAAGAAGCAAATATTCTTTGCTTCATTTGGTCTAATTTGCTTTAACTTTACCTTTCTTTAGAAAATTGAAGCAACCTACTTTCATTTCATTCCCTATAGAAAATAGATGCCACATGCTTTGCTTGATTGTATCTTGTTTGCTTTAGCTTTTGTCATCTTCAGAAATTGAAGAACATTCCTTCATTCTATTCCTCATGTAACATGATATGGGAAAATGATCCCCTTTCACCCAAATGTCACATTTTAGAAATGAACCCATGATATTACTTAGGAAGAAAAAATGATGGATATCCCACATTCTTGTTCTCTTTGGCTAACAGGTATTATTACAACCCTTTATTTGAAAATTTATAAGATCACATTAATCACATTCATTTTGTGCCAATACAATACAAATTTAATAGTCTAGTGACCTATAATAAAACTACAAGAATAACTTGACACTTTACAATCTCTCTAGAAAGTTGAGATAACATTCTTTCCAATTAATTGGGTTCAATTGGCTTGAGTTTGTGTTTTTTTAGAATATTAAAGCAACATTCATTCAGTATGTCTTGTACAAACAATATAAGCAATATTATTTGCTTCATTTGGTCTAACTTGCTTTAACCTTCTTTTATTTTCTATAGGAAATTGAAGTAACATATTGTCTCATAATCAATCTAATGTGATGTGTATGCCAATGTAATGTGTATCTCATAACTTATTGTCTCATAAACAATCTACATGAATAAGTGGATACTATATAATCCCTTTAGAAATCAAAAATAACATTCTCCAATTCATTGGGCTTGATAAGCTTTAGCTTAATTTTTCTTTAGAATATTAATGCAACATTCTTTTATTTTTCTTTTTGTAGACAAAAGAAGCAACATTTTTTGTTTTATTTGGTCTGATTTGCTTTAACTTTTTGCTTTCTTTAGAACATTGAAGCAACAAACTTTCATTTCATTTCCTTAAAAAAAATAGATGCAACATGCCTAGGTTGATTGTTTCTTATTTTCTTTAGCACCTATCTTCTTTAGAAAATAAAGAACATTCCTTCCTTCTATTCCTCATATAACATGATATAGGCACATGATCCCTTCTCACCTAAATGTCGTATCTAACAAATGAATCCATGATGTTACTTAGGAAGAGAAAAAGATGGATGTCCCACATTTTTATTCTCCAAGCTAATAGGCATAATTTCATCATTTTATATAACATATATGATCACATTAATTGTTTTCAAATCGTACCAATGCAATGCAGGTTTAATCACCTAGTGTCCAATTGTGAAACTACACAAATAAATAAACACTATACAATCTCTTTAGAAAAACTGAAGCAACATTCTTTGCAATTAATTGGGTTAGATCAGGTTTAGCTTGTGCTTTTATAGACACTACGTTTCTATAGACAATAGAAGAAACATTCGTTGCTTCATTTGGTCTAATTTGCGTTCACCCTTTTTTTTCTTCTTTTTTATTTAGGAAATTAAACAAACATACTTCCATTCCATTCTCTGCATAAAAGCGAAGCAATATTCTTTGCTTAATTGTGTCTTATTTGCTTTAGCTTTTGTCATCTTTAGACATTAAAGCAACATTCTTCACTTCTATTCTTTATGTAACATGATATGGGCACATGATCCCTTCTCACTCTAATCTTGCATCTAAGAAAAAACCCATATTGTTACTTCTTAGGAAAAAAAACGAATGTCCAACATTCTTGTCCTCTTTGGCTAACCAAGACAATGCATCCATTTATTTGACAATGCCTAAGATCACATTGATTGCTCTCATGTCATGCCAATATGGTGCGTATTCCATATCTTATCATCTTATAATGAAACTATACAATCTCTTTTCAAAGCGGAAGGTCAGTCATCCTCATTTTGTTGGGGTTTTTCTAGCACATACGTAGACCACGGCTTGTCTGGAGCTTTTGAATTCCTAAGCTTTCTTAATGTAGTGTTTTACTTCTTGGAATGTTATGGTTAGTTTGAAAATGTCTTTTTATTTTGTTTTTAGTTTTATTTTTCTGTTCAAGAATATAGAACTAGAAACAAAATTAAAAATTTACGTTTGGATGTATTGATTTTCATACTTTTTATCATGTAGTGGTGTCTCCACAAATTGAGAATTGTCGATCCCCTCCAAAACATGCGGATGGCTCTTTATCAACCCTTACAAGTTATCAATATCTCCTTCTTGACCAGTATTCAAACATTCGTCAATGATCTTTTCCGGAACGATTTGATCGGCCATTAGATAGTTCGAGAGGAAAGGCCTTTAAAGCTTGAAAACAAGAGAGGTTACGAAATGTAATTTCTTCCAAATTTTAGTAAGTCATTATTGCACTTCGGAAGCCACTTTCAATAAGTTTTTAATATTTTTCTTTAGATGGAGAGAATGAGAGACTCTTAGGGTAAAATAAGACTTGAACGTCGATCATTTACTACTTGAATAGGTGTTAGAAATAATTATCTTTTCAAATTAAAGGTGATTTGATTCCATACTTTACTCAGAAGCCGTTACATTTGGAGTGCCACTTTCAATGCACTTGTAATATTTTTCTTTGGATGGAGACATTAGAATACTCCTGGAGTATAAAATGATTAAACTTAGTAGGTGTGTATATGTGCCAATTGACCACACTAGAATACTCTTAGAGGATAAGGCCAGTGTACCGCCTATCATGTTACAATCCAATGGTCAGGTCTTAGATAATCATCTCATATTGTTTACCGAATACCGTTTGCATGTATTCTATAGGGCAAGAGTAAAACATCAAGTACGTGTTCATTGTACATCCTTTATCAAACTTAGACATAATACGCTAATTCAACAACCTCTTTAAGTTCGGTCTGGGTTGCCCCTTGTTGCGCAAGTGGTAGACAACCAGAAGCGCCTTACAGTTCCACGATCCTCTGTCTCACATCTTGCAGAGGCACTTGGACAGCAAACCTTATGAGCTTGGGCCACGATTGTGGTGGAAAAGTCCACGATGCGAGAAGGGTTGCCGGAAAAATTGGTAAAGAAGACTATCCACGCACATCATAAAACTCTCTGATAATATTGTGGACAAATAGGGAATCATTACTGCAGCTATTTTTGTTTTTTCCTTTCCTTTTTTCAACCAGTCTGTTGCATAGAAAACTTTTTTTTTCTGATATCGTGATTGGACTTAAACCAGCAACTAACAAGGTGTGTAAGAATGGTAGCTAGAAAGACGTTAAATTTAAGGACCCTTGGATTCAAGTAGAGCGTGTTGCACGAGATACATGAATGTCCCACATTTTTGTCCGCTTTGGCTAACGGGAACAAATTCTTCGCTTATTTCTTCCACGTATTATTCCCCACTCATCGATGACATGAATTGACCTTCAACCTCTAATAATTCTCATTGATGACATGAACTCTTGTAATCTTTTGCCCGATGTGAAGGAAGAGGAATGAGTGGAGAGCGTACAACCTCAAAATTTGTTGAGATAGGCCGCCCCGGAGCTAAACAAATGGCTCGCTGGAGTGCGGTCCAGAGAGCCTTTGACAGAAGAGGCTATTGAAGTGACCGCCAAAAGCTACTTTAAAGAAAAAGAATGAAGTACTGCTTGGGCCTTGACGGTGGTGTAAAAGTCTCGCCACAAAAGTCTCGCCATGTGACGCTTACTTTTAACTTCGTTCGCATACACAGCCGATAAATTATTGCTGGTTCATGCACGATGAAAGAAAAGTTAACTAAGCAATCAAACCTACAGATCATGATCTTGACGTTCGTTGGACATGATTGGCAATTTTTCAAATAAATAATGTGTCTTTTCTTTTTCTTCTAAAGAAATCCAGAACGCCCAACAGGGACCAACGACGTTTTGGAATTCAAACATGATACACATTTTATTAATGCACAAAAATTCTAGCCTTAGCATAAAGGCTCTGATGTCAATTATATAAAATTACATATCACCTTAAGAACTAGAAAAACAATTACTTAATAATTAGTAACCTTCAAACGCAATTACTTAACTTAATAACTAGAATGGACGCATTTATGTCTTCTTCTGCCGACTGGTGCAGGGACATCTCGTTATCTGAGAATGCGTAGACAGGACACCTCCTTGCAGTGAAATTAAGAGTTCATTAGTCCTTATCTGCTTAGTGTTTCTTCAGCACCATGTTATGATGGCACAGCCATTGGAGAAATATTGGGCTAACCAACTTTTATAAAACGGTCTTACTAGATAGATACTAGTATAGATTTCCTTCCTTTTCAATTCCCAGATCATTTCGTGAAGGGTTAAACAATTCGATAATCGTATGCGTTACGTAGTCTTTGCAGTGGAGACTATAAATTGGGACTAAAGTGAGAAAAATAGTGCCATTTCATACTGTCCACCGCTTGTCGTAATTTGTTCTTTCTTTATCTTGCAATTTTTTCATTTCCTTTGTCGCTTGTCTAACATTGACCCCATGGGTCATCGTCATACATTTTCGTTTTCCACTCCTGCAAGACAATAGCATCATGAAAGTTTTCTTTTCCGATTTATCATCTCATACCATGATATGCACGCATCACATGGGTTTCAAATCCTCCCCCTTCTTTTTTTTGTTTTTCTTTCAAGTCTAGCAACTTGCTCCACCCCGATGAAAGATTTTGATCCTTATCCCCTTGTAATAAGTAAATGACAAGTTAGCTTATTGGTCATAAAAGGTATATTTCACTTTTTTAGAAATTTTAATAGTTGTTATTTATATAATACATTTACTGAATCTTAAATAACAACTTTTGAGAATGTCTATACTTAACTACAATTTGCACACAACTAGAGATTATACTTAATACAACAAAATCATACTTATCATGACATTCAAGAACCATTCTTATTATTTCTTTCATTCCAAATAATATAAAAAAAAATTCTCATGAAATTCTCAAAGGATCACCTCTTTTGAGAATGTCTATACTCATTGCAATTTGAGCAAAACTAGAAATTGTACTTAATACAACAAAATCATACTTATCATGACATTCAAGGACCAATCTTATTATTTCTTTCATGCCAAATAGTATAAACAAAAGTTATCATGACATTCTCAAAGGATCACCTCTTTTGAGAATGTCTATACTCATTGCAATTTGAGCAAAACTAGAGATTGTACTTAATACAACAAAATCATACTTATTATGACATTCAAAGATCAATCTTATTATTTCTTTTATTCTAAATAGTATAAACAAAAGTTATCATGACATTCTCAAAGGATCACCTCTTTTGAGAATGTCTATACTCATTGTAATTTGAGCAAAACTAGAAATTGTACTTGATACAACAAAATCATACTTATCATGACTATGCAGAGAACCACGTCCCAGCTGGTAATCAAGGAACCAAGTGAACAAGCTTATACGATGCATGGACCTCGTGGTACCTACCGCCAAGTCTATATACCCAAAGACACTAAACAGCGTGGCTTCCAAACAAGCAGGAACTCAGCATTCAAGCCTGATCATTCAGGAGAGTCATCAGGAAGCTTTATCTCGAGATTGAGTGCACCACCGCCCATTCATCCACGAAACAAGATAAAGAGGGGAGGTGCCGACCTTAGCTGGAAGAAGTCAAGATTGGACGGTTACGGGATAGAAGAAGATTAGGAGAACCGACCTTGACTTTGTGTTATGAACTATATGAATACTTTATTTGTATTTGAAGGCCACTGGCTATATAAGACCAGTCCGTGCCTAGGGAAAACTTGTACTATTTTCTTGAGCCATTTTGCTATAATATTACAAGCCTTCTTACACGTGCTTGAGTATTTTGCAAATTCAAGTCTTCCAATGGAATAATTTGGACCTCCAAGAACATCTGTCATCTTTAAATGAATATCGCATAAGCCATCTCTTTAGCCGCAGATAAATTTGGTTTTGATGATGTTTTAAGGCAATACGTAAAACAGTCTCATTTTTAGAAGTCACATCCAAAATAGATTCTGGATAGATTTTTAAAATTTTGTACAAGAGATCTTGATTTCGTGTTTGAGCTGCAAAATGTAAAGGAGTATAACCCTCCCTTCCTGGAATACGAATGACTTTTTTATCAACCTTCGCTAATCGAACGGCCAGATCAGTTTGCGCTTTTTGTGAAGCAAGGTGTATGTGAGCATAGCCGTCTCCGTTCAGCTTCCAAAGAAACGAGGGCTTTAACCTTACCAGCTCGATGGCAAACTATGTTCCCGTTTGACGCAGCGACGTGTAAAGGAGTTTCAACGTTTGAAACCGCATCGATCTCGTTCAGGCGAGCTGCTCTCACCCCTATTAAGCGGTACAACACATCAATTCTTCCTTCTTCAGCAGCACCGTTCAATTCCAGATCCATCGGCCGGAGGGTGATAGTCAGTCGGATAATCTAAGGAGATGGCGTACAACTTTAAAGGTGAGGAGACTGTGAGTACTATTGCGCCAAGTCCGGAGGTCGCCCGTCCTACTTTTATAGGGATGAATCAGAAAAGGTACTGCTTATCCGGCTGCAAAATTCTGCCCATGTCATTTAACGTTGATTGCGGGACAATGAGGGGTGCAGAAGGTCAGACAGAAGAGGCTCCTTTTAAAAAGTACTTCGGCAGCCCTTGTCTGGGAGTTTACAATAAATTGCAATAAATATTTACAATACTTTTAAAATATTTGAAGTATTATTTTTTAACCTAGTTGATGAAGGATTGATTAAATAATTTTTTTTCTATAAATCATGAAATATATATAAAATATATAACATTAGATTAAAAATAATCTACGAGTACCTATATGTTGTAATGAAGTAGATATAAAATTGGAATATAAATTTAGTATAGGAGAAACAAAGGAGAGGCGTTGGCTTGTTTCTGCAATGTGCCACAGCTCTTCAATTGGTAATAAATAAAATTAAGAAAACTGGGTTACAATTCTTTTTTCCTAGATTAGTAGGAAACCTTATAGGGATATTTGTTGCTTTGGTAAACAAATAAAAGGAAAAAAGAATGGTAAATAGAGTCCTAAAATTAATTGGAGGGTAAAAGGAAGGTTAATGTGCCAACACCGGATCCCGCGTCCCGCTCTGACCCTTCTAAAGAGCAACATACGGTCGCTATAGCGGTTTGGCAATTAGACTTTTATTATTGTTATCATTTGTTTGGAGTTCTCTAAATATTTTTCTTGGTTTTCTGCTGAAACTCAGTTTAAAATTGAATTCAATCATATTTCTCACGGTAAAGATGTTTTTTGGTTCTTTTGTACTCACAATCACTATTAAGTCCCAAAAATACATATTAAAACTTGTTTCCAATAAGCCCGTATGGTTTTACCATTAAGACCCTTTCAGTGTCTTCACAGGAATAACTTATTCGTCAATTGTGACAGAAACCCTGTAAAGCAATCAGCAACTAGAAGAGAGGGGGAATCTTGCCACATGCCAGGGGATACCCAAACGTACACAAAAAAAAAAAAAAAAGAAAAGGGAACACCTCATGCTTTTGTAAGATGTCATGATAATTGATAAATACTTGATTGTAAACATAGGTTTTCATTGTAAACATATATGAAAACTATTGTTATTTATGACACCACTTGTTTGTACAAATTAGTAAGGTGATATGTAAAGTATAGTGTAATTTTTCATTTGTATGTGCCAAAATGCATGATTCATTAGGTTTCAATAATTTTGCAAAAGTATAATCGAAAACTGTAGTCTTAAGGTGTTCTTTCGAAAAACTTGAAAAACCAAAGTTTTCGGGAAGACCGAAAATGATGTCTTGTAGCCACAATTGGATTAAAAATTTTAATCACAACACAATCATGAGAATAAAACAACGTAAGTACATGCCATGTGGGCTGTAACCTACTTCCGAGCTTGCTAATGTGGGCTTGGAGAAATTTCTCAAACAATCAACGGAATTAACTGGAAGGCAAAAAGGCCCTAAGTTGAGCATTGTGCAAAATTGGCTTTCTTATTAAACCAATCATTATGAGTACCCTTGCAGCCAATCATATCCTTTGGGGCTTGAAGGCTAACCTCGTACATGCACAAGCACACCTATTGATATGGAATAAGAAAACGTTTTTTGCTTGACCTAACTTTCAACGAATTATATGTGAATGACATTATTTATTGGTTGTTGCCAAAACACGGTTGTAATAAAATGATATTAAATATTTTAGCTAATACACTAATTCTAGGCGATAGACATGTATCGCGTTCAAAAATCCTTTCTACTTCCAATTAATATCATGAGTTATGTATCTAGGTACATGAAGTTATTCATGCCTGCAATGGAATCCAAATCCTTGAGTGAATTTCATTTCCCATTTTATGTAATGAAGACAATACTTCGAAAGATGTGTTCATTTCTATGTCAATATCCTTCTAGTCCAAACAGGGTTATCTTTGATGAACGAGCGGTGGACAACCAGGCTTCAGTTCAATGATCTAGTCTCATATTATTGAGGGGCTTGGGCGTGGCAGACATGATACAAATATCCAGGGGAGGTTGAAAAATTAAGCGACTGCTTAGATCAACACCCAAATTTTAAAGTAAATAACCAGGAAAGTTGCTAAAAGAAGTTCGGAGTACAATTACTTAGAAACAATACATAATTAGACATTTCACGAATCTCCTCCCACATGATTCTCTTACAGTACAAAACATGTTTAGAAGATAACCCTACGTCGGACACATGATTCAAGAGGAGACCCACATACCTGTAATGGGGCTATGAGGAAAGAGAGAGGAAGGGAGCAATGAGGTGGAAGGATTTCTGCAAAGAAGAGACGAAACTGTGGAGACGAGGGGTGCCAATATGGAGGCACATTAATGTCTCCGAGGGGCTCTGATTTTCATAGTAAAACACAAGCCGACCGAAAAGTAAACCAAAGGTATCAGGAACACGAGATAAAATGTTTTTGAGGACAAAGCTTTAGGACTTGGATATGTGACATATATTGATATTATAAAATATGCAACGAAACAACAAAGTGCCATGCTGCAAACCTCGCTAATGTGCGAATTAGGGAGGAGAACGATTAGTGTCGTAATTGAATACTATAAGGAGATAGAATTAACCACCGTGAGTGCAATGAAAGGGCCACGGCCCATGATTGCTGTTCCAGCACGACGATGGCATCTTTGCACAACTTGATGCGTCATTTACTGTGCAATTATGATCAAATCCACAATTAATAGAAGATATGACTAAAAGAGAACTTGCCTGGGAAGTTTCTAAGGCACGGTCAGAGAAAGTTTTGGGTTGCATCCTCCCAAATTTCCAGTTTCTCTTTCCACAAATAGGCATCTTCAAACGAGGCAGAGTCAAGCCAATTCTTCAAAAATTTATAAGCCTCCCAATGTTCCTTTTTCAGGGCAACATGTAAAGCAGTTTCTCTCTTAACCGTCACATCTAGAATAGACAATGGAAATGTAGTTAGAATCTCTTGCAAAAGCTGATGATCACCTACTTGAGCTGCATAATGCAAGGTAGTTAGACCCCCTTTTCCTTTAACTCGCGCAAGTTCTATATCAAACTGAAGAAAACATAACACGAAGTTATAAAGTTCTTCTCGCGAAGGATTCCGTTCGGGTTGTGCTTGTTGGACTGTATGGTTCTGTTGGGCTGTGCTTTTACCTACTGTCGAGAGATGCCAGAAAACCAACAACTGGTTGTATAAGAAACTCTTCTGTGAATCAAACAAAAACCTTTGATTCACAATGTCCTGTTCCCTATTTGCATTGATCAATTCTGTTTTCAGCTTCCGCTAGCACTTGTTCTGTTTTATTCGACCCGTGTACTTACTCTGCATAGTGCTTACTACAGTAAAATCCCAACAAGCACGTTGACGTTGACCTCATTTCCATTGTTACGTGATGATGACAACACTTCCAGATAAGTTATGTTCATTAGCATCTAAATTTGCTTTCAGTCTAATGGAACAAGCTTGGACGAGGAGTGCCTTTTAACGACCATTGCCCAGTCCCACATCTTGGGAAGGTGCTTGGACATGGCGGACATGGCATTTATAGGCGGTGGCCGTCTATTCGGCAGACGTCCTTAACCATCCAATAGGTGGAATTGGAGGAAGTTTCTAAAATAAATCCTTTATCGAATCACAAATATATGATAAAAAGTCCCACAAACAGGAATACCTAATTACACATCTAAGCAATTCACTCGTAGAATCATTAGCACATAATACACAAGATAATTAAAATTACAGTACTTAGAACTCTTGACTGGCTAATTTTTCACTAAAAAACATTCAACCTTATTTGATGGAGACCCAAAGTCGCTGTCACTGCATTCATAGACGGTGACAGTCAGCAAGACTTTCCTAACCTTATGTTGGAAGGTAACGGCGGCTTGGTGATGGACAGCTGGCCTAGAGAGTAACGAAGCAGAGGAAGAGATTGCACGACAGGGTCGGCGAGACAGTGGGAGATGATAAGATGTGACGTGGGTGCCGTGTGATTTAATTGACACCATGGGTCTTGAAGAAGTAAAAGACACAGCTATTTTGTATAAGGAAAATGGGTTACGTGATGTAGACAGTACATGCTACAGAATAGACTCTAAGAGAGTAGACTTGCAGAAAAGTCATACTCCACTTGAGTGTTTGAGTAGAGTACTCTTTTGTTTTTAGTTCTTAAAGTGTTGTAGTTGTTTTTTTTGTCTTTCTTAACGGGCATTGGACTGTAATAGGAGGGTCTGTAGAAGTAAGTGCTAGCCTTTGTACCACTCGAAGTATTGAATACAAGAACTACTCCTTGTTCATCCCTATTCCAAACCATTCCTTATTTCACACTGCTCAAACGCACATAAAAACAAACATTGGCATCGCAACCAGGTTGCGATTAAGTTTTATCTCTCTTCTGTCCATTGTTTCAAAAGCTCTCATGGCTTCATCATCCTCAACTCTGTCTTCCTCTGCTTCCGCCTCACAAACTCCAACATTCATTCCTGGTTCTCAACTTCCACTGCCAATCTTTGATGGCACCGATTATCAGAATTGGGCCATTTTGATAACTACTTATCTTAAAGTTCAGGGGATGTGGGATATAGTCAAAGAAGGGATTCCAAAAGTTGATGATGAAAGAGCACTCATTGTTACTGAACGTGAAAAGCACAAGAAAAATTTGGAGAAGGAGCTGAAGACCTTGATGGTGCTGCAGCTCTCCATGTTCAAAACAGCCTTCAACCGCATCAATCAGGCCACAACTCCAAATGAGGCATGGACCACTCTTGAAAATGAGTTCTTGGGAACTCCTAAGGTGCGTTTTGTTCGGGTTCAAGGTTACAAACGTGATCTAGAATTGTTAGAAATGGAAGAAAATGAGTCGATCTCATCATATTATAGTAAAGTTAATGAAGTAGTGAGCAATATTAGATCCTTGGGGGGAAAATTGCCTAACTCTCGGGTTGTAGAAAAAATCCTAATTAGTTTGACCCCTAAGTATGACTCTACTGTAACTACTCTTGAGGAGACAAAGGACTTTGAAAACATGCCTGTTTCTGAACTTGTTGGATCATTGGAAGCTTTTGAAAAATGAGTGAATAGAAGAAGGGAAAAAGGTCATTTGGAAACTGCGTTTAGAGCCAAAGTGTCCTTAGAAACCAAATCTACTGATGAGTCATCTCAATCTAGTGATTAGTCAATAGAAGGGAGAGGAAAGTACCCACAATGTGGGATATGTAAGAAGACAAACCATTTGGAAAAATTTTGCTGGCATAAAGGAAAAGATCCTTGTCGTCATTGCAAGAAGTTTGGGCATTCAGAAAAAAACTGTAGGTTTAGAGGAGGACAACAAAGTAACTTTGTGGAAACAGAAGAAAAACTTGCAGAGGATATGTTATTCTTTGCAAGTCTCTTAGCATCATGTACTGATTCTACTTTGTGGTATATAGATAGTGGGTGCACGAATCATATGACCCCTCATGCTAGTGTGTTTAGCAAACTTGACAACAACTTTAGGTCTAGAGTTAGACTTGGAGATGATAGGTACATTGAGATAGTTGGAAAAGAGGAAGTGTCAGTATGCACATCTAAAGGAGTGAGGGTTATACATGATGTTCTATTGGTTCTTGCACTTGGTTCAAATTTACTAAGTGTGGGCCAAATGATGGAGAACAAATATGTGTTGCTTTTCAAAGGAAAAATCTGTCATGTGTTTGATAATGAGGAAATAGTTAGAGAGATAGCTGCTGTTGACATGAAGAATGCTAGAAATTTTCCTTTAAAGTTTGAATATGCATCACATGTGGCCATGAATGCAATTGAAGACGTAGGGTGGTTATGGCATAAGAGATTTGGCCATTTGAACTTTGTTTCTCTAGAGTCACTACATAATAATGAAATGGTGGAAGGACTACCACAGATGAAACAAGCTGGAAGAATCTGTGAAGGATGTCAGTTTGGGAAAAACATTAGAAAACCATTTTTGAGCAAAGGAAAGCAAGAAAAAAAGGAGCCATTGGAAGTGGTACACACTGATGTATGTGGTCCTATGCGTACACGTACAAATGAAGGAAACAAATACTTCATTCTATTCATCGATGATGCTACCCGATTCTGTTGGGTGGACTTCTTGAAAGAAAAGTCAGGAGCATTTCAGTCCTTCCTAAGGTTCAAAGCTGCGGCAGAAAAAGAAAGTAGGAAGAACATTAAGATCATTCGTTCTGACCAAGTAGGTGAATACCTCTCCTCTGAGTTTAATCTATTTTGTGCAAAAAATGGCATTAAGCATCAACTTACTACTAGTTATTCACCGCAACAGAATGGAGTGGCTGAACGAAAGAACTGCACGATCATGGGAATGGCCAGAAGTATGCTGGAAGAAAAGAGAATACCGAAGGAGTTTTGGGCTGAAGCTATCAACACAGCAGTGTACATTCTTAATCGGAGTCCAACTTCATATATGGAGAAGGCTACACCATATCAAGCTTGGACTGGAAGGAAACCTAATGTGGATCATTTGAAGATTTTCAGATTTTTATGTTATGTTCATGTTCTTGAGCAACTTCGCAGCAAGCTAGATCGCAGAGCAGAGAAAGGCATACTGCTGGGATATAGTTTGGTATCCAAGGCATACCGAGTTTACAATCTGTCCAGCAAGAAGCTAGTTGTGAGCAAAGATATTCAGGTGGATGAAAGAGCAATATGGAACTGGAATCTGAATGTAAGTGAACCACATAATGCTTATCTTCCTTGCTTGATCAAATATAGTAACAGTACGGGTGAGCTGACAGAAGGAATATCAGTTGAGGAGAACCTAGAGCAGGTAACTCCTATACAAATTAGAGATGTTGCCTTTGATTCTATGCAGTCAACACCACCTCAAAGAGAATTCTCTAGCATGTCACCAATTCGGATGAGAAATCTTGAAGAATTATACGAGAGTTGTAACATGGCTACCTTGGAACCAGTCGCATATGAGGAAGCTGCTGAAGAACAAGTTTGGCAAGAAGCTATGGATGAAGAAATCAAAACCATTGCAAGAAACAACACTTGGTCAGTTGTTGAACTTCCAGAAGGAAAAAAAATGGTTGGATTAAAGTGGATTTTTAAAGTAAAAACAGATGGAGAAGGTCGTATAGTGAAGCACAAAGCAAGACTTGTAGCAAAGGGATATTCTCAAATTCCTGGTGCTGATTTTGGAGAAACATTCGCTCCAGTAGCAAGGCTGGAAACAATAAGACTGCTACTTGCAGTTGCTGCTCAACATGGCTGGCGTGTGCAACAATTAGATGTCAAAGTTGCATTTCTAAATGGTGAAATTACAGAGGAAGTTTATGTCCAGCAACCTCAAGGATATGCAATCAAGGGTGCAGAAACTAAGGCCCTCAGATTGCATAAGACACTCTATGGATTACGTCAAGCACCAAGAGCCTGGTACAGTAAAATCAGCAAGTATTTTATAGACCAAGGTTTCATGTGTAGTCCGAGTGAACCAACCTTGTTTGTATCATTCAGAGGTAAATAAGTTATTCTCGTATCCATTTATGTAGATGACTTGATATTTATGGGTAATGATGATAAAAGGTTGGAAGAATTCAAGTCTGAAATGTTTCACACATTTGAAATGAATGACATGGGATTTATGAAGTTCTTCTTGGGGTTGGAAGTGTATCAGATGGAGGAAGGGATCTTTATTTCCCAAAGCAAGTTTGTGAAGGGGTTGCTGGCTAGGTTTAACTTGGCTCACTGTAATCCAGTTGATACTCCACTGATGTCAGGAGAGAAGGTTGTGGAAGAAGATAACACTGGTGAAGCAGATGCAAGTGTTTTTAGAAGCCTCATTGGAAGTCTACTCTACTTAACAGCAACACGTCTTGATATAATGTATCCTGTATCGTTGCTGTCAAGGTTTATGTACAAGCCTACAAAAGGCCATCACAGCAAGCTCAAACGCATATTGAGATACTTAAAAGGTATTGCTAATTTTGGCCTTTGTTATTCCAAGTCAAACAATTTTGAATTGGCGGGTTTCTGTGATAGTGACTGGGCAGGAAATGAAAAAGACTCTCGAAGCACAAGTGGGTTCTTATTTAATCTGGGTGGCACTGCCTTTAGTTGGTCAAGCAAGAAGCAAAGTTTTGTTTCTCTATCAACGGCAAAGGCAGAATATGTAGCTGCTGCATCTGCAGCTTGTCAAGCGGTGTGGTTGCGCAGACTTTTAACTGAGATTGGGTTTGAACAGAAAAATAGAACATTTATCTATAGTGATAGTAAGTTTGCTATTGCCATGACTCAAAATCCTAGTCATCATGCCAGAACAAAGCATGTGAACATAAAAGTTCATTATGTTAGAGAATTGGTAGAAGCAAAAGAAATGAAGTTTGTGTATTGTCCAAGTGAAAAATACCAAGCTGATATCTTTACAAAGTGTCTTCCACGAATTCAACATGAGAAGCTCAGAGAGATCATCGGAGTAAAGGCACACCCCGTCAAGGAAGGGTGATAAGATGTGATGTGGGTGCCGTGTGATTTAATTGACACCAGGGGTCATGAAGAAGTAAAAGACACAGCTATTTTGTGTAAGGAAAATGGGTTATGTGCTGTAGGCAGCACATGCTACAAAATAGACTCTAAGAGAATAGACTTGCAGAAAAGTCATACTCCACTTGAGTGTTTGAGTAGAGTACTCTTTTGTTTTTAGTTCTTAAAGTGTTGTAGTTGTTTTTTTTGTCTTTCTTAACGGGCATTGGACTGTAATAGGAGGGTCTGTAGAAGTAAGTGCTAGCCTTTGTACCGCTCGAAGCATTGAATACAAGAACTACTCCTTGTTCATTCCTATTCCAAACCATTCCTTATTTCACACTGCTCAAACGCACATAAAAACAAACAGGAGACAAGCGGTAAGATTTGAGGAAGGGAGGAGCAATAAGGTGGATGGATTTTTTCCGAGAAGAAGAGACGAATTGTGGGTTGACGAGCGGCGGCAAGAGGTGGATGGTCGAGGTAAACGAGGAAGAAAAATGGAAGAGAGAGTGAGAGAGAGAGAGAGAGAGAGAGGAGATTGGTGGCTGGAAAAAGAAGAGGGGAGTCTGTTACTAGTTGGCGGGACGCCGGCGCCTGCGCCAGTTTCCGACTACCTGTAAGGCTCTGGATATTCGAGCAGATCCTGGAGGACCTATAATTACAGAAACGGATCCCACAATGAGGTAAATGATGAAACCAATCGTCAGTACTAATACCCCGCAAGTAAACCAATTGGAATGGAGCATAAAAGGCTAAGAGGTGATCTGGGGAGGAGTAGAATTACTGTCGCGAATGATAAACCAAAGGATGCAGCACAAAGGAATTTTAATATTTTAAAAAAGTGACGTCCCATTATTGCTGTGCCGGCACGATGTGACTTCCCATCATCTTGCCAAGCTCCTCCTGGTGGGGTGAGTATCATTTGGAAGGTGATTGTTAGAAGTAGTCGCAACAACCACCAACAGAGCGTTGCGAACTTCTTCGGGGACTGTACCTAAAGCGCGGTCACGGCGTAGCAGAAGATTAATCCCTTGGTTGTCCACCTGCGTTCCCGATTGCAAGATGTCAAAAGACTGTCTAATCAACTCCACAATTCAATAACCACTTCACCTCATAGTATACAGACTCCCAATTATAATCTCAAAACCCATAAAATAGTGTAAAACACCCCACACCACCCCGCCTCCAAATAAAAACAACTTTTAGCATCACCGTACTTTTAGGAACACAAAAATTAAAAGATGGGAAAAAAGTGTTTGTTATTAATCAGAAAAAATACGTGCCAATCTTTTATGTTTGTGAATTTTAAACACTTGATTTATTTATCATTTTATTCTCAAATTGTAATTATAAAATGTTTCAAAAGATTGTTGGAAAGGTAACGGAGATAAATTTCTAACAAAACATATTATGTTAAGAATTGAATACAAATGAAGAAACATTGAAGCATACATAAGAAAATTTGAATATCAAATCAAGTAGCTTGTGTATTTAATTTTGTTTATTTTATAGTTAACTTTAGATTATTCAAAAGGTTGTTCACTCATACTACTTGTGTTCATTATTTTTATACAGACAAAAATAATTTGGAGAGATTATTTGTACTTAAATTATTATAGTATAAGATAAGTTTATTTTTGTAAGTGTTAAAAGTCAATCCCTATGACCATTTAGTACTGTGAAGTCAAATATCTATTATACCAATTATGTTTTCCTTCTTTGGTACAAAACATAAGTAAAGAGAACTTGCCTAAGATAAATTTTTGCTTTTTTCAATATTCGAGAAAGTATCACCTTTTATGTTCTCCAATTTTGTAATTTCAGTCTCCACAAAACGGCATCTTCATACGTAACCCACCTAAGCCATCTCTTCAGCAGTTGAAAAGCTCTGAGCTGATCATGTTTCAAGGCAACATGTAAAATAGTTTCACTCTGAGCTGTCACATCTAGAATAGCCATTGGACAACCAATTATAACTTGAGTCAAAACTTCAAGATCTCCTATTTGGGCTGCGTAATGAAAAGGAGTTAAACCCCCTCTTCCTTTAACACGTGCAAGATCCTTATCAAACTCAAGTAAACAGAGCACCATGGTGTGTAGATTTGCTTGCAAAGCGGGCGTCGGTGTGGATTGCGTTTGTTGCAAAGCAGGGTTTGGGTCGGGTTGTGTTTGTTCCGGAGTATGGGTCAGGTCGGGTTGTGTTGGCTGTTTCGATTCGGATTGTGTTTGTTGCGAAGTTTGGTTTGGTTCGGTTTGATGTGCCTGTTGCAAAGCTTGGTTTGGTTCGGTTTGGATTTCTTGCAAGGGAGCGTTCGGGTTAGGTTGTCCTGGTGACAAAGCAAGGCCCACTCTCTGTTTTTCTTGCAAAGCAAGGTGTAGAGGTGTGAAACCATCTTCATTTAGCTTCCGAGACAACGACGGCTTCAATGCCATGATCTCGAGGGCAAACGAGACGTGTCCTTTTGCTGCAGCCCTGTGCAAAAGTGTCTCCGAAAACGGAGTATTGTCGATCTCGTCCAAAACGCGCCGATCTTCCTTTATCAACCTGTACAACTCTTCAACGTCTCCTTCTGAAGCAGCCTTGAAACGCCGTTGACTGATATCTTGCGGATCACCCTGATCGGCCATCAGATGGTTAAGAGAAAATGGCTTTAAAGCTATAGAAAATGGGGAAACTGTGAAGGTACTAGTGGGCAAATGAGAGAGCCGGCATCCTCCATTTTATGGGAGTCGCTCAAAGATGGATGTTCCGCCCCACTTCCCCCCCTTTTTTTTCCTTTCTTTTTTGCTGTTTCTTCCAACTTTGTCGTTTGCGCCCGGCTTGCCCAACCATAAACGTTTGAATAGTAAGTTCCAGCATTCACCGGATGATATGTCGGAAAAAACAATTTGAGTACTTGCCTAAATGTTGAAGTAGACTAGTAAAAATTCTAAGAGGAATATTGCATTGGTTCCAATAAATAGATATATTTAAATAAAGAAAAATTCACAATCAGCACACCTGACTAGACTTCTCACAAATGCATTCTTACAATCAGCTAAAAATAGACATGATCACTATTTATTACTTATCAACGGAGGTCCAGAATAAACTTTTCAGGATTCTTTTAGCTTCAAACATAATTATTATGTTCAAAAGGTCTCAAATTATTTAGGTAAAACAAAGGAAAAATGTCTCCAAAAATTATGGCTGGTGGGACAATGCCACCACATCGACATCGTGCATTCTTAAGACTTTGGAATAAGTTTATGCAAATTCCAAAGCACACGTCATTATCACTTTGTTCATTCCATGACCAATAATTGATTGCAAACACGTGTTTTTAGGAACTATATGAAAACTCTAATTGACATTACTTGTTTGTATAAATGAGTAAAGTGATGTGTAAGGTATTGTATAATTTCTCATTTGCATGTGGTAGAATGCACGATTTATAGGGGGTTCAATAATTCTGCAAAAAATATAATCAAAACTGCATTGTCGAAGTATTCTATGGAAAAACTTAAAGAACCGAAATTATTTAGGGGACCAAAAATGATGACTTGTTGCCACAATTGGATTAAAAATTTTAATACAATGGAAATCATGGGAATAAAACAACATAAGTACATGCCATGTGGGTTGTAACCCACTTCCAAGCTTGCTAATGTGGGCTTAGACAAATTTCTCAAACAATCAACATAATCAGACTGGAAGGCAAAAAAGATCAAACCCTAAGTTGCCTTTCTAGGTTAAACCAATCATTATGAGGGCCCTTATAGCCAGTCATATCTTTTGGAGTTTGAAGGCTAACCTCGTACACGCACAAGCACAACTAGGTCACGTGTTTTCAACTTTTTTCACTTTGGTTTGAATAGGCCTTGAAGACAAGTTGAAGTGAAGATTGTTTTTTCATTGTAGTTTGGTGGAATAGCCCAGTGGTGGTTCTTTACACGCAATGAGCTTATACGTCCTACCTGGCCAACAAGCTCTACAAGCACAAATAGTTATGAACTGGACTTGGTGCCCGATGTATATATGTGAGAAGCTAATGGAAGAAATATTGAATTGATCTCTTTAATTGGGAGCATTGAATCATTTCGTTTAGGCTTTTCAATAGAAGATTGTGCTAGTAGTCCAACTTTCCCGTTAGGACAAATTCACTGTCAACACATATACATTACATCTTCTCATTGTTTGACATCAATGCTAGGGAAGTTGAATCCCTGTTAATCCACTACATCTATGTCACATAATAAAATTGCCAATGGTAGCAATCCACTAAACTTAGATAATGTTCAAAATATCAACTACTATTTCTCATTATTGTTATTGCACAATTGATGGGGATATGGATAAAGATTTTTTTTTTTTTCTCTTCTCATCTCTTTCGGGGGCTACTGTTGAGTGGGATGTCATCTTTGAGTAATTTCACTAAAATCTGGAAGTGTATAAAATGATATTGAAACATGTCTCGTAAAGTCCCTTGTACTTACCCAAAAATATAAGAGTCCCTATACCTTTAATATCCCCAACTTTTGCATCATGCTTATAATAGAGCTTCCATCCGTCCATTGATATTCATCTTTCCATTTTACGTGATAATAACGACGACTAAAAAGAAGTTAAGTTGGCTTCTATGGCAATACCCTTTTAGTCCATACGGGTTGCCCTTGGTGAGGAAGAAGTGGACAGTAAAGTACGAATAGGGCCAAGGTGCTTGAACATGCACCGTAGATATGGCAGACATACACAAGTGAGGTTGAGAATTTCGGAGATGTGCCTCTTGTCGTCGAGCACTATTTTATTAAAGTCAGCACGTTTATGTGCACTTGGCCTTAAGCACATACATCATAAAAAGACCAACAAACAGAACATTCCATCTTATTAGACCTCTCTATGATTCACTCTTACAATTATTCTCACACCATACCTACATGATAATAAAAGATGACAATTTGAAAACTTCACTCATGAATTTTCCCAATGTTTCACCTCATTTTTGAAGCAAACGTTTCCACCTTCTTTTGAGGGGTCCTATTAATTTGCTCACGGGAAATGGAAAATTACGAATCAAAATCAAATACAAAAGAAGCCCAGCCAAAAGTCCCCCGAAAACTGAAGGAAGAAACAACTTTTAGGGATAGGCCTCCAGAACTAGGATATGTGACGAACACCGATAATGTAAAAGACGCAATGGTACCACTAAGGGGTGCGAGCCAACTAACGTCATAAAGATCTAAAGGGAGGAGAGAGGTTGCTAGGTGAAACAAAGAGCAGCACGATAAAATATTAAACCCAGTGAGTGCAAGGAAAGGGGTACGGTCCATGACTGCTGTCCCATCACGGTCTGACGGCATAGCTGAACAAGTAGACGTATTGTTTGTAGGACAGGAAGAGTCGTCTTGCCAAGTTCCTCCGGGGGGGTTGTATATTGTTTGGAAGGAGAGTGTTAGAAGCAGGGTAGCAACCACCAACAGAGCACCCCGAGTTTCTTCTCTGACTTGGTCAGCAAGTCTATTTGGAGTGCTTTTTTGACTTAGCTTTTCTTTGATACGGCTGTGGTTTACCTGTGTTACAGATTGCGAATAGTACATATCAATTCGCAAAAAAAAGGAAGGAAAAAAATGACAATTGTGAACAGTATATATTAATTAATTCAAGAAAACAAAACATACAGCTAATATCTTCCCCAAATGAAATAATTTTAGCATGTGTTCAAGTGCACTCCAACAAAAACAACTTGAACAACAACATTTTCAGCAGCAAGAACACTTTTGTACCATTAATAAGCCAGAAAAGGTTGTTCCTACTTATAAAAGGAAAAGAATGTAGTTCTTTCAACTATATAATTATATTATAATTTAATATTTTTACGTTGAGATAGATATTCTTTCATCCCATGAAGAGGACTCACCCGGGAAAGATCTTTCATGTCTGCAATATCATCGATACTTTTTCCTTCTTCATCCTTCGATTCTGGCAATTTCCACCTCCTCACATTGACCTTTGGACCCTGACCTCGACGAAGCCATTTCTTGAGCAACACAAAAGCTTCGAGCTTGTCTTCTTTGAGAGCAATATGAAAAGCAGACTCCTTCTCATTTGTCAGTTTCAGAATAGAAGTTGGACATCTATTTAAAAATAAAATCAAAATTTCAATATCTCCCATTCGAGCAGCGTAATGTAAGGGAGTCAAACCTTCTTTTCCTTTAACTTTAACCAGGTCTTTATCACACTGAATTAAAACGCGTACCACCTTGAATAGTCTTTCTCTTAGAGTACGGTTCGCCTCTGGTATTTCTTGCATTTCAGGGTCTTCATTGCGTTGTCCAGTCGAGGCAGGCTCCAACTTGTACTTTTCCTGTAATGCAAGGTGCAGAGGGGTAAAACCTTTTTTATTCAGCTTTCGCGCTAAAGCTGGCTCTAATATCATGAGCTCGCTCGCAACCGATACGTTTCCCGCTGATGCCGCAATGTGTAAGGGTGTCTCCTCGAACGGAATCTCTTTTATGTGCTTCAAAGCACGGGGATAGCGCGCTATCAATGAGTACAAAGTTTCAGTGTCTCCATCTTGAGCAGCAGTTGAATAGTGACGAACGATCTCTTCCCATTCCTGAGCACTCTGATCTACTTATGGAACAGCATCTGAATCCTCGATTTTAAGCGGAGCACACCGATTAGCCATCTGACTGTTAAGAGAAGATGCCATTAAAACTTTAGAGAAGGGTGAGACTAAGGAATGATGGTCCACCCATGAGAGGGCAGACGTCCACATTTTATAGGGGTGGGGGATCAGTACTGTAAAATTCTACACCCTTCCTTTAACCTCGTATTGCAGACGTTGAGGCCTAAAAAAAATTCTGCCTGGTGGAGCTCTTTCTGATAAATATGTGGGCCAGGGCTTTTCTGTTCTTTTTCTTTTCTTTTTTTTCTTTTGGCAGCGTATTACATCTTGGAATATTATGGTTCGTTTGAAATCTTTTTTATTTATTTATTATTTTTTAAATTTAAAAAAGTGTATGAAAGTAAAAATAATAAATTGCATTCGAAATACTGACTTTTATGGTTTCCAAAAGCATGCTTGATAATTTATCTTAGAATTTGTTAAGAAAAACTATTATGGTGGACGCCACATTCGTTGTAACAGTCAGTTTTGCAGACTTTCTTAAACTACTTGTTTGCTGGGAATATATGTAGAACATTATCAGGTAATTGAGCGAGGAGCAACTATATAAAATAAAGGAGCACTTATTTTTTAATTAAAAGTTCAGTAATTGCATATGGAGGACAATGTTAACTATGAACAAACTATCTCGAATAATTGAATAGTAAAAAGAAGTGAGTTAGATAAGTAAGATTATAAAAAACAAAAGTTTTTGTTACAATTCTACTAAACATGTCTTTCAAAGTTACAATTTATAACTTTTGAAATAAAAAATAGGATAAAATTCAATGGCCAAAGTCTAAGGCATGCAACCATTGTTGTAAAAATAAAAATAAAAAGAATGTGAAAGATAAAATTTTATCAATTAAAGGCATAGACTTATAATTTATAGTAATCATTTGTAAAAGCTTTGAAAATTTTCAATTTTTATTTTTGGGCCTAAGTGATGAATGATTGATCAAACAATTTTGTATTATAAATCTTCTAATATTATATATAAATATGACATTTCCTAAAATAATAATAAAGAAAAAAAAAAACGTTGGGTTGTTTTTGAATGCTGTCAATAAGAAAAAAAAAGCCCCCACATGCGATGCTGCTTAGTTTTCAATGCCCTAAAACTTCTCTAGGCCGCTTGGATCCAGGTGGCTCTAGGTTCTTCTTTAGGATCAACAGGCATGATCGCCGTACCTGTGTAACAGTCTCAAAATCTAGCTGCCCAGTGTCCAATAGATTCTTATTTCAAAAAGAAAAGAAACTGAAGCTTCTCTCCGGTTTTTAACTTGAGACTTGATTTTGGGATCAATTCGAAACCCATTCTTCATGCCAAACATCTTCTTTTATTCTTCGGCACTCAACCCTGTTTTGAGTACTAAGAAAGAAAGCTTAGTAGTTTTGTCCATTACAGGTTTCTTTATTTTTCAATTTTTATTAACAATAAGTGTTTCAATAGTTTATTGTTGAATAATCTATAAATTTCAAATGAAATTATGGAGTTCTTCTCCTTTTTAATGAACGAAATTGGAACACTCCAACAAAACATTTTGATAAGTCAATCTTCTCTATGATACCGCTTCTTTATTATGTCTTATTGTCTAAGCCTGGTCATGGCGTGGTTCAGGAAGGGAAAGATCTCCACAAAAAAAAAAGAAGAAGAAAAAAAGAAAGAAAAAAGAATAAGAATACGAATAAGCAAAAGAAAAGAAAAGAAAACATTAAAAAAGTAAAAGAAATGGTAAAAAATATAGAAGTACAAAATCCAAATCAAGAATAAAAATGAAAGAATGAAAAAGAAGAAGATGAGACATAAAGAACTTATTCTCATGCTTAAGATCCAAGATGCACAAAATTGAAGAGAAAAGAGAAAACAAATGAAATAGGGAACATTTTGAAGATTTAGCAAAAATAGGCTGACATTCATTATAAAAAATTAGTTTAGTTGGCTTAAAAAAGGAAAAGAAAAGGCTATCTTTGTAGGCTCAAACCAAAACAAAGTGTGGCTAGTGGTGTTTGAACAATCCTAAAAATGTGTTAGCAAGAGAAATTTGATATGAAAAAAATTTATAACTTTTTTTTTTTGGGTGTGATTTTCCACCCAATGTCTTTTTCCTTGATGAAGTGTTCCTCTCCGGCTGTGGAAAGATATACATGCAGTTAAAATGTTCCTTTATAACATACTTGTCAGCACGGAACCATCAAAGTGCTAGACTTACTTCAAATCGCCCTTAACTTGTCGAATTTCAGTCGTATTTGAGAAAAGGAAAAAGGGTCAAGATTGGCTCAATTTGCTAACTCTCAACCTAATTGGTAAATTTTGGAAAATTAAAACACGTGCTGAAACCGAAAAACAATGCAAACCCAAAAGTTATCCCAATATGAAGCAAAATCTGCAAACAATATTTCCAAGAAACCTTGATTTGGAGATAGATGAAAGGTGTACTCTGGAGTGCTCCTTACAAAAAACTTGAAGAGCCAAATTTTTTTGGAAGACCAAAAATGATGGCTTGTAACCATAATGCGATTAAGAATACAACAAGAATCAAGGAAATGAAACAGCATAAGTACGTGCCATGTGGGCTGTAAGCCAATTACGGTTTCTTTGTTATTCAGTTTTTTATTTACAATAAGTAATTTCATAATTTATTGTTGTGCAATCTATAAATTTCAAATGACCTTCAAATGGAGTCATTGAATTGTTTTTCCTTTTTAATAAACGCAATTTGAAGATTCCAACAAAGTATTTTGATAAGGCATGTTTTTTATGATAATGATTCTCAGCATAATAGTGTTCTTATTGTGTCCTATTACCTAATGTTGGTCATGGCATGGTTCACGAAGGAAAAAAGGAAAAAGAATGAAAAAAAAAAAAGAAAAAGAAAAAGAAAAAGAAAAAGAAAAAGGAAGATCTCCACAAAAAGGAAGAAGATAGAGGAAATGAAGGAGACACCAAAAGAAAAAGGAAATTGTAAAGAATGTAGAAGCACAAAATGTAAATAAAAAATAAAAATGAAAGAATGAAAAGGAAGAAGATGAGACATAAAAAGAACTTATTCAAATGCTTTAGAATCCCAAATGTACAAAAGTAAAGAGAAAAGAGGAAACAAATGAAATAGGGAATGTTTTGAAGATTAAACAAAAATAAGTTGATCATTCCTTACAAAAAATGAGTTTACTTGTCTGGGTTGGCAAAAAGATTTCCTTCTTTTCTTCATTGGTTTCTTTTTTGAATTTCTTTTTCTTTGTACCCAACATCTTCTCCTATTGACTTTCGGTGACTGGGTTTCTTAGGCAACGACTTCAGTGTCATCTGGGGAAGAGCCTGTAGGTTGTGCACTTCCATCGCAAGGTTAACTGCCAAGGATCCAAGCTCCCTGGGCCAAAGCTCAGAAAAAAAACAAAAAACAAATGGCACCGGGAGAGAGAGAGAGAGATGAGGGATAATCCTTCAGAACTCAGGTATGCAACGAATATCAATGACGTAAACGAAAATGAGACCAATAAAGGATGCGAACCAGCCCGGGTGATAAGCATCCCAATGGAGGAGAGGGTACTAGGAAAAGTAAAGAGAAGCATGATAAAACATTAAACCCTGGTAGTGTAAGTACAGGGCCACGGCCTGATTGCCGTCCCAGCATGGAGTGACGGTCTAGCTATACAACTAGAAATATCATTTGCGGGACTTAGTATTTTTTTGGGAGGTGAGTGTTATAAGCTGGGAAGCAACCTCCAACAAAGAATTGCAAGTTCTTCTTTTCTTTGAGTGACTCAGCAGCTCTAAGTGGAGTGCTTTTCCGCCCTAGCGTACTTTTGATGTTGCGGTTGTTAGCCAGTGCTACAGAAGCAAGGAGTCAAACACTGTTTTGGGCCTAAGAAGCGCTTGAGACTCTATTTTGGGGTGTGGTATACGTATTTATCATCAACGTGTATCCCTTGGGCATTCTTCTTGTCCCTTGTGTATTTGGATGTGTATCGTTTTTTCACAATAATCATCTTTCCAAGTTCCCCCAGGGGGGTTAATTGTTGCTTGAAAGGTGAGTGTTATAAGTAGAGCAGCAATCGTCAACAAACCTCTGCAAGTTTCGTCTTCAACTCTAATTAGTGAAGCACTTAGACTGGGGTCTCGCATTAGCACGCGTCTACTGATTTTGCGGTCCACCTGTGTTTACAATTGCAAGATGTCAGAGGCTATGAAGACCCACTAAACTCTTATTCTAAATCAACTCCACCATTAATAACCGCTTCCCCACCACCAAATGGTACATACTAATAAAGGAAAAGAATACTAAACACAAAATATGAGTTAAATGTAATAATTTCTAAGTATGATTTCAATTGCTCTACAACAAAAACAACTTTAACAACAAGATTTTCAATAGTGGCACTTTTTTTGTAATTTTATCCAATAAAAAAAAGTTTAGAAGTAGTTGAAAAAGTATTGTTGGTTAAAAGGAAAAAAATGCATACTAATTTTCTGCAATACCTCGATATATTTATTTATTGTTTAAGTTATTGTAGCTTACTAGCATGCAAGGGTTTACCACTTGAGAGGTGGGGCTTTGATTCATTCCCTCCCCATGGAAAAGAGCAAGTTTGGATTTTCATTTTCCTTTTTTAAGAAACTAGGATGGAATCTAGGCATATTTATTCATAATCATAAGGATGAACAAATTTGGATAATAACTCAAATAAGTTGTGTATAGTTTCATTTTTACCTAGACAACTTGAAAAGCGTGTTTGTTCTTCAATATCTCGTAATACTAGATGATTTTTTTTTTTTTAAGCATTAAAAGTCAATCTTTTGCAGTGATGAGTTTCTACTTCCCCCATCTACTGCTCCACAATGAAATCTCTATTATATTAATTTCATTCTCCTTCTTTAGTAGAGAACATGAGTAAAGAAGACTTACTTGGATAGATCTTTTTGTTTAGCAATGGCTGAGAAAGTCCATCCACCTTTCTAAAGTTTTGGTCCACAAAATGGCATCTTCAAACGAAGCCTTGTGAAGCCATTCATTCAACAATACAAATGCCTCAAGGTTCTCTAGATTCAGAGCAATATGTAAAGCAGTTTTACTCTGAGCTGTTACATCTATAATAGACTTTGGACAATTAATTAGAAAAAATATCAGAATATCAAGATCTCCTAATTGAGCTGCGTAATGCAAAGAAGTAAAACCATCATTTCCTTTTTCTCGTACAGGGGCTTTATCAAAGCTAAGTAAACAGTGCACCACTTTGTGTAATCTTGCTCGAAAATCAGAGTCTGAGTTGGTTTGTTTGTTGGGTCGGGTCAGATTGAGTTTGTTGGTTTGGGTCAGATTGTGTTTGTTGCAAAGCACCAATTGCTTGTGTTGGTTTGTTCGGGTCGGGTCGTGTGGGTTGGTTTCGGTTTGGGACCGTTAGTATTTGCAAAGCAACATTCTGGTTGATATGTGTTGGTTGGGTCGGGTCAGGTGGAGGAGGTTCGGCTCGTGTTGGTTGGTTCTGTTCGAGTGTTAGTTGTTGCAAAGCAAGGTGTAGAGGGGTGAAACCCTCTTGATTAGTTTCCCAGCCAATGAAGGTTTGAATGTCATGATCTTGGCAACAAGCAGAGCCTCTCCTGCTGACGCAGCAACATGTAGAGGTGTCTGCACAATCGGTATGTCGTCGAGCTGCACCAAAACACTCAGATGGCTTTCTATCAATGTGTCCAAGGCGTTAATTTCACGTCGCTGAATGGCACCCGAACACTGACCAAGGATATCGTGCGGATCAATCTGATCGGACGTGCTATTTATACAGGGTATACAAGTGTGCACACATCATCTCCCCTTTGTTTATAGGCAATTCGGCCTAAGAAAAGTTTGCCTGATGGAGTTCTTTTTAGTACATACGTGGGCCAAGGCTGTTTTCTCGGTTTGGAGGTACTATGCTTAAAAGGTGGACTACGATTTCGGTCATTCATTACTTAAGAACATTGTTTACTTTAATTATTTTTTTAAAACCAATGGGCATGTTTTATATTTTTTCAAGGGATTGTCATCTGGAGTCGGACAAAATTTGGAAATGTCTTGGTAAATTGTGCTGCTTGAGTAAGATCACTTTTGTGTATTGCTTTTCAAAAGCACTGGGATTTGAAATATTGAGTAGAGAAAGCTTCATATTTCATAAATAAAAATGAGTTTCATAGATGTATAAAATAAAAAATAAAAAATAAAAAATAAAAAATATATGATTATAAATTTGAGCTATGTAAATTTTAGTAGTTTTTACTATCTAAAAATTAGCGTATCACCATTAGTTATTATTAAATTGCTTATAGTGAATTTGCTTACAAAGTTTTAGCTAACATATTTCACTTTATGATCGTGTCTTTGTTTACGAAAGATTCAAAGCTAAAGATATAATAGAAAATAGTAAAACAAATACAAAAGAAATAATTATCAATGATGAATTAAATCGTTCCTTTATAGTTTGTAATTTTATATAAATTTACAATTTTGTTCTATTAGACACTATCTTAATGAATCTATCTAGGGTCAAAGATGATTTTCAAATATTCAAGAGTTCTTGTAGTACTTTTATGTAAACTCATTTATAGAATATACGGGTTTTGTTTTTTGGCCACCATAGTTACAGTTTTGGCAAGAGGGCTAGATCATCGAATATATTACAACAGTAGAAAAAGAAAAAAAAAAGTAAGTTTAGGGAAGGTGTTGTTTACCACTCCAAATGTGGTTTTGCTAAATGCATTTAGAATTAACTGGATTGCCCGTACCCGAAATCATTTTATGCGTTCTATATTCGTATTATCCATTTTTGAATCATTAATTTGTATCTTCGGTTTCTATCATTCTGGTAATGAAATCCCAATCCATGCATTAATGTTCGTTTCCAATTTTATGCGAAAAGGATAACACTTCCAGAGAAGTTATGTTCATTTCTACTTAAATGTGCCCTCTGTCTAATGGTACGGGTCCTGCATGAGTGCCTATAGGACGATGGTCCAGTCCCGCGTCTTGGCAAGGTACTGGGACATGGCAGATATATCCACTTGTGGTTGAGAATTTCCGGGATGGGCTTCTTATTGTCTTCGCTTACCTTGTTCAAGCCGCCACCTTCGTACTTGATTGGCTTAATTTTTTTCATTTAGTTCATTAGATGCAAGAATTAAGGAATGGGAAAAATTTCTAAGGAAACATCCTTTATTAGACCACAAATACATTGATACAATAACTGGAGCAGATACGTAATAAGAAGTCCCATGAACAAAAACTCTAATTAGACATCAAAAAATCACTCTTAGAATGATCCTCACGCTATACATATAGGATAATTAAAAAACACAGCACTTTGCCTTCTTCACTAAAAAACACAACATACGTTTAACCTTATTTGAAGGATACCTAAAGTAATAACTTCATTTATAGCTGGTGATGATATGATAACGGCTGGTTGGCAATGAACAGCTGGCCGCGAGTGGCACGAAGCAGGGGAAGAGATTGAGCAGGAGGTTTGCTGAGACAGTGGGAGAAAATGAGAGAGAGGTGAGGATGGTAGGGAGAGAGAGAGAGAGAAGTTTTGTGCCAGCGGAACCTCATAAATCATTATAAAATACATAATAAATAACCCAATACTCAGAAGAGATATAAGTTTTGGAAACTGTTTAAGAGGACTTGGCTCTTGGATATTTTGTGATATGTCAAAAAACGCAATAAGGAAACCGAGGGGAAATATGCAAAGCAGGCTAAAAGGCGATTTAGGGAGGAGGAAGATTGCTGTGAATAATGAACAAAAAAGGGATACATAATTCAAAATATTGAGTAAATTGAAATCAGAAATACCCATACTTGCTGTCCCAGCACGGTGTGAATTTGCATTATCTTGCCAAGTTCCTCCGGGAGGGGTGAGTAATACTTGAAAATTGATAGTTACTGTTAGACTGGAATGCAGAGTACTAGACTGAAACTCACGGTAGGAAGTTGGTTTGGTTGTTTATTAATTGTTTACTTGCTTATCTGTGGTATTTTCCTTAACAATAACAAACAACGGAACTAAAACAGCAAACAAATAAGATCAAAACACGAGATTTAACGTGGTTCGACTAAACTCTTACATACATCTACGGGACAAGTAAGAGAGTACTTTTTTAAGCTGTCCAAAGACCAATACAGAAGGTTACACTTGATATCAGCTCAGTTTCTTCATATACAACTTCCTTCTAGTATGTATCAAGGAGTGTATCACAATATTCAGCTCAATCTACTAACCTTCTACTAACTTTCCCACAGCTGGATGAATTGATGACTTTTCTGCACTGGTTTTGCCTTCACAGGATCTACAGAATTTTTTTCTCTATTGGTTCTTCAAGTTTTTAGTTCGTTCTTCATCCTTCTCTTTGAATTACATACATATATGCAATCCACCAACATGTTTAGCATGTGCTGGAAAACGTACAAGCAAGTGGCAGCAACTCCAAACAGCACCAGTAACACTAATATTGACAAATCAGCAACTACTTCACCTTGCACTGCTTCAGCTGTTTGAATAAAAAATAAGTTGCTGCATCACCTCTGTTGCTAGTCATTAGGATAAAGAAAGTTTGTGCAACTTGGCCAACCAAATTATGAGTCAAAAAATTCAACAATTCTCCACCTTGATGAATAATTACTACTCTTTACACAATCATCTTCTCTCCTACTTTACCATTCTACATTACTTGTCTGCATACAGTCCTACCAAGTCAATACAAGTTTGAAATTTCTTGGGGGGGATAACTTTTGTGAGCATATAAGAGGGATTCTCAATAGTAGGTATTTTCAACACTTTTCCTTTACCTTCAGCCACAATTTTTCTAACAAAGTGGTATTGAACATCAATGTGTTTTGATTTCTCATGATGCCTCTAATCTTTAGCAATATGAATTGCACTTTGGCTGTCACAAAAAATCTTATTCTGGTGCCTTCTACATCAATGTGTTTTGATTTCTCATGAGCAGAATAAGATTTTTTGTGACAGCCAAAGTGCAATTCATTTTCCTGTCACAAAAAATCTTATTCAGACACCAATCCTTGGTAACCAAAGAGCTTCTTTGATGTCTTCTACTATAGCCATGTACTCAGCATCAGTAGTTGGCAATGCCACAGTCTATTGCAAAGTTGCTTTCCACCTTATGACACAATCTGCAAGTGTGAAAATATAGCCAGAAAGAGACCTTTCATCCAAATCCACATATCCAACAACTTGTTGACTTCCTTCTTTTCTGAAAGTTAAACCAAAATCAGTTGTTTCTTTTAAATATCTTAATACCCACTTTACTGCATTCCAATAATCCTTTCCAGGATTACTCATAAATCTACTGACCATACTCATTTCATAGCTCAAATCTGGTTGTGTACATACCATAGCATACATCATACTTCCCACTACACTTGCATATGGTACCTTCTTCATGTCTTTCTTTTCTTCCTTAGAACTAGGAGATGAATCCTAAGACAATTTAAAATGAGCAGCAAGTGGAGTACTTACTGCCGTAGCATTAGTCATGTTGAATTTGTTTAGCACCTTTTCAACATACTTTCTTTGGGATAAATGCACCATCCCATGATTCTTATCATAGTTAATTTCCATTCTAAGAATTTTCTTAGCTGAACCTAGATCTTTCATATCAAACTCTTGTTTCAACAAGTTTTTTAACTTTATCACTTCAAATATGCTTTTGGCTGCAATCAACATGTCATCTACATAAATTATTAAGTAGATATAACAACCATCAGTTGTTTTCCTTTGATACACAGCTATCATAGAGTTTTTGTAGTATCCACTTGTTACCATAAAACTATCAAACTGCTTGTACCAATGCCTAGGAGATTGCTCAAGACCATAAAGTGACTTTATAAGCTTACAAACATAACCACTCCTATGTTTATCCACAAAACCTTCTGGTTGACTCATATATATATCTTCTTCTAACTTCCCATGTAAGAAAGCTGTCTTAACATCTAATTGATGCAATTCTAGACCAAACAAAGCCACTAAAGCTAACAAAACATGTATAGAAGTATGCTTCACTACAGGAGAAAAAAACTTCATTAAAATCTATACCTTGCCATTGAGTAAAGCCTTTTGCAACTAACTTTGCTTTATATCTAACTTTATTATTGCCTGGAGTGCCTTCTTTCTTTTTATAAATCCATCTGCACTTCACACCTTTCTTTTATGGAGGAAATGGAACAAGTTTCTAGGTTCTATTCTTTAATAAATAATCCATCTCTTCATGCATTGCTTCAAGCCACTTTGTTGAATCTGCACCGTGTACTGCATCTCTAAACATTTCTGTTTCATCACACAAATTGGTCTCTTCTGTAGTTGTTAAAGCATAAGCAATTAAATCCCCATAACTGTACCTTTTAGTTGGTCTGATTTCTCTTCTTGTTTTATCTCTGGCAATTGAGTATTCCTGCACTTGTTGCCTTATTGAAGGAGTTGTAGTCAATTTTGTAGTTTGAGGCTTTAATTATTCTCTCTCACTCTTCATTTTAGATATACTTGGATCATTAGTGCCTCTAAATCAACTTCAAACTGACTTGGAGCAATTTCCAACTCCACCTTTTCATGTAACTCCTTAACAGGTTTACTTCTTTTAAGCTCTACCTTCTCTTTTAGCATGTGATACTCATCAAAGACTACATCTCAGCTGATAATAACCTTGGATGACATTCCATCAGAGAACCACAACCTATAACCTTTTACCCCATCAACATATCCAAGAAAAACACATGTCTTTGATCTTGGTTCCAATTTTCCTTCTCTAGTATGAACATATGTTGGACATCTGAAAATCCTTAAAATTGAATAATTTGCAGGCCTTCCACTCCAAACTTCTTCTGGAGTTTTATAATTAAGGGTTGTAGTGGGTGACTTATTAATTAAAAAATAAGCAATGTTAGCAGCTTCAGCCCAAAACCTTCCTGTCAAGTTTGCTATTGATAGAATACTTCTCACCCTTTTAAGGATTGTTCTATTCATCCTTTTAGCTATTCCATTTTGTTGTTGTGTGTATAGCACTATGTAATGCCTTACTATGCCCTCATTCCTATAGTACTCTTCAAACTTTTTATTACAAAATTCAAGACCATTATCTATTCTTAGTCTTTTCACTTGTTTGCCAGTTTGCTTCTCCACCATCACCTTCCACTGCACAAACTTCTTAAATACTTCATCTTTATGTTTTAAGAAAAATGGCCAAACCTTCCATGAATGATCTTCTATAATGGTAAGTATATATCTAGCACCACCAATAGAGGATACTCAAGCTGGACCCCATAAGTTAGCATGCACATAATTTAAAGTCCGTTTTGTTCTGTGAGTTGCAAAATTGAACTTTACTCTGGTTTGTCTTCCATACAAACAATGCTCACAAAGATCTAATTTGGTGATCTTTTTATTTCCAAGAAGACCTTGATTACTTAATATTAGCATGCCTCTTTCACTCATGTGCCTCAATCTTATATGCCAAAGTTTGGTATATTCTAAAGATGCTTCAAAAGTTGTCATAGCAGCTCCTCTTGAAATTGTCTTTCCTTTGAGGAAATATAATCCATTGCACTGGATGCCCTAAAGAATAACAAGAGAACCCTTTATTACCTTCAAAATACCACCTTTAGATTTCCATTCATACCCATTTTCTTCCAACGTTCTAAGAGAAATGAGATTTCTTGTCAATTCTGGTATATGTCTTCCTTGAGTAAAAGTTCTTATAATACCATCATCTATTTCTATCTGGATTGATCCAATTCCAACGACCTGACAAGCTGCATTGTTCCTCATTAAGACAGTCCCTCCTTTGCATGGTTGATAATCAGCAAACCATTCTTTGTTAGGAGTCATATGGAATGTACAAGCAGAGTCTAAAACCTAGCTATCACCAGAATAGTTTTCAGATATATTCAGAACAGATCTTGCATCAGATAAATTTGCATCTTCAGCTATTGCTACTGTTTTCCCATCATCAAAAGCTATCTTCTTTCCTTTGTCCTTCTTGGCTTTTCTTTCTGGGCAATCTCTCCTCATATGACCTTCATTGTGGCAGTGAAAACATTTAAACTTTCTGGTTCATGAAACTGACCTGGACTTTTTCTGCTTATTTTGTGATTGTGACCTTTTACTGCTGCTTTACTGTCCTCTTGCACTTGATCTGCCTCTAGCTATTAACCCTGCACCACTAACTTCCTCATATTCATCATTAAATCTCTTCCTTAGTTCTGTAGAGTTCAGATAAGCCTTAACATCTTCCATAGAAATTGAATCACGACCATACAGCAAGGTAGTAACTAAGTACTCATATAACTTAGGCAGAGAACACAATAAGATCAAGGCTTGATCTTCATCATCTACCTTGATGTTTATATTTTGTAGGTCCATCACAACCTTATTGAACTCATCTAAATGTCAATTGTTGTGCTTTCTTTCATCCTTAAAGTGTACAATTTCTGCTTAAGATATAGTTTATTTGTGAGTGACCTAGTCATATACAAGCTTCCTAGTTTGATCCACATTCTAGCAGGTGTCTTCTCTGATGCTACTGCTCTTAACACAGAATTAGAGAGATTTAAAATTAGTGAAGCAAGTGCCTTATCTATCATTTCATCTTTTTATGTCTCAATTAAGCTAACATGCATCTTTTCTTTTCCAAGCAAAGCTGGCAGCAAGCCTTGGTGAGTTAACAATGCCTTCATTTTGAGCTTCCATAGCCCAAAATCATTCTTCCCATCAAACTTTTCTATTTCAGTTCTAATACTAGTCATATTGAAGCTATTGAATTCTTAACTAATAGTAACAGGAAAGGCCAAGCGGTAGTAAATACCAACCTAGGTCCGATACTAGTTTGTTAGACTGAAACCCACGGTAGGAAGTTAGTTTGGTCATTTATTAATTGTTTACTTGCTTATCTGTGGTATTTTCCTTAACAGTAACAAACAACGGAACTAAAATAGCAAACAAATAAGATCAGAACACAAGAGATTTAACGTGGTTCGGTCAAACTTTTGCTTACATCCACGGGACAAGCAGGAGAGAACTTTATTAAGCTGTCCAAAGAGCAGTACAGAAGGTTACGCCTAATATCAACTCAGTTTCTTCATCTACAACTTCCTTCTAGTATGTATTAAGGAGTGTATCACAATATTCAGCTCAATTTACTAACCTTTTAGTAACTTTCCCACAGCTGGATCAGAATTGATGACTTCTCTACACTAGTTCTACCTTCACAAGATTTACAGAATTTTTTTCTCTCTCTCTTGGTTCTTCAAGTTTTCAGTTCGTTCTTCATCCTTCTCTTTGAATTACATATATATATGCAATCCACCGACATGTCTAGCATGTGCTGGAAAACGTACAAGCAAGTGGCAGCAACTCCAAACAGCACCGGTAACACTAATGTTGACAAATCAGCAGCTGCTTCACCTTGCACCGCTTCAGCTGTTTGAATAAAAAATAAGTTGCTGCATCACCTCCGTTGCTAGTCATTAGGATAAAGAAAGTTTGTGCAAGTTGACCAACCAAATTATGAGTAAAAAAATCCAACAGTTACAAGTAATGCAACAACGACCAACAAAGCATTGCGAGTTTCTTCAGTGAATTGAAGAGGCCAACTTCCTACAGTGGAGTCACGGCATAGCAGACTTACAATCTCTTTGTAGTTTTTCTATGTTCCGATTGCAAGATGTCAAATATTATGAAGATCCTTTAAAGGCCGAGTCAAAATTAATTCAATAACCACCTCTCATCCTATTATAAAGGCACGTAATTATAATCTTGACACTTAAAATAGCCTATAGCACTGTTACAACCCAATGATTTCCAATCTAAAGATTAAATACAAAACAATTCCAAGCCAAGATCGAGTAATACTACACCCACACAACTGTCGCTGGCATGTCTAAAGAAGACAAACAACACAACAAGCCTCACCCAGCTTCACTCTACATGATCCCTTAAATGTTAACAAGACTTGGGCCTAATCCCAACTCGGCCGATTTATTACTCCAATCCACTTGCTGAAAGGCCCGTAACAAAACAACTTTCCGTCCTAAAAGGTAAAAGAAGAAATGAGGAGAAGGAGGACAACGACGACACATATGGTACATATTAATAAAAGAAAAAAAATTATGTACTGACTATTAGTAGCTAAAGAGATCATTTCTCAATATATTTTCAAGTACTCTACAAGAAACAACTTCAAAAAAAAAAAAATTCAAAGGCAAAAGCATAATTTAAACAAAAGAAAAATTAAAAACAATGGAATGTATGGTTACTCATTAAAAAATTATATTGATTTTTGATAGTTTGTTCATTTTAGAGACACTTAATTTATTTATTTGATTAATTATAAAAAAATTCTAAAAAGTTGTTGAAAAGATAAAGGAGATGAATTTTAAGTAAAACATATTATGTGAGGAATGGAATCCAAATAAAGAGAATGAATACAGTACATGTAAGAGCAAATTTGAGGGTCAGCTCAAGCACTTTATGCCTAGTTTCATGTTCACAAAAACAACTTCGAGAGATTATTAATATGTGAATTTGTTGTAATATCATATGAGTTTATTTTTATAAGTGCTAGGGGACACTTGTTTATTAATATGTGGATTTGACAGCTAAGGGTGAGAATGCTTTACATGTTGCCCTAAATTGTAAAAAGCATGAAGCTTCGTTCATGTTGTACAATTGGATTTGCCTCACTTCCTCCAACAAAGTCTTTTGGAGGAGGTACGAACTGCAAGATTGGCAGCCTAAGGCAGACAAGGCGATCTTAGAAATCGAAAGAGGCCTATCCAAGGCAAGTCTTATTTAGTTTTTTTTTTTATCTATTATGATTGAAAAAAAAATAGAATACAATTGGCATAATAGAGATTTGACTCCTAGAAGCAGGTGGTCCAAAGAACTAATACTTAGAATTTCAATCAAAAGCCCAAGATAACCTATTTTAGCTACATAATGGAGAGGAGCCTGACTCTCTTTTCCTTTAACACGTGCAAGGTCTTTATCAAACTCAAGTAAACGGAGCACCATGGAGCATAGATTTGCTCGCAAAGCAGGGCTTAGAAAAAGAATTGAGAATACTAACACACCTTTTTATGGAGTAAACTTTCATATACGTCATTTAGATTAGTTTGATTAAGGTTGGTATTTTTTTTTACTTGGGAAGTTTACTCTTTAGAGTGACCAAGAAAATTGGTCTGGAAGTTCTTTGGTTTTACTTCTTTGTCAGATAAAGCCTCAAGTTCAAACTTTTGATTCTTTGTCCTTATCCATCAAGTAATCAAAAGTGATATGAGTAGATTAACAAAAATTGTGATAATCTTGGATGGCAGGATAATGTATAGATTAGTGGATACGGTTTATGAAACTCGATGAGTATTGAGACTTCTTACCCATTGTAATTCTCAATTGCTTCTTCTTTCGTTTAGGATATCTTCTTCAATGTACTCATGCATGAATGGCACGTTGTGTAGTTCACGAACGAGGATATATAGTTCATAAAGAAGGGATACCTTACAAAATAAGGTGTCGTAATGACAACGTCACACTAAATAATTTTGTTTTTGTACCTTAGGTGATGAGTGATAAATTGTTGACATTCTTTGTACATGTGGCTAACGGCATGATTATTGACATGCTTATTATGGACACTAACAAAAAGTGATGTTTTCTTTCTCTAGCAACATAAAAAATGAATGAAAAATATGTGCCAAAATTTTACTTTCGCCTAATCTCTCTCTCTTCCAATGGATTTATTGTGTATATTAGTTTTTTGAAAGACAGTATTATCATTGATATTTTGATTTTACTTGTGAACATGAATAAGGCCTCACCATCAGCCTAAAATGCATCACAATATATTTTATATTTTTTCTAAGCATTATAAATTAAATGGCACCATCTTGGATGTGTTTCTTCTTCTGCAATTATAGCTTGAGAAAAAAAAATGAAAGGGGAATATTTTTTAAAAGAGTAATAATTTTCTGGCTCCATTTTGGATATGCCTTTTCTTCAGAATTTTTAATTTTTGGGAAAAAAAAACTAAAAGGGGAATATCTCTTGAACGAGTAATAGTTTGAGAAGCAAAGAAAAGTAACCTGGATTTTGCCAAAGAAAGAAAAGCAAAAGAGAAAGGATGCATGGTTAACACAACGGAAAATCAAATGTGCCCTTTTTTCTTTATCTTTTTTTTTTTTTTTAAAAAAAAGAGGAGTTCGTTTGGTTTATTGCATTTTCTATAAACCAATTTTACTTTAAACAAAAAAACCCTTAGATATAATTTTTTTGATTTAAAATTTTTCTCTAAAAAACAATTAAGATATCATTTTCAGCTTGCATTAACTATACATAGGCTAAATGCAACATAAGAAAAACTAACTAACTAACATTCCAATCTTGTTGGAAAAAGTAAAAGAAAAAAAGTTAGATTTTTTTTTTTCAAATATGAAATTTTGTTAGAGAAATATCACTTTGAATGAGATTTGAATGCTTCTAACCTTCATTCTTTTGTAATTCTAATAACTTTTATAATATAGAGGTATATACTTATATTTTTGTACACTAAATTATATTAATACAAACTTATTTTTTCAACGAAACAAATATGAAGTACTAAATATGCTATAACCAATTTTATTAATTGTACCATATACATAGTGTGTTTCATATATGTATTGGAATTGCAATGTCACATGCCTGCAAATGCAAATAATTAATAAAATTGGTTATTTTAGATACACAACAATAACTCTACCACTTGGCCCATCGTATATCACACTGACCTAACAACAATAGAGCTATCTAGTGTGATTCCAAAAAAAGTGCTTTTAATTTTCTCCATTAAACTTTATTTGGTATCTAATGTTTTATTAGGAGCAAGTAATTTAATAATTTACTTTTGTATAATCTATAAATTCTGGATGACCATAAAATGAAATGATTGAAAGAAGCATAAATTCTCCATAAAGAAAGAATAAAGTAAGAAGATTAAAAGAGAAGCTTTACATGCAGAAAAAATCTAGACGTACAAAATCAAAACAAAAAAAGAAAAGAAAAAAGATTCCAATTACATCCTCCTCCAAACCACGATAACAATGAAAAGAATGAAAAAAGATGAGATAAAAAGAACATATCCATGTGCTTATAAGATTCGAATACACAACAAAGAAAAGAAGAATAAGAGAACAATTTAAAAGTTGAAAAGAAAGGTGTTTATCATTGGTAACGAAAAGATGTGTTAAGCTGCTTCAAAAGAAAAAAAGTTTGATTGGTGGGTTCCATCGTGTGGTTAGTGGGAATGGAAGAATCCTAAAGATGTCTTTCTTATCATTAGTCGTTTTGAGAAAAACGTTTTTTGTTTAGTAATTTTCGAATGAATATCAATTACATTAATTTTTTCTCGAAGTATCTTTCTGGGGACAAGAAATGAGATATTCGGTTAAAGTGTTCCTCAATGTCAAACTCCTAGAAATAGAATTAAGAATACTAATGCACCTTTTTATGGAGTAAACTTTCATATACGTCATTTAGATTAGTTTGATTAAGGTTGGTATTTCTTTTACTTGGGAAGTATAGTCTTTAGAGTGACCAAGAAAATTGGTCTGGAAGTTCTTTGGTTTTACGTCTTTGTCAGATAAGCCTCAAGTTCAGACTTTTGATTCTTTGTCCTTATCCATCAAGTAATCAAAAGTGATATGAGTAGATTAACAAAAATTGTGATAATCTTGGATGGCAGGATAATGTATAGATTAGCGGAACAGTTTATGAAACTCGATGAGTATTGAGACTTCTTACCCATTGTAATTCTCAATTGCTTCTTCTTTCGTTTAGGGTTATCTTCTTCAATGTACTCATGCATGAATGACACATTGTGTAGTTCACGAAGAAGGATATATAGTTCATAAAAAAGGGATACCTTACAAAATAAGGTGTCGTAATGACAACGTCACACTAAATAATTTTATTTTTGCACCATAGGTGATAAGCGATAAATTGTTGACATTCTTTGTACGTGTGGCTAACGGCATGATTATTGACATGCTTATTATGGACACTAACAAAAAGTGATGTTTTCTTTCTCTAGCAACATAAAAAATGAATGAAAAATATGTGCCAAAATTTTACTTCCGCCTAATCTCTCTCTCTTCCAATGGATTTATTGTGTATATTAGTTTTTGAAAGACAGTATTATCATTGATATTTTGATTTTATTTGTGCACATGAATAAGGCCTCACCATAAGCCCAAAATACATCACAATATATTTTATATTTTTTCTAAGCATTATAAATTAAATGGCACCATCTTGGATGTGTTTCTTCTTCTGCAATTATAGCTTGAGAAAAAAAATGAAAGGGGAATATTTTTTAAAAGAGTAATAATTTTCTGGCTCCATTTTGGATATGCCTTTTCTTCAGAATTTTTAATTTTTGGGAAAGAAAAAATTGAAAGGGGGATATCTCTTGAACAAGCAATAGTTTGAGAAGCAAAGAAAAGTAACCTGGATTTTGCCAAAGAAAGAAAAGCAAAAGAGAGAGGATGCATGGTCAACACGTAACCGAAAATCAAATGTGCCCTTTTTTCTTTATCTTTTTTAAGAAAGAAGAGTTCGTTTGGTTTATTGCATTTTTTATAAACCAATTTTATTTTAAACAAAAAAACCCTTAAATATAGTTTTTTAGATTTAATATTTTTCTCTAAAAAACAATTAAGATATCGTTTTCAGCTTGCATTGACTATACATTGGCTAAATGCAACATAAGATGCTTTTAAACTAACTAACTAACATTCCAATCTTATTGGAAAAAGTAAAAGAAAAAAAGTTAGATTTTTTGTTTCAAATATGAAATTTTATTAGAAAAATATCACTTTGAATGAGATTTGAATGCTTCTAACCTTCATTCTTTTGTAACTTTAATAACTTTTGTAATATAAAGGTATATCCTTATATTTTTGTACACTAAATTATATTAATACAAACTTATTTTTTCAACAAAACAAATATGAAGTACTAAATATGCTATAACCAATTTTATTAATTGTACCATATATATAGTGTGTTTCATATATGTATTGGAATTGCAATGTCACATGCCTGCAAATGCAACTAATTAATAAAATTGGTTATTTTAGATACACAACAATAACTCTACCACTTGGCCTATTGTATATCACACTGACCTAACAACAATAGAGTTGTCTAATGTGATTCCAAAAAAAGTGCTTATAATTTTCTCCACTAAATTTTATTTGGTATCTAATGTTTTATTATAAGCAAGTAAATTAATAATTTACTTTTGTATAATCTGTAAATTTTTGATGACTATAAAATGAAATGATTGAAAGAAGCATAAATTCTCCATAAAGAAAGAATAAAGTAAGAAGATTAAAAGAGAAGCTTTACATGCAGAAAAAATCTAGACGTACAACATCAAAATGAAAAAAGAAAAGAAAAAAGAGTCCAATTGCATCCTCCTCCAAACCACAATAATAATGAAAAGAATAAAAAAAATGAGATAAAAAGAACATATCCATGTGCTTATAAGATTCGAATACACAACAAAGAAAAGAAGAATAAGAGAACAATTTAAAAGTTGAATAAAAAGGTGTTTATCATTGGTAACAAAAAGATGAGTTGAGCTGCTTTAAAAGAAAAAGAAAGTTTGGTTCGTGGGTTCCACTGTGTGGTTAGTGGGAATGGAAGAATCCTAAAGATGTCTTTCTTATCATTAGTCGTTTTGAGAAAAACGTTTTTTGTTTAGTAATTTTCGAATGAATATCAATTACATTAATTTTTTCTCGAAGTATCTTTCTGGGGACAAGAAATGAGATATTCAGTTAAAGTGTTCCTCAATGTCAACTCCTAGAAATAGAATTGAGACTACTAACGCACCTTTTTATGGAGTAAACTTTGTTATACATCATTTAGATTAGTTTGATTAAGGTTGGTACTTTTTTTACTTGGGAAATATAGCCTTCAAAGTGACCAAGAAAATTGGTCTAAAAGTTCTTTAGATTTACTTCGTTGACAAATAAAGCCTCAAGTTCACACTTTTGATTCTTTGTCCTTATCCATCAAGTAATAAAAAATTGCGATAATCTTGGATGGCAAGATAATGTATCGATTAGTAGATACAATTTATGAACCATGATGAGTATTGAGACTTCTTACCAATTAAAATTTGTCAATTGCTTCTTCTTTCCTTTAGGATTATCTTCTTCAATGTACTCATGCGTGAATGGTAGGTTGTGTAGTTCAAAAAGAAGGGACACCTTACAAAATCAGGTGTCGCAATGACAACGTCACACTCAATAATTTTGTTTTTTGACCTTAGGTGATGAGCGATAAATTATTGACATTCTTTGTACATGTGGCCAACGGCATGATTATTAACAAGCTTATTATGACACTAACAAAAAGGGAAGTTTTCTTTTGTTAGAAACGTAAAAAATGAATGAAAAATATGTGCCAAAATTTTACTTTTGTCAAATCTCTCTCTCTTACAATGGATTTATTGTGTATATTAGTTTTTTGAAAGACATTATTTGTTTTTGGTGGAAAGGTAAATTATATTAATACATATTAAAGTACAAAAGCATAGGAGCATATCTCAGTATTACAAAAGTCACCATATCTATGAAAAGATGGAAGTTGGAAGCCTCTAAATCTCACTCAAAATAACATTGCATTGAGAAGATTTTATATTTCTAAACAAAGAAGCTCTTCCTCGTACTATCTTCTTTATTTTCACTAAAAGAATAGGGATGTCCATTGTTTTCCCCTGAAAACGTCTTCTATTTTTTTTAGCCCATATACAATAAATACAAGTTAAGAAAGATATCTTGAGAAGTTTGGCAGCTAAATCCCTTCCTTTTATTGCTTTAATCATCCAATGTAATTCTTCATTCCATCTTCCAATGTCACGTCGGATTTCATTTTAAGCAAGAATACTTTTTCAAATCATCCTTGTCCATGCACATTCAAAAAAGAGATGACTTCTTTTTTTTAAATAAGGTTGACAAAAATCACAATATATGTTTACCGAAGGAAGCCATTGTATAATTTCTGTTGCTGTAGAAAGTCTATCCCAATAAACAAGCCATCCAATGAAATTATACTTGCTAATGCCACATGTCCAAATTAAATCATACCAATCTGCCATTTCTCCAACTTGTTGAAGATCATTATAAATCTTTTAGCAACAATATGTAGGACTCGAGAGAACAAAGGTAAGTATGGGCCTTAACTTGAGGAGACCCCGCCAACTCCAAGCCATGGTACCTTTTATGTCTAAATACATTACTGAAGTTCTTTTACACTTTGTATTGTGAATTCATTTACTCCATAATGAGGCTTCTGGGAGATTAATAAGATTCCAAAGCATACGTCCTAAAAAGACTTTATTCCAAATTTTGAAGTTCAGTAAACCTAATCCCTCTTCCTTCTTTAGTGGACAAGCAGTTTGCCAAGCTACTTTATGAGGATGATGCATATCTATATTAACTACCCATAAGAATTTCCTTATCTTTTTCTCAATCTCATAAATAGTCTACTTTGGCAATAAGAATACTTGCATCCAAAATGTGTAAATAGAAATGAGGATAGATTTCGCCAATTATAATATTCCTACATAGCTTAGATGTTTCATTCCCCAACCTTCTATTCTTCCAAATATTTTATCTATTAGACCTTTACAATCAACTTGAGTTAGTCTTTTCGTGATAAGAGGAACTCCAAGATATCTAATAGGGAGTGAACCCTTCGGGAAAGGAGTATGATCAAGTATAAGAAGTTATTCTTGCTTCGATAATCCTGGAAAGAAAATTTGACATTTACTTGGCTTATACTTTAAGCCTGTAAGATCAGCAAATTCTTCCAAAGCTTCTATAAAACATAGGACTGAGTTCACATCACCATGAGAGAAGAGAAATAAATCATCAGCAAAACATAAATTAATGATTTTTTTTATTTGCAACACCAATGAAATTTAAACATTGTTGTAGAAGTCTTTGAAATAATGATTCTATTGAGTATCTCCATAACCAATACAAATAAATATGGGGATAAGGGATCACCTTGTCACAATCCATTAGTACCTTTAAAGTATCCTGCATGTTCTCCATTGAAATTGATTGAAAATTTTGTTGTAGTAATACACTCACTTATAAGATCAACCAAGTATTGGGGGGTATTAATGACTTTCAAAACTCCTAATACTACATCCTATTTGACCATGTCATATGCTTTCATAAGATCAATTTTTATGGCTACATGTTTACCTTTGTCTCCCTTGTGATAGTTATGCAAAAGTTCTTGGCAAAGCATAATATTCTTTGAAATCTGTTGCCCTTTAATGAAAACTATTTGATTATGACTGACCACTGAAGGTAAAATGAGGCTTATCCTTTCAGCAAGCATCTTAGAAATGATTTTATATATAACATTACAACATGTTATTGGTAACTTTAGGGACTAAAGAGAGCAATGTTGAATTTGTAGCTTTTAGCAAGTTCCTAGAAGAGAAGACCTCTAGTACAACATCTTCTACATCCCGTCCAATGATAGGCCATGCTTTCTTATAAAACAAACTATTATAACCATCAGGCCCAGGAGCTTTAAAATCATAAATGCCCCAAAGTGCTTTAATAACATTTGAACGTTCAAAATTTGGCAAATTAAGCAATACATTAATGTCCTCCTGGAATAGAGAAGCATACCTCTCAGAGTTAATAGGAATATGTTTAGAGTTGCCAAGAATTGACTGATAATAGGAAATAATAGCAAATCTCAATTCCTGCTCCTCTGTAATAACAGAGCCATCCTCTAGTACTAGTTTATTGATCTTGTTTTGAGCTCTCCTCCGCATCAATGATGCAAAGAAAATCTTACTGTTGTTATCCTTTTCTTTTAACCATATGTTCTTTGATTTTTGTTTGAGAAAGATTTCTTCATGTTTACTCATAGCAAGGATTCTCTCAAGTTGTGATTTCTCCTCAGAACGTGTATATGGACAATAAGGATTAATCTCTAACTTGCTCTGAATTTGCTTTAAATTTTCTCTTGCATCTTTCACCTTCCGATGTAAATCTTCAAAATGGGTGGCATTGAGTTTCTTGAGAGAAGGCTTTAAAGCTTTTAATTTTTGCACAACTTGAAATATTTTTGAGCCATTTATTTCTTGTTGCCATACTGAACTTACTGTATCCAGAAAATTTGAGCAATCAGTCCAAAAATTAAAAAATCTAAATGAAGATTTCTTCCTACTTGTGTCATTTCCAAATTGTACTAAACATGGAGAGTGATCCGATACACCAGGAAATAAAAATTCAATTGTGAATCTAGTAAAATGAAGCATCCATTTAGCATTAATAAAGACCCTATCAATTTTGCTAGCTCGAAGATTAGTTCTTGAGCCTTTGTTTGTCCATGTGAATAGAGGACCATAAAATGGAGGTTTAATCAATGTTATATTCTCAACTATTTCATTTAAATTTTCCATTCCTTGTGTTCATCTAATGTTTGGGCCAATTCGCTCATTGATATTCCGTATTTCATTGAAATCTCCTATGAGTAACCAAGGAATATTGTTTACATTCAGAGTATCAAAACTTATAAGGTCAACCTATAACTCTTTACGTTCAACTTCTAAGTTACTTGCATATATGGCAGACAACAAGTAAGGATCCATACTTGGCTTTTCAATGAGGTAGTAGATGACTTGAGATGAGGAATGTTTAACTGTAAATTGTAATTCTGAGGTTTTTCAAAGAACCCAGATTCTAACAAGAGTCCTAGAATTGTAGTTATGAATATATTTCCAATCCGGAAATCCAAACTTCAAGAGTGCATCTGCATTTTCTTCTTTAACTTTATGTTCAATCAAAATAATAATATAGGGGGAATGGGACAGAACAAATTTTGCTACTTTCCTTATTCTAGGGCTTTTATTTAAGCCCCTTATATTTCATAAAAGTACTTTCATTTTTGAAAGACATTATTATCATTGATATTTTGATTTTATTTGTGCACATGAATAAGGCCTCACCATAAGCCCAAAATACATCACAATATATTGATATTTTTCCTAAGCATCATAAATTAAATGGCACCTCTTGGATGTGTTTCTTCTTCTGCAATTATAGCTTGTGAAAAAAAGAATTGAAAGGGGAATATCTCTTGAAAGAGCAATAGTTTGAGAGGAAAAGAAAAGTCGCCTGAATTTTGCCAAAGAAGAGAAAGCAAAAGAGAGAGGATGCATGGTTCAAGTGTAACGGAAAGTCAAATGTGCCCTTATTTCTTTATGTTTTCTAAAAAAGAAGAGTTTGTTTAGTTTATTGCACTTTTAATAAACCAATTTTATTTTAAACCAGAAACCCTTAGATATAACTTTTTAGACTTAAAATCTTTCTTTAAAAAAAATTAAGATATCCCCTTTAGCTTGCACTGACTATATATAGGTGTGATGACTTAACTCACCAAAAATTGGCTCAATATTCTTCCTCATTGTAGGAAGGCTACACGCTTTTGCACCGAGGAAACAAAAATTGGTTGCCTTTGTGCTTTGGCAGTGAATGTCGAGACTATATCCAAGGAGATAATTAAGCCAATGCAGGAAATAATAACGCTGACTTATTGGTCTTTAAAAATAAGAAAGAAGAATTGTCTACAGATTGGTCTATAAACAAAAGAAGACGCACGTGCGTAGAATATTATAAAGATGACTTGGTCTACAAACTGGCCGATAGTAGGAAACCGAAATCCGCGGTGGTTTGCGAGATTCAAAATCGTACCCGAAGTCACTCATGCAGAAGTGCACAGGAAGGCCTTTTCCTTGGTTCGGCAATTTGGTGGCCTCTGCACCTGTTTATGATACTTGTTTTAGCGGCTATGACATTTGAGTACAAGTGGAATATGATCTAATTTAGACTAGGGGCATTTGTAAACATAATTTAATTGGACAATTAACTTGTCAAGATCAATTTATGATAACTTCTTATAGTTAACTTATACTGTAATTTTTGTCAGTCATAAGTTGAAAATAGAAGTCATCTTTTCTTTTGAATGTCCATGGATAATGATAGTTTGGAAGACTATCCTTACACAAAATAAAATTTAACATCATATTGAAGTAATTATAGAAAAATAATTTGACTATAAAACTTCTTAAGATATCTTCTTCAGCTTGCATTTATTGTATATGAGTAAAATGAAATAAAAGACGATTTCATAATAAAACAATTAACATTCAATCATGTTGACTAAAGTAAGGAAAATTATCCGAGAGATAGCTACATTGTTTCAAAATATAAAATCCTCATAGAGAAATATCATTTTAAATGAGATTTAAAGACTTCCAATCTCTATCTTTTTATGTTTTTCGTAATTCTTGTAATGTTACAATATTTCCTTATGCTTTTATATACTACATTTTATTAATATAAACTTACATTTCTATTAAAAAAAATTGTCATACAATTAAGCATCCACTTCTAGTGTAGGACAATGGGATGATTCCTAACATCATTACTCTTATTTCCCTAAACTATCGTCACTTGTATGTAATCTTAACCAAATTTGGACATGTTATTTCCATTTATTTTCCCCTTATTTTGTCTCCATTTAGCCTTCAACCTCTCAAATTGCCTATGTTTATGTATTTATATAATTTGAATCTGATGGTTGATAGAATATCAATAAATGTTACGTTCATCAGCTTTTGTAGTCACTAGTGCTTTAGAAAATGGAGTCTTTTCCCATTTTGTTTATTTTTCTTTTGACGGGGATGGGAGTTGTGATGTTGATCTATGAACTAATAATAATTGACATTAAGATTAAGACCATTTTCTCACTAGGCCAAGACAATGAACATTGTTAACCTTTAAAATAAAAATACTCATTAATTGTGTTATCCCAATCATGGAGTAGTTGATATTTTTTTCTCACTAGGCCAAGACAATGATATTTTTATTTCTATAGCCTAAATTTTATGCTCTTTTATCTTTTTTCATCATGCTTGCAATTGAATCTCACTCAGTGAGTCAATATACATTTCTCGTTTAATGTAATGATAATGACACTGAACAAATTCATGTTCATTTCCATGTCAATATTTTTTCAGTCCAAACGGGGCTTGCCTTGTTGAGGGAGCAATGGACTGTAGGAACACCTTTACGACATGCTTTTCATCGTCATAACTCACCTTCTTCAAGCCAGCACTTCATGCGTGCTTCACTTTAACGTTTTTTCATCGGCTCATATTCGAATAGAGAATTAAACAACTACTTATTGTCACACCCGAATTCTCAAGTACACGACCTAGAAAGTTTCTAAGAAAAGTCCTTTATTACAACACAAAGATATTGACTCAATACGTAACGGGAATCCATAATAAAAACTCTCATGAATAGAACAGCTAATTACCCATCTGATGAGTTTACTCTCACAATGATTCTCACTCTATGACAGCCAAAAGACGACACTCTGAACACTTCACTCTTAAATCTTCCACTCCCAAGCAGTACACGGTACAAACGTTGTACCTTATTTGAAGCAGATCCAAAGTCTCTTTAACCGTATTTATAGCCCGTCACAGTTAGCTCAGCAGATTTTCCTAACCACTCGTAGAAAGGACAGCTAACCAAAAGAGGACGGAAGGGAAAGAGAAAAGGAAAGGAAGGGCGAAGCAATGGATTCGTGGAAGGGAAAGAAGAACGGCGGTATAAAGAGGGCAGCAAGAGGCCAAAAAGGCTGTGAAAGGCAGGCTAAGAAAGGCTGCCGCTAGTCTAACACCGTAAGTCTTACGTAATTGCCACTACAGCTATCTTTTTTCTTGGAACTTTTGACTTTGTTCCCCGATCTGATCCTAAGAAAACACGACAGCAACAAAAAATAAAAAACAAGTATCCCCAATATTGGAAAAAAAGTTCTCAAGGACAACCCTTCAGAACTCGATATGTGACAAATATTGAGATTACAAAATACGCAGTGAGGCTACAAAGGGGTATGATGCAAACCGAGCTAATATACGCACTAGGGAGGAGGATTATTACTGCCATGAATGTATGTTTCTAAATGTTTAAAAATGTTAGGATTAGTGGAACAATTAGGTTAAAGGGTATGATTGTCATTACAATCAGGGGTCTCTATGTAATTGTGGAACTAGAAAATATCTTCTAGATATAGTGGATTTCCTAGTAGTGTTGGATTAGGATTCTTATCCTTATTCCTAGTAGTGTTGGAGTAAGATTCTTATCCTTATGTGGAAGTAGGTTTTTCTAGTAGTATTCAACTAGGATTCCTTCAGGGTTTCTCTATAAATAGGAGAAGTATAGAAAAACCTAGTGGGCAAATTGAGAGAGTCCCCATGGGGGGCTAATTGTTGAAGAAGGCCCCTCTCATGGATTCTAGTTGATGAGAGAATCCATGAGATACCTATTTGAGGAGAGGGAATGTATGAGAAAATCTAATGAGAAGAGACTACAGGGGACGTAGGACATTATGATGTTCCGAACCTCTTAAATCTGTTGTGTTTGGGTGTGTGTGTTCTTATATTTGTGTATTCAATCTCTATGTGGATGATGCAACTTTGTTGAATTCTCCCAACAAGAAAAAATGTATTTTTTGCAAGGATATTATTATTGTTGTTCCAAGTAATTCCTGAGAAAGTGTTTTTGTGGTTTGTTAATATTTAGCGACTACATATTCATTTACTTAGTTGATTCTCAACTTGTAACTATAAAAGATTTGAAATAGTTGTTGGAAAGATGAAGGACTTCAAGCAAAACATGGTATGAAAGAAATGGAATCCAAGTGAAGAGAAAATGAAAGCACCATGCACAAGAGCAAATTTGAGATAACTTTAACAGCTTATTTTTAGTTTCTTGCCTACAGTGACAACTTCGAGGGACACTTTGTACTTCCTTTTTCCAATTGGATCAGATTATTTTTGTAAATACTAAAAGCCTGATTTTTTGAATGGTGAGTCCTTATGACCACCCATTGTGCACGTAGTCAAATCTCCATCAAACCAATTCCTTTTTCTTTTCTTTTTTGTTTTGTGAAGAACATACGTAAATGAAGAGAACTTGCCTGGGCTAGGCTCATTGTCTGACACAGTGTTGTTGTTTATCCCTTTGCTTTCTGCAATTTGTAATGTAGTTTTCTGTTCTGCATCTTTCCAATGGAGCAATTGCTGTTTCCACAAGTATCTGTCATCTTCAAATGAAGGCATTTCAAGCCATGCCTTAAGTAACAGATAGGCATATTTTTTATCATGTTTCAAGGCTATGTGTAGAGCAGTATCAGTATTAGTAGTCACATCTAAAATAGACTCGGGACAGACACATAGAAAGTCATACAAAGGCCCAGGATCTCCTTTTTCAGCTGCATAATGCAACGGGGTTATGCCCTCCTTACCTGGAACACGAAAAAGGTTTTTATCAACCTTAGGTAGTTGACGCACCAGTTCAGTTTGATTCCTTTGTAAGCAAGGTGTATGGGTGTATAGCCGTCTGCGTTAAGCTTCTGAACAAAAGAGGGCTTTATCCTTTTTCAGCTGCATTAATGTACAAAAAATTTTAGCCTTAGCTTGAAAACTCTGTTGTCAATTATATGAACCTATATATTTCACCATCGGAAAACTTATTTAATAAATTGGGACATTCAAGATAGCCATAAAACCCATCGATTGCAAAAGACATTGAAAGTCTAAACTGCATGTGATATCATTTGGACACATCATGCTCTCCCCTAAATCCTGTATCTAGGAAATCGAGTCATGAGGTTACTTGGAGAGGGAAAAAGAAGCGGATGTCCCCCATTTTTGGCATTCTTGGCTACCTCGTACAAGTAGGTCATTTATTCGACAATTTGTATGATCGCATTAACTGTGATCACCAGAATCTGGGTCGCGCAAATGTAACGTGCATCCTGTAGCTTATTTGCCCCATGATGGAACTACACGAACTACTGGACACTACTTTACCATGGAATCTTGGTGGATAAGCCGCACCGAAGCTAAATAAGTGCGGTCCAGCAAACCCATAAAAGAAAAGGTTGGTGAAAGAACAAAAGAAGTAGAATCAACAATGAAAGAGTGAAACAATTCATTTTGAGGTAAATACTTGTAACTTCTCTAGAATTAGGATTTTTTTTCTCACCTTTGTTCATAGTTTCTAATTAATATAAGAAAATTCTAATAATTGGAGTCCTACTTAAATTTAAATAGTGTATTAAAATAGGAAAAAGATGGATGTCCCACATTTTTGTCCTCTCAGGCTCTCACGTTAATTCACATAATCACATTAATTTTGGTTATATCCTGCAAATTTGAAAATCGTGTCGCCAACGAGCGGATTGTTTATGAAATTTTTTTTTTTTGTTCAACCAATCTGTCACGTTTTCGTGTCTTCTACGAAGTCATCGCTGGGCAATACGATAGCAACCCTTTGAACAAATGAAAGCATAAATTGCCCCTAACCTTGATGAAGTGCGCTACTTTATTTCTCTTTCTGTGTTCCATAGAGAAGTTTTGTTTTCGATGTCGTGATTGGGCTTCGTGACAGCAACCGTTTAACCACTAAACCAAAAGCCGTCTAAAATGGTAGCTGGAAAAATATGTTGACATTAAAGGGGACCTTTGGACTCTGAGCACCGGACCTGACACGGTATGGACACATGACCCCTCCTTACAAATAATTCATCTTAGAAATGGACGCATGATGTTACGAAGAAAAAGATGACGACCCAGATTCTGGTCCTCCTTGCCTAAGAGGTACAAATGCGTCCCTCCAAGAATGCGTATGGTCAAGTTAACTGTGTTCTTATTGTGACAGCGTCTTGCAGCTTAGTACCCCGATGACAAGGCAACATGAATAAGTGAACACTATTCAACCTCTGAATATGGAGGGATAAGCCGTACCTAAGCTTTCGCTGAACCACAAGAGTCGCTGTTCAACAAGTCCTGACCTCAAGGTGGTCCGCACAGTGTTCTTATAGGGAGTTTCTTTTTTATTACATTTTTTTTTATCAATTAAGATTTAAGTATAAACCCAACGTTATAGTTCATCTAAAAAAAAATTAAATTTAAAATTTTTCAACGTTACATTTACATCATTATATCTGTATAAATACATAAAACCTAAGTAAATTCTCCAACTCATTCTTCTTTTATTTGGGCTTCAACTTCTTACTCTAAGGACGTGATTGTGGTGTAAGAGTCTCGAGACAATGTGACACTTCCACTTTTTGCGGTGGACAACGTTCCCTCCTTGGAATATTCCTTATTAAAAGTTAATTTAAGCAATCAAGCCTACTGATCACGAGCTTGAACTATGCCGGACAAGACAGACAATATCTTCTACTAAAGAAATCTAGGGGAAATGGACTCAAATATAAATATTAGTCATAGAACTTCCGTTTCTTGCTTTTCCTTTTAAGTGTCGATGAATGGGGGACAGCATGCATTATTGTTTCACGCATAAAATTATTTTTGTTATATAAGCGACGAGAGACCTAGTGGTTATTTTGGAAATCTAAAATATTTCTCCAAAATAGACCTTTTGAATTTTGTCAAAATTATGAAGTTACTTACGGTGTATCACATGCAATAGGAATCTAATCTATACAAAACTAAGATGTATCAAGTAATCAAATTGTCACTCAACAATATTTGGACCAACTTGTATATAATTATTAGTTATGAATCCACAACTCATTTAACAAAACTAGGCCCAAGTTCAATTGAAGCCCAATTAAACAAGTATTTTAGGTGTAGCTAAAGACAGGTACTTTACAAGCTACATAATAGAAATGAAAATTCAAGAACACTATTAGAACAACTTTTGTTTGTAGGTTGCACATGCAACATGATTTTTCTCATATTCCATAGTCAACGAAGATAAATAGATCTGGAATTTGACCTTTGTATATGGTTATCCAACCTATGAAATTCAAGTAGAAAAATTTCCACAATTTAGACATCAGCTCTTTTTAAAAAGGCTATTAAAGTTGAAGTTCAGAATGCACCAAGTTGGAAAACTATACCAACTCAATTTTAACAAGCTTAAGGATTTTAAAGTCTAGATTTGGTTTTAATGTAAGATCCAAATTGAAGCTTAAATTCAACTTAACCAACATTGTGATTCCTTACAACCCCAATTTAAGGATTAACTTAATGAATTAACCTTGCTTGTGAATTGATCCAAAAAAGGGAAAATTTATTGACACTAAACACAATAAATTAACAACTAGAATTTGATTTGTGATTAGTTGCATTAATAACTATATGGAGGACATATTCCATCTAATAAGCAACATTATAATGCTTGTATAATTATAGGCTATAATGCCTCTACAACAATTAAGAGAAAAGTTTGTGAACGTGAAAATTAATATTATCAGTTATTTTTTAAGTTTTGAGTTGAGTACCAACATGCAAGTTAATCAAAATATAATACTCCTATGACATTGTTGTGTTGCATTGCCTTTAGTTTCATATAGGTTAATCTATTTTGTTAAAGGTCCTTAAAGAGTTAGGTTTAAGCCTTGCCTATATACAAAAGTAAGATATGATTATTATTTCTAGTCTTATTGTCATCAATTAAATATGTCAAGGTATTGTCCTTATTAAAAAAAATATATATATAGTACTAGTCTAAAGATCAATCTAAACAAACTAAAAAGACTCAAATGACATAGGCTTTAGTTAGATCTCAAGGTAAAAGCCTTAAGTTCAGTCTATCCCAACTTGGCTAGTCCCGTAGCATGTTTTTGTAGCTAAACTGCAGTAATGATGGCATTTAGAGGTTTCAAATTCCACTAGTACTGTAATGTGCCATTTTGTCTAAAAACGGTCCTGACAAGTACACCTTTGAACCCTAATAAAAGAATGTAGCTTCCTATTGGAGTCCACTCAAACTTTTTAGGTGCTTATGTATTTAGTAATATATAATATTCCCTCCATCCTTGTAAACCCAAATCCTCCTAAAGATAAAGTTCATCGGGATTGTCGCTTAAGAGGAAAAAAGCACAAATTTCTAAAATTGACGAGAGAATTGAAGCTACTTGACACCATTCCTACATACACCCAAAACATGGGGGAGAAAAAAATAAAAAGAAAAGTTAGAGGAATTCATAAGGACGAAGCTCCAAGGAGAGTGAAATAAGCCTGACAATAGTAATTGTTGATTTCGTTGTTCCTTCCTAGTAAGACTCTTTAAACAAAACAAAACAAAACAAAACAAAACAAAACAAAAAAGCAAAAAAAAAAAAAAAGAAAAAGAAAAACTTATTGGGCCCCGCAACGCTATCTTTTTATATTATATTTGGTCTTTTAGGGCCCCACAGACTTACACCCGGAAGGCCCATTACAGTGCTCTTGATTCGTATGAATCAGGAGCCATCATATTTGTGTTTAGCCATTATATTTTTCCATACCTACGTCCAGTAGTCACTACTTTGATTAGCAACAATCAAAGGACAATTACTAATCCCTTACGTATGCTTCACAATATAACCTCCCACTTGTGCTTTTGGTGTTTGAAACATAAAGTCTAATTTCTTAGTACAATGTATAAAACAATAGAGAAACATCAACACATCCTAGGTTAAAATAGAAATAATCTCTTATAGAAAAATAATCACAGACTTGAAAATTAAAATTGATTTAGAAAATAGTCTATCCCATATTAAATGCATATGTTAAATAATTAATTTAGATATATGTTCTTTTTTTTTAAACAATCAATACCACTAGCACTCAAATGGTTTCCTTTGTGATAATATGCTAATTTCCATAGTTCAATTCAATACCTTTCAAGATTCCATCCCTCAAAATTAATATTAATACTAAAAATAATAACTGTTCAAATTGTCATTGATATACAGTGCATTTTACATTTTACCTCAAAGAACGTTCTACTAATTCTTTCCAAGCGTTTAAATAGATGAATTATAGAAACAAAAGTTATATATGAATTACATGTTAAAGTCCGAAAAATTGTTTTATGTACTTAAGGAATTCATGTCATGTCATGTATCCAGACTTTATAAAGTTCAATGTGTCTACTGTATAATGTGATCTATTATGTACCAATGTACTTATTGCTCATTTTAGTTTTCCTTTTAATTTTCATTTTTATTTATCTTCTTGTTTGCTTGTAGTGGAATCTCAATCTTTGTGTGTTTGTTCATTTCTCATTTTTTCTTGTGACGATACTTTGAAGAACGTCCTACGTAGATTTTGTCCGGTTCTACCTCTATATCTTCACTCCAGACTGGGTTGCCCCCTATTAAACAAGTAGTGACAGGTAGGAGCACCTTTAGTACCAAGATCTTGTTTGTTGCTGTTTAGAGGTACTTGGCCAGGACAGACATATCCATGTGCAGTTTAGAATGGAAGGAGTTCAATTCGGTATGTAAAACTAAGATGTCTTTTTGTTTCCTCCAAGTTGTCATTGGACTTTGTGACAACAACTTTTTAAATAAACCAGATAGGCATGTAGAACTATTGCTGCTATACAAAATGTTGAATCCAACATCGACCTTGGCCTCTAAACATTGCATGTGACAAAATATATAAGCTAAAAAAATTAATAAACACCCTCATTGGGATGGATACTTGGTAGTTTAAAATATTAGAAAGTGTTAAAATGTGTGGTGTTGTGGGGCTTTTACCTAGGTGCAATGTTACTATTGGGTTGAGATCCATTATAGGCCCAAGTTGACTTAGCTTTCATTTTTCATGTATTTGACTTGTAAAGCACAAATTATTCTTTAATAAATGTGAATACACAGCACTCGGTGCTTCTCCAAAATGGCCCTCAATATCTCTACTGTGTGTGTTCATTGCTACCTTTAGCTTTTTCCTCATGGTTTCAAAAGCAAGGTTAAGGTGTAAGCTTTCTTCACCATTTCTTGGTTCCTTTCCTTTTTTCCATTCAAACTTTTACTGTTTTCATTTTCTTTTACTTCTTTCTGCACAAGGGCATTTTTGGCACTACAAAGAAAAGACATATCTCACCAACTTTCTGACCATTTCTTAGATTTTAGACACCCTCAACCTCACTTACATCTCTTATTTACAATAATACCTGAGATGGCCTTTCCTTTTGCCAGACAAATACTTCACTAAAATCCTAACCGAGATCCCTATTACTTGTTTGCCACTAATATAGTTGGAGTTCCTTTGTTTACTGAGAAGCTCAAAGATGACTTAAACTATGACATTTGGAGTCGGCAAGTCTTGAACTAGTTGATTGGGAAAAACAAGTCGGGGTACGTAGATGGTAGCTTCTCACTACCAAAGGACACCAAAAAACAAGCCATATGGGATCAAAATCATTTTGCTCTTGTGAGCTGGTTTGAAAAATTGGTAGATAAAGAACATGCTATCTATGTAACCCAATATCAATGAAGTAAGGGAGACATGGGATGCCTTTAAGCTACATTTGGGAAGTCTTACGTCCACCCAAAGATAAAATCTTCGGGAAGACCAATGCGAGAATCGGTTCTTTAGGGCTAATGTGACTGACTACTAAACCAATGTTTCTAACTTATGGCTTGAGATTTAAATGGTGGAACCTCCCATGTGCTGCAAATGTGGTGGGTGCCAATAAGGCCATCGTTGTCTTTGGAATTGCCTAAATAACCTTTTTATTTGCAGCAAAGAATATGCAGATTTTTAGATTGTTATTGGATTTCAAGGTAGGCTTTGACTATAAAATTGATTTAAATGCTGTGAATTTGGGAGGTCAAACAATATTTGACATTGCACAAGGACAGGAGATTAAGGACATGCTGCACTGTGCCAAACTCTTCAGAACATGGCTTTTTCCGAGAATTTCACCTCTTGTAGACTATTTTAGGTCTCCGATGTCAATTGATGAAAAGTTATCCATATTCTTTCTCCGTCAAAAAACAAATATGTCTAATGCATCCCGTGTTGTGTTAATGGTGGCTGCTATGCTGTTTTTTACGGTCACTTTCCAAGCAATGGTGAACCCTCTTTGGAGGAGTTTCGGGTGTTCGCCCCAATGGCATTGCTCCTTCACCCAACGTGGGGACATCTACCGCATCACAGCACACTTTCGTTGTAGTTGCATCTCTAAATTTGATAAGCCTCTTTGCTACGCTTTTTGTAATATTACTTCTCCTCCCTTGTGATCATAAAAGTGGAATGATCAACCTGCCGTTTCATCTCCTTTCTTTGTATTTTGTCGTTGTTGTACTCATCACAACTCCCAGGGTACCTTTTTCGCCAAAGTGGATGACTAATACTAGTGTGAACTACTTCATTTTTTGCATTTTCTTTGCTCTGTTGATTTTGCTGCTGCAGTTCCTCGTGAATTATAGGTGAAGAAAGCTTGTCAACGCCTTTCAACTGGACGGGAAATTGTCCCACCAAACTCTTACGTAGACTGCTGTGGTTATGCTAAGTCTGTACATAGAACCCATGCTAACGAGCAGTTTGAGTGTTGCTTTGGTAAGTTGTTCAGTGAAATCTAAATGCAAGTGAACATGTCAAACAAGTAATATAATGATAAGAAAGATATCGTCCCATGAAGACTGGTGATTACTAAACCAATTAATTACTAACAGTGAATAACTCCTAGAATTTATCTAGCAAATCAAATTGATAGATGATAGATTAACTAACTAAATCTAAGAAAACTAAATACAATAAATATGTTAGAGCATATGATTTCACCATAATTACTAGATATTAATATTGATTATATATGCTTGCAAGAGGGATAATATCTATGTGATGGCGGAACTTCCTAATTTATTTACTATCCTATGTCTAGGTATAGCAAACCTATTTAGTTCATTAACTCACTATATCTCTAAGTGAATTGAAACAAACCAAATGCATTAGGATCTATGAACATTCCCAGTTTACACCAAAAGCCACACAAATAATATGGTATATGTCTATCCATATTTAATTTATGGTTACACATTATAAGAAGCAATTGCATATCATCTCCTGTCGGTCTCAAACATGCAAATCAGATCATTCAAGTAGTAGCTAATCACTTAAAAGTATTAAACACAGTAATATGTAACTTCACATAAACAAAATATCTTGCAAAATATAATAATCATAAGATTCATACCATCATAATTAGGTTATATCGTAGCTCTAACAAAAATAAACTAAAACATAAAGAAATAATGAGGAAGAATAGTAATAAGAAATAAAGAATGCATCTTGAATTTAAGAACAAGAAGTCTGTCACCATTTTTGTCTTCTCTTCAAGAAAACCTTGAATTCTTGGCCTCTCTCTTGATTTGTGCTCAATTTCCTCCTCTCCCTTTTCTTTTGCCTCTTCTCTTCTCTTAAATAGGGTTTAGGTTTAGACCTACTCTTATCCTAGTAGAATTGGGTTTTAGAGATCTAAAACAATTAGGTTTTGAACTCTTAATTTAATTAGGTTTTGAACTCCTAATTTAATTAGGCTTTAAACTTCTAATATGATTAGGTTTTCTAATTATTTAGAAAACCCAATAACAATAAAATCTAATAAGAATCATTCAAAGCCCAAGCCCATCTTGACTCTCTTGATCTTGATATTACGATTTTGCCACACAATAAGCATCAGGCTCTCCATGTTCATCCCTTTTCTCCTTGCCTCCTTGTGCTACATAAACAAGATAAATTTAGGTAAATAAAGAAGAGTTCAAATGTTTTCTCACAATTATTAAAGTTATTTATTGCCTAAAATAGGTAAAATAACTCTATAAAATAGAGTTATCATAAGTGCATGCGCCTGCAATCTTTTTCGATTATTGATAAAATTTTGAAGCTACAGTGTTTATGGGACAGGTTTAGTTTGTGGTCTTCTCTGTTTCTTGTTTACCTTAGCCAATTAGCTAGTATCTGTAGCAAAAACTTCAAGCTGTATTTACATTTTAAAGCTTTGCAATGATACTGGTTGTATAAGAAACTCCTCTGTGAATTAAACAAAAACCTTTGATTCACAATGTCCTGTTCCCTATTTGCATTGATCTATTATGTTTTCAGCTTCAGCTAGTACTTGTTCTATTTTACTGGACCCGTGTACTTACTCTGCATAGAGCTTATCACACTGAAATCCCAATAAGCAAGTTGACCTCATTTCCATTGTTACATGATGATGACACAACACTTCCAAATAAGTTATGTTCATTAGCATCTAAATGTACTTTCAGTCTAATGGAACAAGCTTGGACGAGGAGTGCCTTTTAACGACTATGGTCCAATCCCACATCTTGGCAAGGTGCTTGGACATGGCAGACATGGCATTCATTGATGGGAAAAATGACATATAACGTTTCCCACTTTGATTGAACCTGTGAAGAAATACTAAAACACCAACGATGTATTTGAATCACAAGTAAAATAATCAAATCACAATCAACACAAAAGAATTTCTACGTGGAAAAACTCCTCCAATGTGAAGGATAAAAAAACCACGGGACCGATCACGGAGTCCACCCAAATCTCCACTATATAAATCGTTAGGTTACAACCCAATCAAGTCCTTAACAATAGCAATAGGACTAAGATTTATTGATTCAACAATAATAGAATCACCAATAAATAGTGAAGAACAAGTTGTAAACAATAACTTAACCAAGAAAAGTTAGAGAAAAATCACCCAGATTTTCGACCAAGATCTGTTAACTTCAAGAGCTTAGGTTGTGGTTGTTTTATTTTTTAGATTTGATTGAACGATGGAACTAAGCACTAACAGTATGATTAGTTTGAATGGATGAAATTATCATGTTTGGAAGGGTAAGATGGAAGATTTGCTTTATGTGAAGCGTTGGCACTTACCGGTGTTTAATGAAACTAGACCAGACAACATGAGTGAGGCCGATTGAACTCTTAAGCATAAAATTGTATGCGGATTTATTTGACAATTTGTAGATTAGAATGTTTTGAATCACATTAGTAAAGAAACACATGCTCGGACTCTATGGAACAAACTTAAATCCATGTATGCTCGAAAGACTGGAAATAATAAGATGTATTTGATGAAGCAACTTATTAGCTTGAAATACAAAGATGGGCAATCCATATCTGATCATTTGAATGAGTTTTAGGGAATGTTAAATCAACTTTCAGGTATGAATATGAAGTTTGAAGACGAAGTACAAGGACTTTGGTTACTTGGTACTTTACTAGAATCTTAGGAAACATTTCGTATGTCAGTGAGTAACTGATAACTCTATTTTTATAGAGTTATTTTACCTATTTTAGGCAATAAATAACTTTAATAATTGTGAGAAAACATTTGAACTCCTCTTTATTTACCTAAATTTATCTTGTTTATGTAGAACAAGAAGCCAAGGAGAAAAGAGATGAACATGGAGAGCCTGATGCTTATTGTGTGGCAAAATCATAATATCAAGATCAAGAGAGTCAAGATGGGCTTGGGCTTTGAATGATTGTTATTAGATTTTATTGTTATTGGGTTTTCTAAATAATTAGAAAACCTAATCATATTAGGAGTTCAAAGCCTAATTAAATTAAGAGTTCAAAACTCAATTGTTTTAGATCTTTAGGACCCAATTCTACTAGGATAAGAGTATGTCTAAACCTAAACCCTATTTAAGAGAAGAGAAGAGGTAAAAGAAAAGAGGAGGAGGAAATTGAGCACAACTCAAGAAAGAGGCCAAGAATTCAAGGTTTTCTTGAAGAGAAGACAGAAAGGGTGACAGACTTCTTGTTCTTGGATTCAAGATGCCTTCTTTATTTCTTATTACCATTCTTCCTCATTATTTCTTTATGTTTTAGTTTATCTTTGTTAGAGCTACGATGTAACCTAATTATGATGGTATGAATCTTATGATTATTATGTTTTGCAAGATATTTTATTTATGTGAAGTTACATATTACGGAGTTTAATGCTTTTAGGTGATTAGCTATCACTTAGATGACTTGATTTGCATGTTAGAGACCGACAAGAAATAGCATGCAGTTGCTTCTTGTAATATGCAACCATAGATTAAATATGGATAGGAATATACCATATTATTTGTGTGGCTTTCGGTGTAAATTAGGAATATTCATAGATCCTAATGCATTTGGTTTGTTTCAATTCACATATAGAGATATAGTGAATTAATGAACTAAGTAGGTTTACTATACCTAGACATAGGATAGTAAATAAATTAGGAAGTTCCGCCATCACATAGATATTGTCTTTCTTGCAAACATAAATAATCAATATTAATACCTAGTAATTATGGTGAAATCGGATACTCTAACATATTTCTTGCATTTAGTTTTCTTAGACTTAGTTAGTTAATCTATCATCTATCAATTTGGTTTGCTAGATAAATTTTAGGATTAATTCATCATTAGTACTTAATTAGTTTAGTATTCACCAATCTTTGTGGGACGATACTTTTCTTATCATTATATTACTTGTTCGACATGTTCACTTGCATATAAATTTCACCGAACAGTAACTCTGCTCCCAATGGTATTGTCACTATGGATTTTGTCAAGACAAGTATTTTGAATGAAGAGATGAGAAAAAAGAGTCAGGGTTCTTTGTCTCATTCTGAAGCTTTGGTTGTTGAAAACAAGAGGAGAAGTCATAGTAGAGGTCCGAGAAGTTATAACAAAAGTCGAAGTAAGTCTAGATCATGGCATAAAAATGTAGAGTGCTATCATTGTAGCAAGATGGGTCATATCAAGAAAAATTGCTTCCAGCTTAAAAATGAAAAGAAGAATGGTAAAGGTAGAAATGAGAAGAAGAAAGTTAATGAAAGTGAGGAGAAGAAGGACAACAATGATGATGATCGAGTTGCAGCAGCTACTAATGAACTTGTTATTGTGTGCTATGATGATAATGTGAATTTTGCAAGTAATGAAACAAGTTGGGTAATTTATAGTGGTGCTTCTCTTCATATTACTTCCAAGAGGGAGTTCTTTACTTCTTATACTTCTGGAAACTTTGGCACATTGAAGATGGGTAATGATTGTTTGGCTAAAGTTGTAGGTATGGGAGATGTATGCTTGGAGACTCATAATGGATCCAAGTTGGTTCTCAAGAATGTTAGACATGTACTAGAAATTCGTTTGAATTTGATTTCTACCAGACAACTTGATGATGAAGGTTTTTGCAATATCTTCAATAATGGACAATGGAAACTTACTAAGGGTTCATTAGTTATGGCTAGAGGCAAGAAAGAGTCTTCTTTGTATTTATTTCAGGCTAAGATTTCCAAGAACATTTATAATGTAGTGAAAGATGGGAATGCAAGTGCTTTATGGTACAAAAGGTTAAGTCACATGAGTGAGAAGGGCATGAATGTGTTGGCAAAGAAGAACTTGTTATTTGGGATTAATAGTGCAAAACTTGAGAAGTGTGCACATTGTTTAGCTGGAAAATAGAAAAGAGTTTCATTCTATAGTCACCCTCCTTCAAGAAAATTAGATTTTTTAGAGTTAGTACACTCAGATGTTTATGGCCCAATTAACCCGAGGACGCTTGGTGGAGCATCCTACTTTGTGACCTTTATTGATGACTACTCAAGAAAGGTTTGGGTTTATGTTTTGATGTCAAAAGATCAAGTGCTAGATGTGTTCAAGCAGTTTCTAGTTTTAGTAAAGCGGCAAACTAGAAAGAAGTTGAAATGTATTCGATTAGACAATGGTGATGAGTACATTGGATCATTTGATGAGTATTGTAGGCAACATGATATTCGACATCAAAAGACACTTCCAAAAACACCTCAGTTGAATGGTATAGCAGAAAGAATGAACAGGACATTGGTTGAGAGAGTTAGATGCATGATTTCAAATGCTAACCTACCAAAGACATTTTGGGGTGAGACATTACTTACAGTAGCTTATGTCATCAATCTATCTCCAACTGTTGCTTTAGATGGTGATGTGCCAAATAGAGTTTGGTTTGGCAAGGATATTTCCTATAACTATCTAAGAGTATTTGGTTGCAAAGCATTTATTCATATTCCAAAGGATGAGAGGTCTAAGTTAGATGTCAAGACATGAGAATGTATATTTCTTGGTTATGGTTATGATGAATTTGGTTACAGGTGTTATGATCCAGCTATTAAGAAAATTGTAAGGAGTCGTGATGTTGTATTTTTTGAAAATCAAAATATGACAGATATTGGCCAAAGTGAGAAGAATATGTCATAAGGCTCTAAGATTGGTATTGATATTGATCTAATTCCTTCAAATGATTTACAGCGACAGTTGCCAAAACAAGTTGAAAGTGATATTCAGCATGATGTTCAAGATCAGGTTCAGAATGACCAACAGGGTGCAAATAATAATGACACTCAGACAGATAATGTTGTTGATGTTCAGCAGAATCCATCTTCAGTTCCACCATTGAGGAGGTCTACTAGAGATCGTCATCCATCATTTAGATACTCTACTGAAGAGTATGTATTGTTGGCTGATGTAGGTGAGCCTGAGAGCTTTAAAAAAGTAGCAGAGGATGTGGATAAGAAAAAATGGGTTGATGCAATGCAAGATGAGTTGAAATTTTTGCATGATAATCAAACATTTGAGTTAGTGACATTGCCTAAGGGCAAGAAAACTTTGAAGAATCGTTGGATTTATGGATTGAAGTATAATGAAAATTCTTCACAACCTCGATACAAAGCCAGATTAGTTGTTAAAGGTTTTAGTCATAAAAAGGGAATTGATTATGATGAGATTTTCTCACCTGTTGTGAAAATGTCCTCAATTCGAGTGGTTTTGGGATTGGCTGCCAGTCTTGGTCTTGAAATTGAGCAAATGGATGTAAAGACTGCTTTTCTTCATGGTGACCTAAATAAAGAAATTTATATGGAGCAACCAAAGGGTTTTGAAGAAAAAAGATAAAGAGAACTATGTTTGCAAGTTAAAGAAAAGTTTATATAGCTTAAAACAGGCACTGAGACAATAGTATTGAAAATTTGAGTCTTTTATGGGGGAGCAAGCCTACAAGGAGACAAATTCTGACCATTGTGTGTTTGTGCAGAAGTTTTCAGATGATGACTTTATCATTCTACTGTTTTGTGTAGATGATATGCTTATAGTTGGTAAAAATACTGCAAGAATTGAAAAGTTGAAGCAGGAGTTAAGTAAGTCATTCTCAATGAAAGACTTAAGCTCAGTGAAGCAAATTCTTGGTATGAGAGTTAGTCGTGATAGAAAAGCCAAGAAGTTATGGTTGTCTTAAGAGGAGTATATCAAGAAAGTGCTTTAAAGGTTTTATATGGATAAAGCTAAAGTGGTGAGCACGCCTCTTGCTACACACTTTAAGCTTAGTAAGAAACAATGTCCTACAGATGAGGAAGACAGAAAAGATATGGAAAGAGTTCCTTATGCTTCGGCTGTTGGTTGTTTAATGTATGCAATGATTTGTACTAGGCAAGATATAGCTCATGCAGTTGGAGTAGTTAGCAGATTTACTTCTAATCTTGGAAGAGAGCATTGGAATGTAGTGAAGTGGATTATAAGGTATGTTCGAGGCACTTCTAGTTTGAAACTTTCATTTGGGAGTGATAAGCCTATTCTTATGGGATATACAGATTCTGATATGGCAGGGGATATTGATAATCGAAGATCTACTTCAGGCTACTTGATTAAGTTTTCAGGGGGAGCTGTGGCATGGCAATCAAGATTACAAAAATGTATTGCTCTATCTATAACAGAAGCAAAATTTATTGCAGCAACGAAAGCATGTAAAGAATTGCTTTGGATGAAGGAATTCATAAAAGAGCTTGGTTTTGTGCAAGAAAAGTATGTGTTATTTTGTGATAGTCAAAGTACTATACATCTTGCTAAGAACTCTACTTTTCATCAAAGATCAAAGCATATTGATGTAAGGTATCATTGGATACGAGATATCATGGAAACCAAAGAAGTTGCACTTAAAAAGGTACATACTGAGGATAATGGTTCTGATATGATGACAAAGGCTTTATGGCGAGAAAAGTTTGAGTTTTGTCAGCATGAGGCCGGTTTGGATTGTGCTTGAGAAATGGACATATGGAATTTCCCTCATTTAAGCTGGAGGGGGAGAATTGTTGGGTTGGTTTAGTCCATATTCGGGGACTTGTTATTGGGTCCAATTAGGGTAATGTGGTCCTAAGGTTTAAAAGAAAAAATATAGGGTTTTTTCTTTAGGAGAAGAGGTGAGTGACCATAAAAAAAAAAGAGAGAGAGAAAAGAAAAAAACAGAATTTCGTAGGAATTAGAGGCCCTATGCAGCAGTTGATCAAACGTCTGATCAAGGTCAATCCGTCGTCCGATTGAGCTGATTTTTTGTCAACATGTTCGGGATTGGGTGTTCTTCATTGTGAACGGTTGGATCGTCGTTTGGAGCTCTTGAAGTCAGCAGATCTTGGTCGAAAATCTGGGTGATTTTTCTCCAACTTTTATTGGTTAAGTTGTTGTTTACAACTTGTTCTTCACTATTTATTGGTGATTCTATTATTGTTGAATCAGTAAATCTTAGTCCTGTTGCTATTGTTAAGGACTTGATTGGGTTGTAACCTAACGATTTATATAGTGAAAATTTGGGTAAACTCCGTGATCGGTCTCGTGGTTTTTTATCCTTCACATTGGAGGAGTTTTTCCACGTAGAAATTCTTTTGTGTTGATTGTGATTTGATTATTTTACTTGTGATTCAAATACATCGTTGATGTTTTAGTATTTCCTCACAGGTTCAATCAAAGTGGGAAACGTTATACGTCGTTTTTCCCATCATTCATATCCCCTTGTGTTGAGAATTTGTCGAAGTGGCATTCATATTTGCTTGGCTTAACTCTTTTCAATGAATTCTTTCATGTAATGAATTAATTGAAGGGAAAAGTTTCTTTGGAAACATCCTTTATCGGACCGCAAATAGCTGATACACTGATACAATCACCTGCAAAAATGATCTTTACACAGCACATTGGACTCTTCACTCTCGAGAACTCTTGGCATACAATGGTTCAACCTTATTTGATGGAGAACTAAGGTCGTAACTGTATTTATAGGCGGTGGCCGTCTATTCAGTAGACGTCCTTAACCACCCAATAGGTGGAATTGTAGGAGTTGTGAGCTGGGAAGTTTCTAAAATAAATCCTTTATTGAATCACAAATATATGATAAGAAGTCCCACAAACATGAATACCTAATTACACATCTAAGCAATTCACTAGTAGAATCATTAGCACATAACAGGATAATTAAAATTACAGTACTTGGAACTCTTGACTGACTAATTTTTCACTAAAAAACATTCAACCTTATTTGATGGAAAGCCAAAGTCGCTGTAACTGCATTCATAGACGGTGACAGTCAGTGGACTTTCCTAACCTTATGTTGGAAGATAACGGCTGGTTGGCGATGGACGGCTGGGCCTACAGAGCAACGAAGCAGAGGGAGAGATTGCACGAGAGGGTTAGCGGGACAGTGGGAGACAAGGAATGAGATGTGAGGAAGGAGCAATAAGGTGGATGGATATTTTCCGAGAAGAAGAGACGAATTGTAGGTTAACGAGCGGCGGCAACAGGTGGATGATCGAGGAAAACGTGAGAGAGAGAGAGAGAGAGGGAGAGAGAGGAGAAGGGCAGCTGGAAAAAGAAGAGAGAAATCTGTTAATTTTTGGTGGTATGCCGGCGCCAGTTCCCCACACCCCGCAAGGCCATGAATTTTATAACATTTTCTGAAGGAACTACAATTAAAAAAACGGATATGGCAAAGACCAAAATCATGTCAAAAATGGCCGGTAACAAGTTAATAATTTTCTTTTCGTCGATGGCCCTTTTAGGATCTGGGTCTAGGACAGTTAATGATATGTAATAATACGCCGCAAGTAAATAAAATGGAACGGAGCACAGAAGGCTAAGAAGCGATCTGGGGAGGAGTGGAAGTGTTACCATGACTGAGAGTAAAAAGGATAACCAACAAAGCGATTCAAGTATGTTAAAAAGGTGACTGCCCATTATTGCTGTCCCGGCACGATGTGACTGCGTATCGTCTTGCCAAGTTCCTCCAGGGGGGTTGACCATTATTTGGGGTGTGAGTGTCAGAAGCAGCGCAACAACCACCAGCAGAGCGTTGCGAACTTCTTCTGAGACTTGAAGAGACTTAACGAAAGCGGGGTCACGGAGTAGCAGGAGTGTAATCTTTCGATTGTCCACCTGTGTTCACGGTTGCAAGATGTCAAATATTCGGAAGATTCTATAACGATTAGTTTAAATCAACTGCACAATTCAATAACCACATGAAGACAGATGCCCAATTATAATCTCAAAACCCATAAAATTGGTCTAACAACATAACACCCCACCCCCGAAAAAGAAATACCCGCAAGAGTTATAAAAAAGGAAAAAAAAAAAAAAAAAAGGTAAACGGTATGTATTAGTAAAGAATACTTAACACTAAATGTCAATATCAAACAAGATAAGTTCTAAGCATGTTTTCAAGTGCACTACAATAAAAACAACTCTAACAAAAAGATATTTAATAGCATCATAGTACTTCCAAGAACACAAAAACTAAAAGTTGTGAAAAAAGTGTGTGTAATTGATCAGAAAAATATCTACTGATTTTTTTGTGGTTTGTGAATTTTAGACACTTGATATATTTATTTTTGTTCATTTTCAAATTATAATTATAAAAAGTTTCAAAAGACTATTGGAAAGATAAATGAGATGAATTTCTAACAAAACATATTAATATAAGAATTGAACTAAAATAAAGAAAATTGGAAGCAAACGCAAGAAAATTTGAATGTCAACTCAAGTAATCTGTAACTTTATTTTGTTTATTTTTATAGTTATGATTAGATTATTCAGAAAGGTTGTCTACTCAAGCCACTACATATAATTTCTTCAAATTATTTTTGTACACATAAAACTAATTTTACTTATGCTTTCTACCAAAAGAAAAAGAATAAAATAGATAAAATAGATAAAATAGATAAAATAGATAAAATAGATATTTGACTTCACAATAATGAATGGCCATAGAGAACTTGCCTGGGATAAATTTTTGCTTCTTTGAATACACGAGAAAGTATCACCTTCTACATCCTTCCAATTTTGTAATTTTTTTCTCCACAGAAAGGCATCTTTATATACAACCTGGTGAAGCCATCGCTTCAGCAATTGAAAAGCTTTAAGCTGGTCATATTTCAAGGCAACATGTAGAATAGTTTGACTTTGAGCAGTCACATCTAGAATAGCCATTGGACAAGCAATAAGAATTTCAATCAAAACTTCAAGATCTCCTATTTGGGCAGCATAGTGAGAAGGAGTTAGACCCCCCCTTCCTTTAACACGCACAAGATCCTTATCAAACTCAAGTAAACAGAGCACCATGGTGTGTAGTTTTGCTTGCAAAGAGTGGGTCGGTGTGGAAAGTATTTGTTGCAAAGCAGGGTTTGGGTCGGGTTGTGTTTGTTCCGGAGCATCAGTCGGGTCTGGTTGCGTTTGGTGGTCCGGTTCAGGTTGTGTTTGTTGCAAAGTTGGTTCTGGTCCGGGATGATGTGCTTGTAGCAAAGCTTGGCTCGGCTCGGTTTGGATTTCTTGCAAAGGAGTGTTCGGGTTAGGCTGTTCTTGTAACAAATCAAGGTCCAATCTATATTTTTGTTGCAAAGCAAGGTGTAGAGGGGTGAGACCATCTGCATTCAGCTTTCGAGATAACGATGGCTTTAATGTCATGATCTCGACGGCAAACGAAACATGTCCTGCTGCTGCAGCCGTGTGCAAGGGTGTCTCCAAAGCTGGAATGCTGTCGATCTTGTCCAAAACGCACGGATGTTCTTTCATCAATCTGTACAAGTCTTCAATGTTTCCTGCCGCACCAGCACTCGCACACTGCTTAATGATAATTTCCGGAACGCACTGATTGGCCATCTGATAGTTAAGAGAAAATGACTTTAAAGCTTTAGAAATAGGTGAGACGGTAGAGTTCTGATGCGCAAATCCTCCTTTTGTAGGAGTTGATTTATAGTTCTAGATCCAGTTGTAAAAATCTGTACACTTAATTTAACTCGGTTTGCGGAAGTGATATTGATGCGTTTCCTGCTCCCACATCAGATATTCTTTGCTTGACTATGTCTCATTTGCTTACCTTTTGTCTTCTTTAGAAATTAAAGCAACATTCCTTCCTTATGTTCCTCATGTAAAACGATATGGTTGCATGATCCTTGTCACCCAAATCGAGCATCAAAGAAATGAACCTACGATGTTACTACGAAGAAAAGGGATGGATGTCCAACATTCTTGTCCTCTTTGGCTCACCAGTGCAATTCATCCATTTATATGACAACGCATATTATCACATTGACTATGCTCATATCATGCCAATGTAATGTGTATCTCATAACTTATTGTCTCATAATAAATCTATACGAATAGGTGGACACTATACAATCCCTTTAGAAATCAAAAATAACATTCTCCAATTCATTGGGTTCGATAAGCTTTAGCTTAATTTTTCTTTAAACTATTAATGCAACATTCTTTCATTTTGTTTTCTGTGGACAAAAGAAGCAACATTTTTTGTTTTATTTGGTTTGATTTGCTTTAACTTTTTCCTTTCTTTAGAAAATTGAAGCAACAAACTTTCATTTCATTTTTTACAAAAAATAGATGCAACATGCCTTGCTTGATTGTTTCTTATTTGCTTTAGCAGCTGTCTTTTTTAGAAAATAAAGAACATTCCTTCCTTCTATTCCTCATATAACACGATAGAGGCACATGATCCCTTATCACCTAAATGTCATATCTAACAAATGAACCCATGATGTTACTTAGGAAGAGAAAAAGATGGATGTCCCACATTTTATTCTCCTAGCTAATAGGCATAATTACATCATTTTATATAACATATATGATCACATTAATTGTTTTCATATGGTACCAATGCAATGTAGGTTTAATAGCCTAGTGTCCAATAGTGAAACTACACAAATAAATAAACACTATACAATCTCTTTAGAAAAAATGAAGCAACATTCTTTGCAATTAATTGAGTTAGATCAGCTTTAGCTTGTGCTTTTTTAGAAGTAGCATTCTTTCATTATGTTTCTATAGACAATAAAAGAAACATTCGTTGCTTCATTTGGTCTAATTTGCTTTCACCTTTTTTTTTTCTTCTTTTTTCTTTAGGAAATTAAACAAACATACTTCTATTCCATTCTTTGCATAAAAGCGAAGCAATATTCTTTGCTTAATTGTGCCTTATTTGCTTTAGCTTTTGTCATCTCGAGACATTAAAGCAACATATTCACTTCTATTCCTTATGTAACATGATATGGGCACATGATCCCCTCTCACTCTAATCTTGCATCTAAGAAAGAACCCATACTGTTACTTCTTAGGAAAAAAGACGAATGTCCAACATTCTTGTCCTCTTTGGCTAACCAAGACAATGCATCCATTTATTTCACAATGCCTAAGATCACATTAATTGCTCTCATGTCATGCCAATATGATGCGTATTCCATATCTTATCATCTTATAATGAAGCTACATGAATAAGTAGATACTATACAATCTCTTCTCAAAGCGGAAGATTGGTCGTCCTCATTTTGTTGGGTTTCTAGCACATACGTAGACCAGGCAGCTTTTGAATTCCTAGGCTTTCTTAATGTAGTGTTTTACTTCTTGGAATGTTATGGTTCGTTTGAAAAAGTCTTTTTCTTCTATTCTTTTGGTTTTATTTTTCTGTTCAAGAATTTAGAACTAGAAACCAAATTAAAAATTTGCGTTTGGATGTATTGATTTTCATACTTTTTATCATGTAGTGGTGTCTCCACAAATTGAGAATTGTCGATCTCCTCCAGAACATGGGGATGGCTCTCTATTAATCTATACAAGTTATCAATATCTCCTTCTTGACCAGCATTCAAACACTCGTCAATGATCTTTCCCGGAACGATTTGATTGACCCTTAGATAGTTCGAGAGGAAAGGCCTTTAAAGCTTGAAAATAGTTGAGGTTGCGAAATGTAATTTCTTTCAAATTTTAGTAAGTCATTATTGCAATTCGGAACCCACTTTCGAAAAGTTTTTTATATTTTCTTTGGATGGAGAGAATGAGAGACTTTTAGGGGTAAAATAAGACTTGAACCTCGAATATGTGTTAGTTTTAATTATCCTTTCAACTAAAAGGTCACTTGATTCCATACTTTACTCAGAAGCCATCACATTTGGAATGCCACTTTCAATGCACTTGCAATATTTTTCTTTGGATGGAGACATTAGAATACTCTTGGAGGATAATATTATTAAATTTAGTAGGTGTGCATATGTGCCAATTGACCACACTGGAATACTCTTAGAGGATAAGGTAAGTGTACAGCCTATCATGTTACAATCCAATGGTCAGGTCTTAGATAATCATCTCATATCGTCTACTGAATTCCGTTTGCATGTATTCCATAGAGCATGAATAAAACATCAAGTACGTGTTCATTATACATCCTTTATCAAACTTGGACATAATACGCTAATTCAACAACCTCTTTAAGTTCGGTCTGGGTTGCCCCATGTTGCGCAAGTGGTAGACAACCCGGAGCGCCTTACAGTTCCACGATCCTCTCTCTCACATCTTGCAGAGGCTCTTGGGCAGCAAACCTTATGGGCTTGGGCCATGATTGTGGTGGAGGAGTCTACGATGCGAGTAGGGCTGCTGGGAGAATTGGTAAAGAAGACCATCCCTGCACATCATAAAACTCTCTGATAATATTGTGGTGAAATAGGGAATCATTATTGCAGCTATTGTTTTTCTTTTCTTTTTTCAACCAATCTGTTGCATAGAAAACTTCTTTTTTCTGATGTCGTGATTGAACTTAAACCAGCAACTAACAATGTGTGTAAGAATGGTGCTAGAAAGATGTTAAATTTAAGGACCCTTGGATTCAAGGAGAGCGTGTAGCACGAGATACATGAATGTCCCACAGTTTTGTCCGCTTTGACTAACGGGAACAAATTCTTCGCTTATTTCTTCCACGATAATTCTCATTGATGACATGAACTCTGTTTATATCACGAGGTTGCAATGTGCGTCTTGTAATCTACTGCCCGATGTGAAGGGATAGGAATGAGTGGAGAGCGTACAACCTCAAAATTTGTTGAGATAGGCCGCCCCGGAGCTAAACCAATGGCTTGCTGGAGTGCGATCCAGCGAGCCTTTAGTTAAAATAACAATTTCTACAATATATTGTAGAAATTATTATAAAAATATGAAGAACAATATGAAAAATAATATGAAAAACAATATGAAGAACAATATGAAGAACAATATGAAAAACAATATGAAGAACAATATGAAAGTAGTAATTTGTATTACTTGAGTGAATCATTGAGTACACACCAACTACCTTTTTATAGTGGTTGGAAAAACAAACGTAAATCATCTCTTAATGATGATGATCAATACAATTGATTATGAAAAATCAAAAAATATGAAGAACCCTAAAACCTTTTAGATTTTGAGCGGAAAATTTCATCAATAGAGTTGATGATTCTTTTTATTTTTTTATTGAAATAAAGAGATCGTTTTCCTCTGATTAAAATGCCTTTTATTTCACCTTGAACCGTTTTGTATAACTGTTAAACGAAGGAGATGAATCGTTGTTCTCTCGCGGGCGTGAGGAAGAAGATGACGCGCATGAGTTATACACGCGCGTCTTTATTTTGTCTGTGAGTTGCCTTGGCTGAATGGCGCGTGTGGTACACGCGCCTGCTTTAATAACTGTCGCTTCTTCTTCTTCTTCGGATTCAGATATCGCCGACGTATTTATTTTCAAAATTTGATTTTCGGTTTTTGATTTAGAAATGGTTCTTGTCGGTTCCGTTTTTGTTTTTAATTCTGGCAAGATATTCGGCAGTTCTGTTTTGGTTTGTATTTCTAACATCCCCCCGCAAGCTGACGTGTCGATCCGCATTGTGAGCTTGTTTTGAAGTAGTTGAAAACGGGTCAATGATAGACCTTTTGTAAATATATCAGCTGTTTGATCCACAGAAGAAATAAAATGCACAGAAAGTTTCTTTGTTTTGATTCTTTCACGAATAAAATGAAAATCAACCTCAACATGTTTGGTTCTTGCATGAAAAACAGGATTTGTAGTTAGATAAAGTGCGGATAAATTATCGCACCATAGAGTGGGAGGACTAGATTGGTTGACTTGAAGATCTTGTAATAGAGCTTCTATCCAAATAAGTTCTGCAGCAGTATCAGCAAAACATTTGAGTTCAGCTTCTGTACTAGAGCGTGCAACAGTCTTTTGTTTTCTAGAACTCCAAGAAATTAAATTTGTTCCGAGAAAAATACAAAAGCCTCCAGTGGAGTTACGATCATCATGATCACCAGCCCATCCAGCATCAGAATATGCATGGAGATTACAATTTGATGATTTTGTTATTTGAATACCATATCTAGAGGTATTAACCAGAAATCGTAGGATACGTTTGACTAATGCCCAATGAGTAAGAGTAGGAGCATGCATGTATTGGCATGCAGTGTTTACAGCATAGGAAATATCAGGGCGTGTAAGTGTTAAATATTGAAGAGATCCGACAATACTACGGTAATGTGTTGGGTCTGAGTAGGGTTCTCCATCGGATATAGATGGTGGATGATTTGTTGTGCATGGGGTAGACATCCCACGGGCTTCATTCATTTTGGCTCGAAAAAGTATTTCATGAGCAAATTTTGGTTGATGAAGCAAAAGACTATTTGTAGAATATTTAGCTTCAATTCCCAAAAAATAATGTAAATTACCTAAGTCCTTAATATCAAATTCAGTCCTGAGTTGTTCAAGGATTTTGGACAATGGTGCAATAGAACTTCCTGTAAAAATAATATCATCAACATACACAAGGAGAAATGCACTGTATGTTTTTGTATGTAATACGAATAATGAAGAGTCTGCTTGGAAAATTTTGAACCCAATATGTTGAAGAAATTTAGTAAGACGATGATTCCAAGCTCTTGGAGCTTGTTTTAATCTATACAAGGATCGTTTTACGCGACAAACAAAGTCTGGTTTAGTAGAGTCAATGAATCCTTGTGGTTGAGTCATATATACTTCTTCATCGAGTATGCCATGTAAGAAGGCATTTTTGACATCAAGTTGTTTAATAGTCCATCCGTTAGTATATGCCAAAGCAATGATAATTCTTACTGTAACAGGCTTAGCAACAGGACTAAATGTATCATGATAATCAATACCAGGTCGTTGATGAAATCCTTTAGCAACCAATCGTGCTTTAAATCGATCTAGGGTGCCATCAGATTTTTGCTTAACTTTATATACCCATTTACATCCTATAGGAATAATATTTTGGGGTAAAGGGACAAGTTCCCAAGTGTGATTTTTTAACAAAGCATTATATTCTTCAACCATAGCAACACGCCAATTAGGATCTTTTAAGGTTTCTGTATAGTTTTTAGGTTAAATAAAAGGATATACAAAGGTTGTTAAAGCATATGTATGATCACGCAATAAAGTGCGTTTAGATATTATACCTCCTTTGAGTCGTGTAACCATGGAATGATTCTTAGTGGAGGATTGTGGAAGCATGTCATGAGCTTCTCTTGTTGTGTTGTGCTTTGTAGTATTTTCTGACGTAATGTCAGTAGAAAAAGGTGGTATGAGTGTATTGGTAACAACTTTTGATGTATTTACATGTTGAAAGGGAAATACATTTTCATCAAATATGGCATCTGCAACAATATAAATTGTTTTTGTTTGTAAACAAAGACAACGATAGCCTTTATATCCTATAGGATAGCCTAAGAAAACACAAGGTTTGGAACGTATAGTAAGTTTATGTGAAGCATAGGGTCTTAAATAAGGAAATACTAAACACCCTAAAATTCGTAAATGAGAGATACTAGGTTGTTGATGAAACAATTTTGCCCATGGAGTTGTGTTGGCTAGCGCTGAGCTTGGTAGGCGATTAATAATATGTGTGGCACTTTCAAAGATAAAATCCCAATATTGAAGTGGTATATGGGCATGATTCATCATTGATAACCCGGATTCAGTGATATGTCGATGTTTTCTTTCAGCAGTCCCATTTTGAAATGGCGCATATGGACTTGATATACGTTGATAAATACCTTTATTGGATAACAGAGTTTTAAAGCCTTTGGAAGTAAATTCAGCAGCTCCATCACATTGAATGGTTTTGATGGTAGTTTGAAGTTGATTTTCAACGAATGTTTGAAAATTTGTAAAGATCTGAAGAAATTCATCTCGTGTTTTCATGGAATAGAGCCATGTAAATTTGGAATAATCATCAATAAAACAAATATAATATCTATTCCCTTGTGATGATGTAATTGGTGCAGGGCCCCATATATCAAAATGGACTAAGTCCAAAGGAGCGTTGGAAATATTATGGGTAGATAAATGTGATTGTCGTCGACTTTTATTGATACTACAAGCAGTACAAGACAATGAAAGATGTCCAGTAAATTGAATATTCAAAAGTTTTAGCAATCTTATTACATTTGCATAATTAAGATGGCCTAATCTATAATGCCAGGCCATTACATTTATTGTAGAAATATGAAAAGACTTTGGTGATTGCTAAAGAGTACGCAAGTTGATGCGATAAAGGCCATGTTCAGCTAGTCCTTGGAGTAGGATGCGTCCCGTTGTCAGACTCTGTACAAGACAGAAATCGGGAAAAAATGAGAAAACGCAATTGTTATCTTTGGTAAACTTTGAAACAGATAACAATCGTTTTGTTATATTAGGCACAATAAGTACATCAGAAACATTGATATGAGTAGGGGTTAATAAAGTACCTTTGTGGGTTATTGGAAGTGCCATTCCATCCCCTACAGTAACAGCTTGATTCCCATCATAATTGAGTAGTTGCGTAATATCATAAGCATCTGGCGAGATATGATGTGTAACACCAGAATCAGGGAACCAATCAGTTTCATGAGAGGCTTGATGTGGTTGTTGTGGAGCCTTCTTAACAGTATTTGCCTGAATATTCTGGTGGCCTTGAAAGTTATTGGTAGGCCCAGAATTGGAGGGAACATACCTATAACGACATTGATGTGCAAGATGTCCTGGTTTGCGACAGATTTGGCAAAGAACATTGCGCCGAGGTTTGCTACTATAACGAGGAACGGAGGTATGTCCTGGAGTGGAGATAGGAGTGGATTGGCTTGCTGGAGTGACTGAAGATGGGGGAAAATTTTGAGTAGCTGGAAGGGGAGCAGGACTAGTGGCAAAAGCAGCTGCAGTTGGTGAGCCTTGGGTAGCCATTTCAATGTGAGCTTCCTGGGTAAGAAGTAACCTACGAAGATCTTCGCGAGGAAGAGATGAAGTGCGAGTATGAACAGCAACAGCAGTGGCAAGTGGGGCATAAGGTGTGCCAAGACCTTGGAAAACATGAGTTAAGTACTCATTTTCGGAAATAACTTCACCTACAAGGGAAAGTTGATCAACAATACCATCAACTTCTTGAAGAAATTCAGTTACCGTTCGATGCCCTTTGGTTGTTGTTTGAAGGCGTAGGCAAAGAGCAGAAACTCACGTGGAACTATGAGCCATAAATTCAGAGGATAAGGCCTGCCATATCTCAGCAGAGGTTTTGCATTGCCTAGCAGTGGTCACAATAGTGTCACTACAAGTGCAAAAAATCCAGCCACGAGTAGTATGATCCCGGATTATCCAATCTTGGTAAGCGGGATTGGAGTCACGAGTGATGTTGCCTTGTTCATCAGTTTTGGTAAGAAACTCGTCAGGACAAGGAAATGAGCCATTAACAACACCAAGTAACCCATTTGCTTGAAGGAAAGGCTCAATTCGAGCTTTCCAAACAAGAAAATTAGGACCTTTGAGTTGCACACCAATGGCAGGAAGAGGACCGGGATTGGGTAGCGGAAGAGCATGAGTAGCAGCATGAATGTGGGTGACAGTGGAAGCCATCTGCAAAAGGATCGAGAATAGAAAAAGAAAAAAAAAACTTTTTTTTTTTTTGTTTTGAAAAAAAAAAAGCTTTCGCCAAAAAGGCTAAACTGATACCAAGTTAAAATAACAATTTCTACAATATATTGTAGAAATTATTATAAAAATATGATGAACAATATGAAAAATAATATGAAAAACAATATGAAGAACAATATGAAAAACAATATGAAAAACAATATGAAGAACAATATGAAAGTAGTAATTTGTATTACTTGAGTGAATCATTGAGTACACACCAACTACCTTTTTATAGTGGTTGGAAAAACAAACGTAAATCATCTCTTAATGATGATGATCAATACAATTGATTATGAAAAACCAAAAAATATGAAGAACCCTAAGACCTTTTAGATTTTGAGCGGAAAATTTCATCAATAGAGTTGATGATTCTTTTTATTTTTTTATTGAAATAAAGAGATCATTTTTCTCTGATTAAAACGCCTCTTATTTCACCTTGAACTGTTTTGTATAACTGTTAAACGAAGGAGATGAATCGTTGTTCTCTCGCGGGCGTGAGGAAGAAGATGACGCGCGTGAGTTATACGCGCGCGTCTTTATTTTGTCTGTGAGTTGCCTTGGCTGAATGGCGCGTGTGGTACACGCGCCTGCTTTAATAACTGTCGCTTCTTCTTCTTCTTCGGATTCAGATATCGCCGACGTATTTATTTTCAAAATTTGATTTTCAGTTTTTGATTTAGAAATGGTTCTCGTCGGTTCCGTTTTTGTTTTTAATTCTGGCAAGATATTCGGCAGTTCTATTTTGGTTTGTATTTCTAACACCTTTGACAGAAGAGGCTGTTGAAGTGACCGCCAAAGGCTATTTGAAAGAAAAAGAATGAAGTACTACTTGGGCCTTGATCGTGGTGTAGAGGTCTCGCCAATGTGACGCTTACTTTTACCTTCGTTCGGATACACAGCCGATAAATCATTGCCGGTTCATGCACGATGTAAGAAAAGTTAACTAAGCAATCAAACCTACTGATCATGAGCTTGACGTTCGTTGGACGTGATTGGCAATTTCTTCAAATTAATAATGTGCCTTTTCTTTTTCTTCTAAAGAAATCCAGAACGCCCGACAGGGACCAACGACCTTTAGAAATTCAAACATGATGCACATTTTATGAATGCACAAAAATTCTAGCCTTAGCATAAAGGCTCTGATGTCAATTATATAAAATTACAATATATCACCTTAAGAACTAGAAAAACAATTCTAATAATTAGTAACCTTCAAAACCAATCATTTGATTTTAATGAATCACCTTTGTTGCAAGTGTGCATAATTGTTGTTAAATCTTCCATTTCTTGGTTCCCTGTTTTAAGTAACCATTAATGGGGGTAGGATTTTCATTATTTTTCTGTAAACAAAACTTATGTTTTACTCTATATAGAAGCGGCGGATCTGTTAGTTACATAGAAAATCTAATATTTTTATCCTGTGATAGACCTTTTAATTCTAATTCCTCACAACTAAAATGTATAAAGTCTAATCATTAAATAGTCACTAAACAATATTTAGACCAACTTGTATATAATTATAAGTTATCCATCTATTCTCGTTATAGTGACCTAAAGCCAAGATCAAATGAAACCTAATTAATCAAATATTCTAGTGATATCCACATATAGGTACTTTAGAAGCTACTAGCTAGAAAAAGAAATTCAAAAATGTTGTTCTCGCAACTGTTTGTAGGTTGCACATACAATTTGATTTTCCTCATATTCTATAGTTTCCCAAGATAAATAAATCTAGCATTTATTTTTTGTATTTTATGAAATTGGAGTGGAAAATTTTTCATGATTTAGATCCTTTAACCACTCATGACTTTTGTAGATAATATTCAAGTTGGGGATAAAATCATGTATCAAGTCAATTCTAATGTAAACCCTAGGAAGCTTGTGTAAGGATTTTCAAGCCTAAATTTGATTTTAGTTGAGGATCCTCACTTAAGTTTAAATCAACTTAACAAACATTGAGATTCCTTACAACTCTAATTCAATTATTAATTTAATGCATTAGCCAAGCTTGTGAAATGACGTACCATTCTATATATATATTAAAAAACATTATTGACACTAGATGTGAAAAATTAGAAATTAGATTTCAATTTGTGATTTGTTGTCATTGATAAGTAATATCTGGAATGCATTCAATTAGAACAAGCAATTTATTAATTCTCTATTATTATCAACTATAAATCTTTATGATAATAAGAGTTGAAAATTATGTAGTTTCTAACTAAGTAACAACATGCAAATTAGTTGAAAATTATGTAGTTTCTAGCTAAGTAACAACATGCAAATTCATCTAAATCTACACCCCGTACCCTGCGTAATAATACTTTGTTATTTTTAAGTTACTTAGGCCTTGACAAGCCCACGCCCCGCTGTTCTTCTTTTTTCCTATCCTGTTATTTGATTTTGAGTCGCTTCTGCCTGCAGAGCCTTCCTTCAACAGCCATTATTCTTATTAGTAAGAATCAACGTCAAGTATTCATGTCTACTTCATGAATATGTGTACTTCATCTGTTCTATGCTTGGACACGGCAAACTGCATGCAAGTGTGGTTGAGAATAGGGAATGCGCTTCTCGTCGTGCAAGCTCACCTTCTTCAAGTTCCCGCATTCTTCTCTACTTGGCTTAACTTCGTATCTGATGATCGAATTAACTGCTTAGCTTCAAGTCGTCATTGAACTTTGTGATAACAACCTTTAATAGACCAGCAAGCCGCTAAGTTTGAAAGAAAAGCTCCTAGAAAAAATATTGAACTGGAAAGGGACCTCTTCCCTTTTTGCAAAGTCGTCATTAGACTTTGTGAGTTCAAAAATTTGGAGAACAAGATCTCTGTACATCATCAAACTCTGAGAATGGTGTCGTGAAAGAGGAAATCATCACTACAACTTTTTTTATTTTTCTTTCTTATTCAATAATCTGTTAGAGAAAATTCATTTTTCCGATGTCTTGATTGGACTTCGTGGTAGCTACACTCGTAACTACCAAACCAGTAACCATCAAAGTCTTAAAGAAGGGAAGCCAGGAAAAAGATGCTGAATTTAACACAGCATTTAGACTCTGAGCACCTCGTGTGACACATGGACACAGTATCCCTTCTTACCCAAATCATGCACCTAAGAATGAACGCATTTCTGTCTTCTTTTGCGGACTGGTTCAAGGACATCTCATTATCTGAGAATGCGTATGATGATATTGAAAATATAGACAGGACTCTTCCTTGCAGTGAAATTAAGAGTTCATTAGTCATCATCTGCTTGGTGGTTCTTCAGCACCATGTTATGACAGTACAGCCATTGAAGAAGTATTGGGCTAACTAACTTTTATAAAACGGTCTTACTAGATAGATACTAGTATAGAATTCCTCCCTTTTCAATTTCCAGATCATTTCGTGAAGGGTTAAACATTTCGACAATCATATGCGTTACGTAGTCTTTGCGCTGGAGACCATAAATTGAGACTGAAGTGAGAACAATAGTGCAATTTCATAGCTGTCCACGGCTTGTCATAATTTGTTATTTCTTTATCTTGCAATTTTTCATTTCCTTTGTCGCTTGTATGACATTGACCCCAAGAGTCATCCTCGTACATTATCGCTTTCGAATTTTACTTCCTTTGTTATTTTGAGTAAAATTTTGAGATTTTCAATCACATGAATTCGTAAGAGTAGAAAACTTGTTTTTTTGTTTTCTTTTTAGCAACCACAGTCATAGCTTTGGCACGACAAATGGATTACCGAATAAATTACGACTATTAAAAAGAAAAAAGAAAAAAAGAAAAAAAAAGAAGGAAGTTTAGCAAAAGGTGTGATTTATCACTCCAAATCTTTTTCTACTCAATGCATTTAGAATTAATTGGATTTGTTCGTACAATAATTCCAAAATCATTTCATGTGCACTATATATGTATCATCCAAAATTGCATCATTAATCTATATCCTTAATTTTTATCAGTAATTTTATGTAATGAAATCCCAATCCGTGCGTTCATGCTCATTTCCAATTTTATGAAGTTACATTTATTTCTATCTAAATGTGCCTTCAGTCTGACGGGTGGATCCAGTCGCGGGTCACAATCGGGTGGCGATTGCTAACATAGTGCTGACGTGGCATGTGCGTGCTCTACACGCGCCAATTGAGTTGACTCACTCTTCTGTGTTAACAGGAGAGAGAGGTGAGGATGGCAGGGAAAAAGAGAAAGGGAGAAGGGAGGGGATTGGAAAAGTGCGGATGGTCTAGGAACAGGGAAGTTTGGTGCTAGATGAGATGGCGCTTACGCCACCTCAGGGAAAAAGCTCTGCATGAGAGATGCACCCAAAGAATACGAAAATTTATGAGGTCCATGAGCCGACGGCCAGAAGAAAAAGAACTTTCGGAATCTTTTTGACAAGAATTGGGCTGCGGATATTTCGTGATATGCCAAAAAAAGCAAAAGGGCAACCCTGGGGAAATATGTAAAGGAGGCCTAAAGGCGATTTAGGGAGGAGGAAGATTGTTGCGAATATTGAAAAACAAAGGGATGTATAATTTAACGTATTGACTATATTGAAATAAGAAATGCCCATGGTTGCTGTCCCAACATGGGGTGAATTCACATCATCTTGCCAAGTTCCTCCATGAGGGGTTAGTAATACTTGAAAGTTGATTGTTATGAGCAATGTAACAACCACCAACAAAGTATTACGAGTTTTTTCAGTGAATTGGAAAGGCAATCTTCCTATAGTGGAGTCACATCATAGCGTACGAACAATCTTGTTGTAGTTTTCCTGTGTTCCGATTGAAAGATGTCAAATATTGTGATGATCCTTTAAAGGCCAAGTCTAGATTAACTCAATAGTTCAATAACCACCTCTCATCCTTGTTATTATAAAGATGCATAAATATAATTTCAACACTTAAAATAGTTTATAGCATTGTTACAACCAGATAATTTTTAGTCTAAAGACTAAATACAAAATGATTTCAAGCTGGGATCGAATAATACTACCTTGTTCGAACAAGAAATTCACAGACAAATATACCCACACAACTCTAGCTTCAACAATAGGGATATTGCACCCACACAGCTGTTACTGGCAAGTCTAAAGACAACAAACAACAAGCCTCACCCTAACTTTACACTACATGGGCTTTTAAATGTTAACAAGACTTGGGCCTAATTCTGACTTAGCCCGTTCATTACTCCAACCCACTTGCTAAGAGGCCCGTAACAAGCAAATTCCCGTCTCAAAAGACCAAAGAAAGAAAGAAAGTAGGAAAAGGAGGAGATCAGAATATCAACTACTATTTCTTGTTATCATTACTGTGCAATTAAGGGTGATATGGATAAAGAATTGCTTTTCCTTGTATCTGCTTTCAGGGTAACTGTGTGAGTGGGATGTCATCTTTGACTAATTTTTCTAAAATCTGAAAGAAAATAAAATGATGTTGAATCATGTCTCACAAATGTCCCTTGTACTTACCAAACCAAAAAAAAAAAAAGGGACTCTTGTGTCTTCATTACACTATCACCTATTACGTGTCCCAAATTTTTATCTTCTTTAATTTTGCCTCGTGCTTATAATGGAATTGCCATCCGTCCATTGATATTTATTTTTCCATTTTGCGTGATGATGAAGACGCTCAAAAAGAAGTTTTGTTCGTTTCTACTCAATGTCCGTTAATTCCAAATGGGACCAAGAAGTGCACGAGTACAACTCCAATTGGGCCACGGTCCAGTCCTGTGTCTGAAGTGCTCAAAACGTGGCAGATACTACAGAAACATCCAAGTGAAGTTGAGAATTTTCGAGACATGCTTTCGAGTTCTATCTTCTTCAAGCGGTATCTTTTTCAAGCCGTCACCTTTTTGTCTACTCGGCCCTAGCTTTTCTTCATTATTTCATATTACATGACCTAAAAAAGTTTGTAAAAGAAATACTTTATTGGGGCACAAATGCATCAATATAATGTCTTAATTACGCATATTCTAAAAGTCCGATAAATAGAATATCAAAATTATTCTCACACCATATACCAACATGATAATAACTTGACGAGAATTTGAAAACTTCACTCAGGAAATTGTACTCTCAAGCACTAAGTGGTATAAACACTCATCTTATTTTGAAGCAAACCCAAAGTCATTGTCACCGAACTTATAGCCGGTGATAGCGGTTCAGCAGACTTTCCGAAGCACTCTTGTGATGGCAGACAACCGCTGGTTGGCAATCGATAGGTCTCGCAAACGAGAGAAATTGATTTGCCCGAGACGGATGGTGAGACTGAGAAGAAAGGAGTAGGAAAGAGATGGATGGATTCCTGAAAAGAAGAGACGAATTGTAGGAAAACAAGGGGTGGCTGACCAAGGCTGAAAGGGGTAAAAATGGCAAAGAGAGGGAGTATAGGAGCCGTTGGTCCTTGAGTGTATAGATGCATATCAAGTCCTAATGTCAGAGATAGTCTTCTTAGTCGAAGTCCAAACTTGTTCCTGCCCAATGCGGCTAAAAGAAAAAGAGTGCTTAGGAAAGTCTGCCCTATCTCTTGATATTACGTAACTTTTACACTGTTTTTGTAAATTTAACAACAAAAACGTTTAGTTCAGAGGCCTTCGCATGCTCACGGCAGCAGGTGGTCAAAATCCTCCAGTGGTGGGTATTGGCTGAAGGTATCCCGTTGGGCAGAGTGCTAGTGCTTAGGATAGGTTAACCATAAAGATGGAAGTGAAAGTAGTTGGTTTCGGTAAAATGGATAGGGGTGCAGGGGAACCAGGGCCTCTGTATAAGAACTCCGGCAGGCCAAAGGGCAGGGGGCATGTAAGCATTCCTTGTCCAAGGTATCACCGGACTATTAATAAAAATCTCTTTATTTTATTCCACTAGCCAACATAGGTCCCAATCGTAGGAAGAAGGATCCCAATCTGTGGCTTGATTTTCACCTTGAGGGTCCTGTTACGCGTTCGGGTCAACGGTACCGTAACACTATGCAACTTGCGACAAGATCTCTACTGATGCTTCAGTAATGGAAATGATCCCCCCTGGTGCTTTGGTCATGCTCACACCACATGGGGTTCATTCTTCATCAGTGGGCTTTCAGTCACTACTGTGCTGCTAGAGTGGTATATGCTCTCTCAAGCAAGAACGGAATTCCCTTTTTAGCCGTATGGAGACAAGGGCATCAAAAGCACAAAGGTCCCGCGAATGTTGTGGCTGTGTGCCGCCATCTGTATTCTTCTTGGACTTCCTATCTTGAAAGTCAACGTTGTCTTCATTCCAATAACATCTATAGGTGCCCTTGGTGGGGTTGGAGGCTATGCAATTCCGATCTTTGCAAGAATGGTTATGGCTGAGAAAAGCTTCAAAGTAAGGCCAACGTCGCTTAGGTCATTATTAGGTTTGTTTTTAGGGGTAATGTTGTATTGGGTGCAAACCTTGAGGGAAAGGTTTGTTTAATGAGAGATGGAATGTTACGAGTCTATATTTAGGCCATGGTCATGAGGTTAGGCTCATGGTGAAGGTAGGCCTAAGGGTAAGTCAAGCCCAAGTCAAAAATGTTATAAACATGTGAACTGTACTTTGGAAGGAAACTTTTAATGAATGAAAACTTGGAATTTCCTTTTCTATGGAAGTGGTGTCTCCCTCTAATGAGAATAAAGGTGTTGGTCTCCCTTTGATGAGACCAAAAACTTTGCAATCATGTTTGTTCCTTGCCCCAAATCCGATTGTCAAACCATTTGTTCTGGCTGAGCCATATTAGACCGGCAACAATGACACATCAAGAAAACATTAAATCAGGCTGGAATTTTGTCCGCAATGTGGACAAATGTAAGTTTGGATGAAAGAAACTGCAGTGATCGAACTCGTTGGCCGAAAAACTTGTGGTTTGATCCTGTTTAAAATGCAATTCGACGTCGATGCGTATAATGTAACAAAGTGATACCGAGTGTGGGAAGCTCTCTTTCTATTGATACTGCTCTAATTACAATTTACAACAAATGGTCTTTATATAGACCTAGAGTAAAACTATACAAGGAAAATAATAATTAAGGAAATATCTACATGATATCAACTAGCCTAATATTATGCTAGGGCAATATACGACATTCCTTAACACTCCCCCTCAAGCCGGAGATTTGAACAGATCAAATACTCCGAGCTTGGAGAGAAGATGCCAATGCTACCTGCTACAAAGAGCTTTAGTAAACAAGTCCGCAGGCTGTTCCTTGGCAGATATGTGACCGGTTGAAATGATTCCCTGTTGTAATTTTTCTCTCACATAATGACAATCAACTTCTATATGTTTAGTTCTCTCGTGAAATATCGGATTTGCCGCAATCTTCTTTGCTGCTTCATTATCACAGTAAAGTAGAGCTGGCTGTCGAAGATAAAAACCAAAATCACGTAGTAACCCCATTATCCATACTATTTCACAGGTAGTGACTTGCATAGCTCGATACTCAGCTTTTGCAGAAGACAAGGAGACAGTGGGTTGTTTCTTGGAGCGCCAGGATACTAGAGAATTACCAAGCATTATACAGAAGCCCGTGGTTGATCGGCGCGTCATAGGACAAGTACTGTAATCCGAGTCACAATAAGCTCTAAGCTCCAATTTTGATGTTGAGGGAAATATGAGTCTGAGGCCTGGGCAGCTCTTAAGATAGCGGATGACTTTCATAGCTGCCTCCATGTGTGACTGTTTCGGTTCATGCATAAACTGACTGAGTAGTTGTACTGGGAAGGGGATGTCTGGTCTAATGAGAGTGAGGTAGATTAGTCTCCCAACCAGACGTTGATAAGTGGAAGGATCTTCAAGTGGTGGATCATGAATGTCTTCTTTGGAACTTGCATCATATTCAACACTTGTAAACTTCTTATTATGCTCCATAGGAATTACTGATGGTTTGGATCCTGCTAATCCTGCCTCAGAAATGAGCTCCAAAGTATATTTTCGTTGACTTAGGGAAATGCCATGTGGAGATCAAGCAATCTCAATCCCAAGAAAAAACTTCGACTGTCCAAGATCCTTAATGGAAAATGTAGAGTGCAAGTAGTGTTTTAGATTAGATATGGCAGCCTTGTTGTTTCCTGTGATCAAAATGTCATTAACATAAATCAGTAGGGCAACAAAGGAACTTCCTTGAGATTTGGTGAAGAGAGAATAATCATGCCAAGACTGCCGGAAACCATATGCAAGGAGGGCTGCAGTAAATTTGGCATTCCACTGACGAGAGGCTTGCTTGAGACCATATAAGGATTTTCGCAATCGACATACAAGTCCCTCCCCCTGATTGCAAAATCCGGGGGGAAGAGCCATATAGACCTCCTCAGAAAGATCACCATGAAGAAACGCATTCTGAACATCCATCTAGAATAAGGGCCAATGATGCACGGAAGCAATAATAATAAGGAGTCGAACAGTGACATGCTTGGTAGTTGGTGAGAAAGTATCTTGATAGTTAAAACCTTCACGTTGACTGTAGCCTTTGGCGACGAGACAGGCTTTATAACGCTCAACAGAACCGTCAGCACGGTATTTGACCTTGTAGACCCACTTGCAACCAATGGGACGACGACCAGGGCGTAAAGGGACCACATCCCAAGTGTGGTTAGCTTCAAGGGCAGCAAGTTCATTATCCATGGCAGTGACCCAGTGGGGGTCTTTGATAGCCTCATGATAGTAGGTGGGTTCGAGAATGGCGGAGATGGAAGCTACAAAATGTCGGTGCTGGGGATGACATTGATCCAAGGAAGTAAAGTTGGAAATAGGATAAAGGCAGGAAGATGAGGGTAATGTAGGACAAAGATAGTTAGTGCTCCAAATGGGGGGTTTAGTGGAACGGCTGGAACGGCGAACAATAGGAAGTGAAGGTGAGGGTTCGGGTTCAAAAGGTGAAGGCGGAGGCACAGGAAGGGATTGAGAAGGAGAAGCCGGAATAGATATGGGTGAAGGGAAAGGTGTAGTAGATGAATCGGGAGGGGTAAGAGAGGAAACGGGAACAGAAGGATCAGGGGTAGTAAAGGAATCATCAGGAAATTGAGGCGCATCAACTGGTAATTGAGAAGGAGAGTAGGGTTCCTCAGGAGGTATGATGGGGGTAGAGGGGACAACCGGGCCTTCGGGGGACGAAGGAGAAACCTGCAAAGCAAAAGGAAAAACATCTTCTCGAAAAAGGACATCACGACTGATAAAAATTTTTCCAGTGGCAGGATCAAAGAGTTTATAACCCTTCTGATAAGAAGGATATCCAATAAAGACATAAGAGATGGCACGAGGACTAAATTTGTCACGAGCACCCAAGGTGGTGGCGTAACATTGACAACCAAAAACACGTAAATGATCAAGGAGAGGTCGGGTACCGAATAAATGATCATAGGGGGTAATGCCTTGAAGAGAGGAGGATGGAAGACGATTGATAAGATAAGTGGCCGTGAGGATGCATTCACCCCAGAAGGGAGGAGGAAGGTGTGCTTGAAAAAGGAGTGCACGGGCAACATCTAAAAGATGGCAATGCTTGCGTTCGACCACCCCATTTTGTTAGGGGGTATAAACGCAAGAACTTTCATGGATGATACCGCGAGAACGGAGATAGGAAGAGCATTCAGTGAAAAAAAATTCAGTGCCATTGTCGGAGCGGATACGCTTGATAGTAGTACCAAATTGTGTGTGAGCCATAGAAAGGAAAGATTGAATTTTGGAAAAAACTTGACTTTTGTAATGGAGGAGAAAAGTCCAAGTGGCGCGGGAAAAATCATCAACAACTGTTAAAAAATAACGTGCCCCATCATGGGTGGGATGGCGATGCGGGCCCCAAAGGTCCATGTGGACGAGATCAAAAATAGCAGTGGTAGCGGTTATGCTAGAGGGAAACGGAACATGGGTTTGTTTGGCCAATGGGCAAATCGCGCAAGAGAAAAAATTAGAACAAGATATGGTTTTTCCATTGGCAAAATAAGACTTTAAAGAAGAATGGCCAAGGCATTGGTGCCAAAGAAAATATTCATTATTTAAAATGGAATTACAAGCAGGGAGTTGCTTGGAAGTACAGTGAACGTTCAAAATAGAAGACAAATATTGAGAAAATTCAGAATGAAAATTTTGTGGAATAACAGAACAAAGAAAATAAAGTCCCCCTTCAGCCCTGCCGAGCCCGATTAGCGCCCCAGTCATACAGTCTTGGAAAACACAGAAATTATCGAAAAATAGAGCCACACAATTGTTATCACGGGTTAGTTTACGGATAGATAAAAGATTATGACGAAAATGAGGAGCATATAAAATATGGCGTAAATGTAATTGGGGGTTGGGTCAAAGTTGGCCAATATGAGTAACAGGGCTGCGGGTTTGATCGAGTAATCGAATAAAAAGGGGAGAGGCACATGGATAATATGAGTCCAGATATAGCAATCACATACAATATGGTCACTAGCCCCTGAATCGATAATCCAATTAGAAGTAAGTGAGGTCAAAGAGGAATTAATACCTGTGAAGTTGGCACTGGAGTCTGTGGGGCCCGCTTGATTTAACATGGAAAGGAGTTTGGCCTGCTGATCAGAGGTCAAAACGAGGCCAGAAGGCCCACCAAAGACACTGCTAGGGGTAGGAGGGCTATGGCCCAATAAACCCAGACTAGGAGGAGGTGGTAGAGTTGGGCCCGAAGGAAGCCCACCATATGAACCCATAGAAAATAGGGAATCTGTAGAAAAAACAGAAGAATCAATTGCTGAATTATGAGCTGTTGGGCCAGGCCCAAGTGGCCAGCGACGTGAGGACCCAGTCCGTTGCTTGGGCTGCCAATTGGGCGGGTACCCAACTAGCAAGAAACAGGCCTCACGGACATGGCCTGTTTTTTTGCAGTGGGTACAAACCTGCTGGTCAGATAAGGGCCTAGAGGAGTTTGCGCCCGTGGGCCGAGCACATCCGCCCGCAAGAGGTAGGCTAGACTTGCGAGTGGCCCGAGTCTCAGATGCTTGCGGGGAGCTGTTCGACCCATGAGGCTGAGGAGACCATGGTGAGTCGCCATCATCGGAGGAGATATGGAGGCTATGAAATCTGGCAGCATCACCAGTGAAAGCTCCATTCCGCTGGTGGATTTCCTGCTTGGAGAGAGCGTAGGTGCGCTCTAACGAAGGTAAGGTGTCTCGAGACAGAATCTGAGTTCGCAGATTCTGAAATTCCTTAGGGAGACCCATGAGGAACTTCATAGATCTTTCTTCTTATTCACGATCATGGAGCCGATCGTTGATTTTACAGGTGCAGAGGCCGCAATCATAGCAAATCTGCGGCTCTTGAGTCTCGAGATCGCTCCAAAGGTCTTTGAGGCGAATGAAGAAATCCGTGAGTTCGGTGGTAGTGCATCCGCTGGCCAGACGCAAATCAGAAATCGCCTGACGAAGTCCGTAGCGTTGGGTGCCTGAAACTTTGGCGAAAGAATCTGCGAGAAGGTCCCAGATTTCAGAGACGAACTTCGTTTGTGAAACAAGGCACTCGAGGGAGCGTTCGACGGAGTTCACGAGCCAAGATTTGACCGCGGCGTGCGCCTGATCCCAGCAGGCAATTTCATCAAGATCCTCGGTCGGTCGTCGGAGGTCGCCGGTCAAAAATCCAAGTTTGTTGCGGGCAAGGCAAACGGTGTAAACCTGCTCAGCCCAAATTACGCAGTTCGCCTCACCGACAAGACGGTGAGGAACGATGGAGCCGGCTTGTAAATCAGCGGCCAAAAGGTAGTAGGGGTCACGAATTGGGGCGACGGGGGGGTTGACAAAGGGACCGGTGGCGGAATTGGGATGATTGATAGTTGAAGAAGTGGGATTTGCGGTTGAATTTGGTGAAAGGATGGTGGTTGAAGCCATGCAGACGGCAGAGAGTGGTGGTCGGGATAGAAGGGACGGCGGCTAGGGTTCGGGTGGCAAGCTTGTAATTCAGAAAGGGGGCGAGGGTAATTTCAGAAATTGGAAAAGATGACGGCTAGGGTTGAGAGGGGTAATTAAGGGAAAAGAAAAAAAGGGCGGCTAGGGTTAGCATGGGTAAGATCGGAAAAATGAGAGATGAGATGATGGTAAGAAAGGAAAAAAAAATGCAATAGAGAGACGTCCTAACAAACTCGGAAAAAAATGAAAAAGAAGGGCAGAAGCATATTAGACCGTGCTAGGCTCCGATACCATGTAACAAAGTGATACCGAGTGTGGGAAGCTCTCTTTCTATTGATACTGCTCTAATTACAATTTACAACAAATGGTCTTTATATAGACCTAGAGTAAAACTATACAAGGAAAATAATAATTAAGGAAATATCTACATGATATCAACTGGCCTAATATTATGCTAGGGCAATATACTACATTCCTTAACATATAAAGACAGGCAGAAGGAATGCTTTCCTCATCATTCTAGCTTACGGCTCGTCCCATGGGAGCGTGCTCCTAGTTTAATGGCCCACGGGAGCGTCCTCCTAGTTTAATGGCAAAAAGTCAGAAGGCATAATGTGTGAGGTTCAAAAATAGCTATCACCCCAAAAAGGAATTATTTATACTTATTTAAAACGATTTAAAACAAAGTTTAACCCCGTCAAAAGGATAAGAATTAGTGGGAATAAAAGAAGCCGTTAGCCAAAAAAGGGTTTTGTATCATTTTTTCCCGCCAAATAGAGTAAAGGAAAGAAAATTTGAACTTCCTTTTTTTTTCTTTTTTTCTTTTGGATGCCGTGAGCTCATATACAAATATAATTTAATTTTTTTTTATTTTTGAAAGATATGACTAACAAATTTCACATTATAAAAAAATTTATTAAATTCATATTTATATGATAATGATTTTAATTAATTTTTAAATTAGTTTTAAATTAAATAATAAATTTTTTAACATAGTGTCAAAACAAAAATACATCTTAACATATCTATAAATTCCTCCTACCATAGAAGCCTCCAATGATCTAAAATTTCAACACGAATATGACAACAAGGTTTTTTACAAATACTAATAATTGTTAATTCTTTGTTTTTATTTTTTGATTCATATCATTAATCTCAACTATTTTATTACAGATTTTCTTTGGTTAAATTTTTGGACATTGGGTTTGCTTATTTTTGCTGATTCTCAAGGTGTAATTGTAATAAATTTAAAAATTTTGTCGGAATGATAAAAGAGATGAGAACAACATATACAATAGAATCCAAACAAAGAGAAATGTATGCAACACATGCAGGTGGGGGTGTTAACTCAAGCTGCCTATGTATGGTTTTATGTCTATGAAGACAATCAGAGAGACTAATTATACTTAAAATTTAATTACTGTTTTAAATGAGAATATTTTTGTGAGTAATAAAAGTCAAAGAATTTTACTAATATGATTAGTTGTAAGTAATTATTGTATGGTTTCATATCTATTAGGTCGATTCTTTGTCCCCACCACTACCCATTACTAGTGTTATTAATTTTATCCTTCTTTTTATTAAAAAAGAAAATGAGGAAAGAGAAGTTGCTTGAGATTGATTTATGGCTTCAGCACACTCAAAGGCAAAGGTCAGAGAATTTAAGACGGATCCTTCGATGGTTTTCTTTCTCTTAAGGTCATCAACTTCAAATAAATCAACATGTTGTTGGGTCTGACACGATGTGCAAATGTTTTGAGAACATTATCGGTGAAATGACTGAGTAGCAATAAAAAATACTACAGACCCCTGAATAGCAAATTATTGCAAATTATTTGCACATGGGTTAGAAAACTTTGTGAGTTTTCTAATTAGTTTAAATGATGAGTTAATAAAGGTTCTGACTATAAAAATTTGAGTGTGAATTGAATAGGTGCATTATAATAATTTTAAAAAAAATCCTGTAAATATACAAGCATCTAGCTAGCATTTAAGAGGCGTTGATATTTATAAAGTTTTCCTTTTATCGGCTTGTGACATCAACACTTTCAAGCAACGCAGCAAATAAAAGAGACGGGAGGAATACTTCCACACGCCCAAATGTACAAGAGCAACACAAAAAGAAAAAAGGAACACACGGTGCAAAGAGGATATTTAGATGGTTTTCCTTTTCTTGAAGTCGTAATTGGATGTGAACTAGCAAGTAGATGTACACCTGCAATCCTTTTTTGGATTACTAAAAATCAAACACTTACAGTGACAACTTTATTTTTACCATTAGCTGCACTTGGACTTTCATTAATTACTTTAGAATTTGCTATTACTTTGTCAAGCAATATAAAGTTAGAACCACTAGCTGCATGTGGATGGATAGATTTGTCGATCGGAAATCATACAAAAACCTAAGGAACAAAAAAGAAAAGAAAAACAAAATTCATAAATTAATGAAACCTAGAAAATTTAACCTTGCCAAATGTTACGTGGCCAAATGTTTTCAACTCAGAGGATGAAATCATTACTCTTTGAAAATCGATTACCTTGAGAGAGAACAAAGGCTTAGCTTGTTGACGTAGTGTTTTACGTGAGAGGGAGACAAATAAAACGTGGCTTCCGGAACGTAAAGAAAGGGAATCAATTAGACGGCTCTCTTCCCGATTTTGAGTTGTTTGAAAGGAACAGGTTTTTGTTAAGAATTTAAATCAAGTTCAAGATCTCCCGCTTGAGCGGGGTAGCAAAAGGAGTTAGACCTCCTTTTCCTTTAACACATGAGCTGTTAAACCGTCAGGTTTCAAGATCGTGACGACTTTAAAGCAGACAAGAAATCCTCAGATAAGACAGCAGCGTGCAAAGGCGTGCCCTCGAAGGATTTCCCGATCTCATCCCAAAAAGCCTGATCCCGCGGTCTCGATTATCACGAGGATGGAGAACACATAAGAGTTGAATCTTGTTCCCAAAATACATCTTATTATTGTTCCCTTGTGTTTTTTATTTTTTTTATTAATTTAGTTCTCCGATCTTTCCTATTTGCATTATTGCACTTCTTCCCTTCGGCCGTACCTAATATTTTCTTAGTTAAAAAATACGTAATTTACTAAAGTAATAAAAACATCAAAGATATAATTTAAAAATCATAATCGTAGGACCATTGGCCTTGTTGTAATATTACATAAAACAGAACATAACTGAAAAAGAGACTATCCTACAAAGGTTTTGCTCTGATCTTCTGCACACACTTTTGATAGCTTTTCGGGACATTTGTAAATATTCAAACATCAAATGTAAGGACTGATATTTTCTTTTAAAGCTTCTAGCAATTTAAGCTGTCATCAACCTAAGCCGTAAGACGTCGATGTGCTGCACTGTTTGGTCTCGTGGATCGTGCAAAGTTAGCCTGTAAGACCTCCATGTGCTTTGGTCTCATGGATCGTACATAATTGGCTGGCTTACACTAATAAAATTGGATGAGCTGCAGATACGGTTTGTAGAAAGGTTTCTTGCTGTTGACTGATATGATTGCTTTCTCTTTGCTTTACTTCAACAACACATAGCAAATTTAAATAGATTTAATGTCATAACTCTATAAAATGATGACGCTTGATCTCCTCACTCCCGTAATTCTGCTTCGTTTTCTCAACTATTTTAAAGCTCCGAAGCGACTCCTCCCGCTCTCTTTTTAACCTCCACTTTCCCAAGAATGAATCCAAATTTGAGAGGTGTTGCTCAGCAAGGAAGCATCGATGCCTTGTATTCTTTGATACGCAGTGATGCACATGTTTTGGACAAGGTCGATGCTCTTCCCTTCGCTGACACTCCTTTACATATTTCTGCATCTTTAGGGCATATCACCTTTGCCATGGAGATCATGAGGTTAAAGTCTTCATTTGCTAGGAAGCTTAATGAAGATGGATACACACCCTTACATCTTGCTTTACAAAATGGGCAAACTCAAGTAGCACTCCAGTTGATTGACATTGACGAAGACCTTGTTCATGTTTCAGGAAGGGAGGGTTTGACTCCTTTGCATTATGCTGCTCAAAAAGGTGATGTCGATCTTTTGATTAAATTTCTAAGAGCCTGTCCAAAGTCTATTGAGGATGGAACATGTAGGAGAGAATCTGTGCTGCATATTGCCTTGAAATCTAATAATATCCCAACTTTGAAGATCTTGTTGGGATGGCTTAGACGGGCTTGGTTGAAAAATGCCACTTTTTAGGAGAAAAAATTACTAAATTGGCAGGATGAGGAAGGCAACACCTTGCTACACATTGCAGTATGCGAGAATCAACCAGAGGTAAGTTCTCTTCACTTCTTTTTGCAATAAAAAATGAAAATAAATTGGTACAATAGAGATTTATCTTGTAGTGCAAAAGAGTTATTGTAAGCATTCAATCTTAGAAACATGTTAAAAATTGTCTTTCGATGATTTAATTTGATCTTTTAGTGTACTTAATTTAAAACATTTGCTTTTATTTTTTTGCCCTTTTGAAGTTTGTTTTAACCCTTTTTTTTCTATGTTGTTTAAATATTATAGGCTACTATACATTGATGGATAACTTATTGCATATTTATATCTCTCGCAGATTGTTCGGTTGATATTGAAATTTAAGTCATACTTTCGCTGTAAAATTGATTTAAATGTAAGGAATTCGGGAGGTGATACAGTATTTGACATTTTGAAAAGACACACACAAAAGAAGGAGAACAAAGAGATCAAGAAAATGTTACGAAGTGCCAGACTTTTCAGGACTTTTCTTTGTCCAAGAGTTCCATCTCTTGAAGAGTACTTTCAATCTTCTGTTCCAATTGATGAGAAGCTCTACACATTCCTTCTCCGTCAGAGAACAAATATTTCAAACGAATCGCGCAATGTATTTATTGGTAGTTGCTGTGCTGCTTGTTACGGTCACATTTCAAGCAACAATGAGCCCACCTGGAGGAGTTTGGCAAGCTGACCCCAATAACATTGCCCCTCCATATGCCACACCGGGGTCATCTGTTTTGCGAGGATACGTTTTCCTTATAGTGGCGGGTTTGAATGTTATAAGCTATTTTGCTACCATCTTTGCAATAGTCGTTCTCCTCCCTGGTGATCTTAAAAGCGGAATAAGCCGCTTACCTCTTCACCCCCTCTCTCTGTATGTTATTGCGGGTATGGCCATAACAGCTCCCGATGATGTGTTTTACTATGGTTGGTTACCTCATGCCATTAAATACTATTTTATCTTTTGCATTTTCTCTCCTCTGCTGTTGCTGCTGTTGCGATTCTTTGTGAATTACAGGCGAAGAAAGCTTGTCAACGCCTTTCATCCGGACCTGAAATTGCTTGATCCAACTCTTACATAGGTCAGCGGGATTATACTAGCCCCAACACAGTAGGATGCCAAGCTTAGCTCTTACATAGCTGTTAATTTTTACCCCAAAGCGTCCTTGTTCCTCCATCGTTTGCTCAGGAAGGGCCACCCCATGGTTGTATTTCTTTGAAATGTAATAGCTCTAATAGCTGTAACCTCCTATGAAGTGTCATTTGTTTTCTTCTTTGTATGTCCTTCCTCGCACAACGATTTGTTTTTGGTTGATTTTTTTTATATATTTATTTTAGTTGATGTTGTTGAGAGCCTCATCTAAATCCATTACACGGACATTGCAAAAAGTGTTCCTTCTCTGTGTTACATGGACATTAGATGGAATAAGAGATCTCATATATTTCCTCAACGTATGTATACACTTAAGTATTTGCCAATTGTCTTTTATTTTTCCAATACAGAGTTGGCATCTTCCAAATTGACAGCGAAAATAATCAGCAAATAGCTGGGTATGTCCAAAGGTTAGCTAGAAACAAAATGTTGGATTTAAGGCGGACATGTTATGCTCTGAGCAACGCATGTGGTTGGGCTTCTGAATTAGTATCCTTCGCCTTAGCTCACATTCTTCAAGTTGCCAATTTTAAATAAACCAGGAAGTTTCTACGTTCTTTAAATAACCCAGCAAGTATCTAGATATGTGAGATGGATTACTAGAAAAAAAATGTTGATATTAGACCGAGCTTCAGACTGTTTTCCTTCTGTATCTTGTTATTTGAGTCTTGGACAGCAACCGTTTAAATAAACCTACAGTACTAGTGCGCAAATGTGAGAGCCGGCATCGTCCCTTTATAGGGGTTGATCAAATATGATCATGACGATTAAACCACTTGTTCGGACCAGAATAGCCACATCGGCTTCCAGACAATACTAAACCTTTTGCGGATGTAAACTTGAGTTGCCGCTCAAGCTAAAAAAAGTCAAACATGAAATACAATAGGTAGTGAATACATTTAGTTTATGGTGGCATATAATTACCTACTGATAAAAACAGTTAAGCATGATCATGGTAAGGATCTAAACTGATAAAAAATTCCAACATTCGCTACTACATTCCCCTGGCGGTAAACATGTTGCACGGTTGTTTCAGAAGGAATTATTGATAAACATTGTTGAAGAATATTCTCTAGTTTCGATGACATGGGTACCTGGTTCGGTTCATGACATGTTTTGAAACCGTCCAACATCATTGGCGTAACTATTCACATGTGACTTTTTTGGTTCACAGCAAAGTCGTCCTGCATCCCCACCTTTTTCACCAGAGTCAAGTAAATGTCACAGAAGAATCCACCGCACATGATAAAAGCATGGTAAGCACAAAGCGCATTGTCAGTATTGATTGTGCTGTGCTGGGGCTCCATCTTCTTTGCTGGATTCTCTCATCATTGTTTGTGATGCGCATTTGAGTACAGGATCTAGGCCCGATATTATAAATATACAGTGTTTCCTTATTAAAAGAAATTTACTATGAAATCTTAGTTCAGTAGTGTCCTCCAAGTTAAACTCAACCGATAGTCTTATTGGGATTTAAGTTTCCTCTCTTCCCTTTTCAGGTGCGTGTAAAAAAAATAAAAAAAAATTAAAGTAAAACTGGAACTTTCAAATTTTAAAATTAACTTTTAAATTGAGATTTTAAATTTTTTAATAGAATTTGTATATAATAAATATTTTTAAATTATTTTTAAATATAGATGTAAACCTTCTAATATCATATTAGAGTTTGGTCTTTTTAATTACTCTTACGAATATAAGTAAGTTTAAATTTATACAAAGAAACTAACCCTACAAAATAGTCTGAATTGATATTATTGAATTAGGAGAGTGTCAAATGGTCGAAACGAATTAAAGCTCACCATCCCTTGACCATTGCCAGTTGTATTGTTGGCAAAGCCGTCCTGCATCCGAAACTCTTGCACTAGAGCCAATGTAAGAATCCAAAGCCCAGCATCTGCTAAAAGCATGGTTTTAGGTCTTCGTCTCTGTACCCTGGCTTTTTCGTTCACTTATTGTAGGGAGAGTAGCAGGGACTCCTTCAGAGAGAGCTTTATTGTGGACCCTTAGCCTATAGATTCTTCGTCTTTATCCATCAAGCAATCAAAAGTGATGTTGATATATAACCATTTCTATACCTTCAATTATTTCTCTCAAGACTCGGCGAAGACTAGCACATGATCCAACAAATAAATGGTTTACGACGCAGATGAGTGTTAAGATTTCATACTCATAATCCTTAATTTTTTGTTAATTTAAGAACACCTAACTTGAACATTCCACGGTCTATAGGTTACACACTGTCCTTTGTATCCTTACAAGCTATAGTTATTTTACTCAATCTTATTTATTTTAATAAAATATATCAAGATCCCATCCCCGTTTATTAAAAAAATATATATACATAAATCGATAAAGCATATACTTCCTTTAAACACACACAGATGTTTCTAAAGTGGATATAAAACTAAATCCTGAATCTAAGTGATAAAATAAATAAATAAAGATATTGGCCTAACTTTCAATTATGTAAAAAGAAGGGAAAAAAACATGCAGAATGATTGCAAATAAAAGCCTTGAATTTGATTGATAAAGAATCAAAAGTAACCACTAAACGAATGGGGGGCTTCAAATTCCGGAACCAAACAAATTGTTTAGCTCTGAAAACGAAATGCAACCACTGCCTAAGACCCATCCATACGAAAGTTCATTCTCAAAAACTCAGAATTTCCTATGTGTTGGGTTAAGTTAGCTTATATTATAAGCCTTTGATCCGCCTAATCCAAAGCAACAAACGAACACAAAAGACAACCCCAAAAATTCAAATCATATTCAAAACATCTGAGTATCCTTTCAGTCCAAACGAAGTTGCCCTTGTTGCGCATTCTTGCCAGTGTAATTGCACATGGCAGAAGAGGCAAACATATCCAGTTGAGGTTGAGCTGGGGTTGTGTTTCTCGTCGTCTTACCTCATCGTCTTAGCCGTAAAATTTTTTTCTATTAGGTCTGCTTGACCTTAAACTTTTTTCTATTAGGTCAAATTAGACGAAAGATTAACTGAATACTTAGACTGACACTGATCGAAAAATTAGCTAAAAGAAATCCTTTATTGGATCACAAGTACATTGATGCAATACCTAAAGCACATACATAATTACATGCACACATGAATTCACTTGCATAATTATTCTCACACCATACATGATAATTAAAAGACAACACTCTGAACATTTCACTCACAAATTTGCCACTCTCAAGCACCGTATTCTGCAAACGTTCACTTTATTTGAAGAACACCCAAGGTTGCTGCAACTGTATTCGTAGCCAGTGACGGCCAGCTCAACAGAGTTTCCTAATTGCTTGTATGTAGGCAGATATGGGATGGTTGGCAAAGGACAGCTGGTCAAAAGAGCGGCCGGCCAAGAAAGAGGTAAGGCTGCTGCTAGTCTAACACCGTAAGCGTAGTGGGGAAAGGGGAAAGGGGCACTATCCTTCGTTTTCATTGGACTTATGGGTATATTCTTCAGTGCATAGATGGAAGAATAAGAAAAAAAAATAAAAAAAGTGCAGCTGATATTGGGAAAAGAGTTTTCCAAGACAAACCTTTAGAACTTGGATATGTGACAAATACTGATATTATAAAACAAACAGTGAGGCTAGAAAGAGGTACGACGCAAATTGCGCTAAGCTCTGAATTAGGGAGGACGCCGAATACTGCAATAAATGTATAGATAAAGGATATAGCATTAAACGCCACTAGTGTTAGGAAAGGGCCTCGACCTATGATTGCTGTCCCAGCACGGTGTGTTGGCGTATCTTCTTGCCAAGTTCCTCCAGGGGGTGTGAGTATTGTTTGGAAGGTGATTGTTCCAAGCAGTGCAAGAACCACCAACAAAGCATTGCGAGTTTCCTCTGTAACTCGCGTAAATGCCCATCTCTACCATAGTCTGATAAAAAAAGTTTATAACAAAAAGTTAGAAGTTGTTAGCTATTATGGGGAAAAGAAAAAAGAAGCAAATATGCTTTTTGCAATGATATTATTGTTGTTCTAAGGAATTGTTGAAACTTGTGTTTACTTATTATTTAAAAACAAATGAAGGATGCTGATCTTTGGTGGTTTGTTAATTTGTAGTGACTCCTTATTTATTAAGTTTTGTTGATTCTGAAACTGTAATAATAGTGATTAAAAATGGTGATTGGAAAGATAAAGAAGAAGGATTTCAAGCAAAACATATAATGGAAGAAATGAAATCCAAATGAAGGGAAATGGACACAGCATGTGTAGGAGCACTTTAGTAGTTTATGTGTAGTTTCTTACCTACAAAGACTGTTTAGTGAGACCATTTGTGCTTAACTTTTTCTTGATATTGGATGAGTTTGTTTTTGTAAGTACTAAAACCTAATCTTTTATAATAATGGTGAGTCCTTACGACTACTTGTTACGCAAGTAGACCAGTTTCATTGACCACTTTTACCTAAAAATAAATAAGTGAAGAGGACTTGCCTGTCTAATTGTAACAATGCCGTCGACTAAATGATTTTCTCTTGCAAGTTCTGACACAGTGTTTCCGCCATCATCCTCCCAACGGAATAATTTGGATCTCCAGAAACATCTGTCATCTTTAGTTGAACACCACATAAGCCATTCCTTTAGCCGCCGAAAAATTCGACTTTGACCATGTTTTAAGGCAATATGTAAAACAGTCTCATTTTTAGAAGTGACATCCAAGATAGATTCTGGATAGATTTTTAAAATTTTGGACAAGAGATCTTGATTTCCTGTTTGAGCTGCAAAATGTAAAGGAGTATAACCCTCCCTTCCTGGAATACGAATGACTTTTTTATTAAACTTCGCTAATCGAACGGCCAGATCAGTTTGCCCTTTTTGTGAAGCAAGGTGTATGGGAGCATAGCCCTCTCCGTTCAGCTTCCAAAGAAACGAGGGCTTTAACCTTACCAGCTCGATGGCAAACGGTATATTCCCGTTTGACGCAGCGACGTGTAAAGGAGTTTGAACGTTTGGAACCGCATCGATCACGTTCAGGCGAGTTGGTTCCACCCCTATTAAGCTGTACAACTCATCAATGCTTCTTTCTCCATTAGCAACGTCAGCAGCAGCATCGTTCAATTCCAGATCCATCGGCCGGAGGGTGATAGTCAGTCGGATAAGCTAGGGAGATGGCGTACAACTTTAAAGGTGAGGAGACTATGAGTACTATTGCGCCAAGTCCGGAGGTCGCCCGTTCTACTTTTATAGGGATGAATCAGAAAAGGTACTGTTATCCGGCTGCAAAATTCTGCCCATGTCATTTAACGTTGATTGCGGGACAATGAGGCGTGCAAAAGGTCAGACAGAAGAGGCTCCTTTTAAAAAGTACTTAGATTGATGATGGAGGATTGATTAAATAATTGCAATAAATATTTACAATACTTTTAAAATATTTGAAGTATTATTTTTTAACTTAGTTGATGGAGGATTGATTAAATAATTTTGTACTATAAATCATGAAATATATATAAAATATATAACATTAGATTAAAAAAAATCTACGAGTACCTATATGTTGTAATGAAGTAGATATAAAATTGTAATATAAATTTAGTATAGGAGTAGCAAAGGAGAGGCGTTGGCTTGTTTTTGCAATGTGCCACAGCTCTTCAATTGGTAATAAATTAAATTAAGAAAATTGGGTTACAATTCTTTTTTCCTAGATTAGCAGGAAACCTTATAGAGATATTTGTTGCTTTGGTAAACAAATAAAAGTAAAAAAAAAGAATGGTACATAGAGTCCTAAAATTAATTGCAGGGTAAAAGGAAGGTTAATTTGCTTTTCATATAACAATCACACAGAAAATTGACAGTTTTTTTGACACGAAAAGCGGAAAGTAATGAAGGTTGGCAGGTACAAATCTTTAGTCGGTCACGAGTGACTAGTATTCATAGATTTTTGTTCAAGATCTTTTACACCGTCAGATCAATCAGCCAACATCTCTCAGTTATTTTACACCGTCAGATCAATTGCAGTGCCATATGTCACAAAACAAGTTTTTAATACCCCTTTCGATTTGGGCCTCCATACGACCAAATCAATACTATGAGATATCAATTTTAGTTTATTAAGTTTAATTTTTCTTATGTACAAATATTTAATAGGCAGTGTTTATAGCTAAAGCTAATATTTAAATGAAAAAGATATTTCACTGTGATGATTGCCAAGTGCCTTTATAAAATTATATTATGACTATAATGATTGGAGATTTTACGACGAACAATTGCCTAACCGGAGGTAATGACAATTAGTTTATCGATACCCAAAAAAAAAAAAAATGTAGGAAGTAATAGGGGTTACATAGTAGAAAATAAATGTCTGTTCACAAGTAATAGGGGTTACATATGCTGATATGTCGGTTGTTTGCAGGAATCACGAGTTCTGTTTTCTTCTTTTTGTCTTTTTTATGTTCTGATGCAAGGTCAGACCAAGTTTCATTGTTTGCATCCTTCCAATCCTTCAACTGGTGGTTATTCAGGGCAACATGTGAAGCAGTTTCGCTCTCAACCGTCCCAAGGTGTAGAGGGGTGAGGCCATCTCCATTCAGTTTCCGAGATAAAGATGGTCTCAATGTCATGATGTCGAGAGCAAACGGAATATTTCCTACATAATTATAGGAACATATCCAATATTACAAAACTTATGATTCCCAACATCTTTTTAGTTGTGATTTGACATAACATGTTGATTCAACAACATCAAAACCCCATAAAACTTGATTTTTTCTTACTGGGGAAATTAATAAAGATAAGAAGATTATCAATGCCGTGATAAGCAAGAAGTGAATTCTTATGATTAGTAACTAGATTAGAGTATAATATTATCAAAAAATTTTACTAACTTAAGAAATTTTCAAAAAAAACCATGATAAAAGTGGATAGATACTCATGGGGTTTAAGCTGAAAGATAAAAGGAAAAAGCTTATTCTAACAACCCAAACGTATATAGATAAAAATAAGTATTAAAATATAGAAACATTTGAAAATTGAGGAGAGAAAGCTTCATATTTTGTAATAAAAATGAATTTTGTAGAAGTAGGAAATAAAGATAGGTAAGTTTTTTGCAGTGAAATAAAATATAAAGTGATCAATTAGATATAAGATACTCTTCAAAATGTGTAGGTAGGTAAAAATTTTGGCAAAAGAAAAATCACAAAATTGTCTCAGAAGTGGATGAAATTTATGTGATTAAAGTTATTTTTGATGGATATAAGTAAGAAGGTTAAGGTATCTCGAAACACAACTCTTTAGTAGTTTTACTTGAATTACTAGGTAAGCGACATAAACATTAAAGTTGTTACTCTTTAAAAATAAGACTTTTTCGTTTGGCAGGAGTGATGGATATATAATACAATGCACTCTAGTAACCTTTCTCTAAGACTAGGAATTCCTTGGATTACGTTTATGAATTTGGTCTGCTGTTTTCAACCAATCTATAGATAAAGTTTTCTGTTTCTCGAATTTCTCATTGGACTTTTTGATAAACCAGAAACTTGGGTTGGATGTGGGGAGGGACCTTGGAATTTGAGCTCTGCGTCTTTGCCTTGTCTCTTCCGTTGTTTCGAAAATTTTAGTGTGAGGTTTCAGCGCTCTCACGGTGTCAGAAACGTGCCGACCCTCAACTTCTCTATAATCTACCACTGTAAAATCTAAAAATTTTAGATGGCCTTCAAATGAAAAGAATGAAAAAATATCTTATTTTTCTTTTTAATAAAAAAATTTAAACATTTCAAAAAAATATTTTGACAAGACAATATCATTTGATATGCTTCTCAAATGGTATTATTCTTATTTTACCTTCATAACATGATTCTAGAAAAGAAACATGAAACCTTTCCATGCAGGTCGGATGCTCCAGAGTCTCAATACCACTAGAGATGTTCATTACTTTTAGGCATGCTTCAGGAATATTTAAAAAGCAATAACTAACCCGACATGTACAATTTTCTAAAAATATACGAGATAAGTATTTATTACTTATCAAGAATTGTTTTAATAAATATATGAGTTTTTAAAAAAAAATACAAAAATTTAGAGACATACTATAATATTACAATTTATTTAAAAAAAATTAAGTTTGAAATACTACAATTATAATACAACAAATTATGAGAGATTTTAATATTCTTAAATAAAATTAATTTTTCAAGTATTAGTTTTCTAATTTTAACTAAGAAAATGAAGATTTTAATAATTTTATTTTAGAAACATCTATAATTTCATTCAAACTACATACAATATATATATATATACTAAAAAAGAATACGTATCAAGAAAATTCCTCACTATAATATCGTTAGGATTTTCGTAGCTCCAGAGATTAGTATCTTATTCAACCATTTCTGAAATTATTAAGAAAAGAAAAAACTTTGTCGTGAATGAGGGAATCAGCTGACGCTTGTGAAATAACATTACAATTATTATTTTTTATTTTTTCGTTGTGTTTTTCGAAGTCGACGTTGGATTTTGTAGCAGCAACTTCTCTAAATAAACCCGCAAGTGGTAGTTGCCGGGGAAAATGTTAAACCTAAGACGCGCCTCCCGTGGCTTTTCTTTTATCGAAGTCGTCGCTGAACTTTGTGACAGCAACCTTTTAAATAAGCGGCGAGTATTGCATGTGACGCAAGATGCAAGCTAAGAAAACTAAGATAAACAGACACTTCATGGGGGATAATCTACGATGGAAAGACGAATATGGCTATTGATTGGCCTTTCGTAGTGTTAAAGTTATTATTTTGAACTGGCTGTAACGTGAGAGAACTATGATCATGGCATGTTTGCAACTACAAGCAACGTGGGAGATATTTTCATGAACGAGAATGTTGAAGGTGCATGCTGTGCTGGAATATCTGGGAACAAAAGACCCAGTTGCTGCCTTGAAGGCATACGAAGAGGATGTATCTGAAAGTGAGTGAGGTTCAACGCACAAAGCTGCAGAATCGGATAAGTAAAGAGGCCCCACAAACCCTGTTATCTTGATCCCATGACAGAGCTCTTAAATGCCTGCAATTACCTGTGTTTCATGATGATGTATTTCCAGCAAGTTGTGGGCAAGTTGTGTGCAAGTTGTGCCTTGTCGTTTTACTACCTTAGTTGCCTATATAAAGGCACTCAACGATTGTAGAAAATATTAAGAAAGTTTTTCTATCCAAAGCCATGTCTTATCTTCTGTGAATGTTAGCAGGGCCACTCGGCCTTGCGTTCATGAAAGTTTTCATATTTCTTTTTTTTTTGTTTTTTTGGAATTTTACATGTTTTCTTTATAGTTTTGAATATCTTCTACACTCATATTTGTTTACAAATCATTGTGTTCTTCATCTCATCTTTTTGTTATAATTTTAATGTTTTGGTTTATCTCTTTTGTTTACAAATTCTTTGAACTTCTTCATTCAGTCAGTTTGTTCACCAAATCAAACCCCTCAAGCTTGAAACAGCAGGCCACACGCTGCCATATTCAATAAACCCACCAAACTCTGATTTTCAATTCGTAGGGGATCGAAACCCAGAATCTGGTGCATGCTTGGGGAATTCGCAGCCTCTCCACCTGTTTATGATACTTGCCTTAGCGGCCATAGTATTGGGAGTATCGAACATGGCTATTGTCTATTCTCGGAAGAAGTAATTAGTTGGGAAAAATGTTTAACTTCATCTCAAAATTATGTTCACAAAATATAAAGACACGCTAATATTTGATTAGATGTACATAATCACACTTTCATGGTATGAAATTCGATACTTGTATATCAATAAAAAAATTATTAATGTCCTGATAATTGTGTCGTCTACGAAGTCATTGTCATTATTTTTTTTTTCCTTTTGTTCTTCATCAGGGATGGTACCCTGAAGTTGTCGTTGGGCATTGTGACATTAACCCTTTAAATAAACAAGCAAATAGCAGGAAAAAAAGATGTTGAATTTTAGACTTTTATTGTTATTATTTGTTTGCAAAATGTTTCCCTTGGTTTTGTGCTGAAACTTAATTTAAAATCGAAGTGAAACCCATTTCCACATGAGCCAGAGTGTAGCCATTTTCTAACACTATTTCTAGCCGTTTGCTGTCAGTTTAGCAGGCGGAGGGAAAAGGGAAAGCATGTTGGTTGATAAATTTGCATATACATCACATACATTAACTTCTCTACGGAAGGATAATTTGAAGTAAAAAGTTTATAAATTTAAACCTCAATATGTCGTGGCAGATGTATTTAATCTGTAAAAGCACAAAATTATTGGTCGTAATACATGTCTAAATTTTACAAAATTATTCATAATTGGTGGGTGAAGTGAAAATTCTTGCTTTGTCTTTTGCGATGTACTTGCCCAATCGTAAAATTTGAGAATTGGTAATAAGACGTTATGCCATGGCGTCAAACGCCTGGTGTCCTTAGGAAAAAAAATTACTTTCCCAAACGTTGATGTGGACAAACCAAATCGACGAGCTTTGACAACACCAAATCGGAAAAAACGTGCCTCTTTTGATTCTCCAAAACCAAACTATGAGGAAGGGGAGGAAGTCTCAACCCCGTCCTACTCAAATTCCGGCGCCCCTTTTTTCCTCTAATGAGAGAGAAAAATCGTTTTCTCTCCCAATCTCATGCGGTGCTCCTACCAGAGACACTCGTTCAACCCAGCGCCACCACGGCTCACAGCCGCATGCCGCCGCTCGCCACCGTTCGCCACCAATTTCACATGGGTTTCCCAAATCCGTCGGGTCGTAGCAGTTCACGGATTCTCTACCCGACAGAGATACCGATCTGTCTCTAGAGGAGCAAAGGCCGTGGTCACTCACAGCCACGCGCTTGCACTTGCCGCCAATTACTGGCTCGGGTTCCCAGCGTTTTCCCAATTTCGTTCCGCCGCCGGCTCGCAATCTGATCCAATTTTACTTATGGGTGGAAATTCCTATTTCTTGAGGTAATTTTACATAAACAAAGTTACCCATCATCATATGGGTTTTGTTTCTCAGCCACCATAATCACAGATTGGCCCGTACAATGATTCTATAATCATTTTGTGCATGCTATATATGTATCAGCCAGTTTTACATCATTAATTTAGACCCTCGATTTCTATCTCTTACACTTTTGCTTCATTCTTGTTATGAATCCCCAATTCATGCGGCGATGTTCATTTCCAATTTTATGCGATGATGACAACACTTGGAGAGAAGTGCTCATCTAAATGTGTCTTCAAGTGAGTGGCTGTGGGACCATGGTCCAGGAAAAATACAGGATAATTAAAAATGCTACACATTATCCTCTTTCACTCTTAAGAACTGTCCCTAACCACTTGGCAGCTGGTGGGAAAAGGAGGCCGTGAGTGGCCCGAAGCAAGGTAAGCTAGTTGGCAATGCGTCTGCGCCACCACAGGTGAATTAGGGTCTGCATCTGCTGGCTCCGGACATGTATGACCTTATAAAACCAAATGCCTATAAAAACTATAATAAGTAACCCGACATCCCAAAAAAAACATTTTTTGAGAAACTTTTCAAAGTGATTTTCAGGATTTGGGTCTTGCACCTTTCGTGATATGTAAAAAAACCCAAAAAGTAAACCAATGGGAATGACGCAAAACAGGCTAAGAGGTGATCTAGGGAGGAGGAAGAGTACTGCCCAGATTGAAAAACAAAAGGATGCTACGTTTAAATATCTAAGTTCTTGGAACGAGGAAGGACCCATGATTGCTGTACCGGCACGGTGTGACTTGGTATCCTCTTGCCAAGTTCCTCCGGGAGGTGTGAGTAATACTTGAAAGTTGATTGTTACCAGCAATGCAACAACCACCAACAAAGCATTGCGAGTTCCTTCAGTAAGTTTGAAAAGTGAACTTCCTACAGCAGGGTCACGGCATAGCATACGAGCAATCTCATTGTAGTCATCCTGTATTGCAAGATGCAAAATGTCATTAAAATCTTCTAAAGGTTGAGTCTAAATTAACTCAATAATTCAACTAAATAAGACTTACCTTAGATAGATATTGGCCTCGTTTGATTTTTGAGATCTCTTCTTTTGCTTTTAAGATTTCTTCATTTGCTTTAGACTGTTTATTTCGCAATATGTATCTCCTCCAAAAGGCTTCGTTTGAAAAAGTAAGGTAAATCCAATCATACAACATGAAAGAAGCTTTGTGCTTTCCATATTTTAAGGCAATATGTAAAGCAGTCTCACCATTAATTGTCAAATCTAAAATAGACTTTGGACAGACAATTAGAATTTCAATCAAAACCTCAGGATCACCTATTCTAGCTGCATAATGGAAAGGAGTATGACCCTCCCTTCCTTTAACACAAGCAAGGTCTTTATCGAACTCAAGTAAAACAAGCACTATATTGCGAAACCTTTCTTGCAAATCGAGGTAGTTCTTGCGTTGAGCGCCCACGATGTTTTGGATCTTGCAAAGCAACATCCACTTTACCTTTTTCTTCCAAAGCGAGATGTAGAGGTGTGAGACCTTCTTTACTCAGCTTCCTAGAAAACGATGGCTTCAATGCCATGATCTCGCCTGCAAATGAGACATGCCCTCCTTTGGCAGCACGATGTAAAGGTGTCTCTGCAAACGGAGTATTGTCAATCTGCTCCAAAAGACCCGAATTTTCCTTCATCAAGTCGTACAACAGCTGAACGTCTCCTACTTCACCAGCAATCAAATACTCATTAGTGATATCATGTGAAACACTTTGACTGGTCACTGACTGAGTAGCATTAATCATTTGCGGAACATTCGGATTGGCCATCAGATACTTGAGGAGTAATGCCTTCAAAGCTTTAAAAGAGGCGAGGCTGAGACAGGGAGCAGGAAATGCCTATAAAACTTAAAACAAGGGAATGGTAGTGCGCAAATCAGGAGATAGAAAGTGCTGTTTTTATAGCCGTTGATCAGGTGTGAATTGACAATTCGAGTCATCAACCGTGTGGGGAATTGACAATCTGGTCAACCACCCGTATTTTATCAAGCTGTCATTAAAATGTAGGACCCCTTATTTGACAATCATGATCACATCAACTGCGTTTACATTGTGTGAATGCAACGCGTGTCTTGTAGCCTATTGCTTGGTAATGAAGTTATACGAACAAGTGGACGCCATTCAACCTTGCAGACATAATGTTGGAAGGAAACGTGATGGAAGTCCCACATTTTTCTCCTCTTTAGCCACTACGCAGCACCCTTTATTTGACAATCATGATCACGGTATCTGTGTTTACATTGTGTGAATGTAATGCTTGTCTTGCAACCTATAAGAAAAGGTGGATGCGTTCAACCTAAAGCTAAAAAATTTTAATTTTAACTCCATATTGACTGGAAAGTCTTTGTACATTGAATAATCTCAATATAAGAGCACCATAGATTTTCTTGAAATAGGAATCTTAATTGCTTTCTTGATATGTAATGTAGAGAGATTTTTCTTAATTGCTTTTTTTTTTTTTTTATCTTATCAAATCCCTTTCAATCATTCCCATCAAACCTATTAATTAAACATTTCATGGCAATCAAAGGACCACCTAACACGACTTAGAAAATCTAAGGACTATTCTTACTTGCTTTTTTTCTTTCACTTGATAAATCTTCTTAACCATTAGTCTTAATAAATGTTTCATAAAGTTACAAATACTTTGAGGCCCACGTTATAAACCAATTTCTCTTTTAGTTTTCTCCTTTTATATAGACATTAGTCTTACATAAACTTTTTTTTTATAGTTTTTTTCTCTAACCTAAATGTTGAACTATGACAATAATAAACTTTAGTCACCATTGACTTGGAGTCAATCCGAGACATGTTGATCATGCCATGGACTCAAAAGTTAAAAGACTTATGTCAAAACTTCTTTCCTTTTCACACGAAGCAAAGTTTACATTTGCTTGATAATATAGTAGAAAACAATATTCTAAGAAAATGCAAAATTGTCATGTATGAATGAGGACAATAATGTGCCTCAATCACCATTGACTTGAAGTCAATCCTGGACGTGTTGATCACGCCATGGACTCAAAACTCAAAAGAGTTATGGAAAAACTTATTTCCTTTTCACATGAAGCGATGTTTAAATTTGTTTGACAATAAAGTAGGAGGCGATATTTCAAGGAAAAAGCCAAACTAGCATGTTTGAACTAGGACAACAATGTGTCTTAATCACCATTGACTTGGAGTCAATTCGAGATGCATTAATCGATCCATGGACTCAAAAGGGTTATGGCACGACTTCTTTTCTTTTCACACTAAGCAAATTTCACATGTATTTGGAAACAAGATAGGGCTTGCGAGAAATTGATCTACGTAGTCCATCAATGAGCTAAGAAGAAACGAAAAATGAAGAAATTTCTATCATATTTGCTTGCTGCAAAATCCCGTACATTCCACATGTAGTGAACAAGTAATAAAAATACACACTTTTCATCATTCTTCCTCAAACTAATGTTTCATGAACATTGTTTTCCGTTCCTTTACAAGATGCCCCAAGTATACACTACTAGAAAAAGGGAGATGCTCCTATTTTTGCTATTCGCAAGATCCGATTCCTCAAAAATCGCCTTGTTGACAAGTTTTAAGTTTTTCTGTCTTCAAGTAGACAGAAGCCTTCCTTATATTTCTTTGCCAAATTTACTTCCATGCATAAGTAAGACTAGGTCCTCCAAATATCGGGTGGACCTTATGGAGACTCTGAGTAGCGCACGTGAACACTATTCAGCCACTGAATACGGCCAGAGATGTGGCTATACCACAGGAAGTGCTGTCCAAGAAGCGGTACGGATCCTCTCTAATTCCCTCAAACTCGAGGTTGTTTGCACTGCCACTGCCTTTGTCCGTTTAGAAGTAGTACATAGGTTTGTACAGCTTAATCTATCATTGTGGTGTAAAAGTCGTGAGCCACTGTAACACGTGGACCTGTCGCATAATGATCCTCACACCATACATATAGGATATTAAAAATACTAACGCTTTTCATTCTTCACTCACAAATACAACATACGTTTAACCTTATTTGAAGGAAACCTAAAGTCATAACTGTAAGAAACGGACCTATCTCTCCAAAAGGCCTTGTAAATAGTGGAGATATCGCAACTAATAAAGCGGTTAACATGGCTATAGGAAACTGATATGGGATAATTTCCAACACCCCACGTGTAGTCTATCAAAGACAAATATGGAAATACACCAACATTTAAATGGTAATCGTGATAAGGACTAACTGGGCAAGGTGAATCAATTCACATGGCATAGCCCACCAAACTTGCTCTAATACCATATAAGAAATGAACTTATCTCCTCAAAAGGCCTTATAAGGAGTAGGGATTCCGCAGCTAATAAAGCAGCTAACACGGTCATAAGAAACTGATGTAGGATAATCTCCAACAATAATTACTTTATAGCTGGTGATGATACGATAACCACTGGTTGGCAATGGAGAGTTGGCCGTGAGTGGAACGAAGCAGGCAAAGAGATTGAGTGACAGGTTTGCTGAGACAGCGGGAGAAAAGGAGTGAGAGGTAAGGACGGCAGGGAAAGAGAGTGGGAAGGAGGAATGAGGAGAACCAAATTCTGAAAAGCAGAAGAGGAGGTTCGAGGAAAAAGAGAGAAAAATAGAAAGAGAGAGAGAGAGAGGGGAGATTGGAAAAGCGCGGCTGGTCTAGGAACAGGGAAGTTTGGTGCTAGTGGCGAAGGCCCCGGCGCCACCTTAGGCAAGAGAGATGCACCCACATAGTCCGAAAATTTAAAAGATCCGTAAGCCATATGATTATAAAATATGGAATAATTAACACGATAATCATGATAAAAAGATCTTTTCGTAACTTTTTGACAGGATTTGGGTCTTGGATATATTGTGATATGCGAAAAAGCGCAAAAAAGAAACCGAGGGGAAGTGTGCAAAGCAGGCTAAAAGGCGATTTAGGGAGAAAGGAACATTGCTGTGAATATTGAAAAACAAAAGGATACATTATTTAAACTACTGACCAAATTGAAATCAGAAGTGCCGATGGTTACTGTCCCAGCATGGTGTGAATGTGCATCATCTTGCCAAGTTCCCCTAGAAGGGAAGAGTAATACTTGAAAGTTGATTGTTACGAGCAATGCAACAACTACTAACAAAGCATTGTGAGTTTCTTCAGTGAATTGGAAAGGTGAACTTGCTACAGTGGAGTCACGACATAGCATATGAAGAATCTCCATGTAGTCCTCCTGTGTTCCAATTGCAAGATGTCAAATATTGCGAAGATCCTTTAAAGGCCGTGTCTAAATTAACTCAATAATTCAATAACCACCTCCCATCCTATTATTATAAAGATCCATAATTACAACCTTGACACTTAAAATAGTCTATAGCATTGTTACAACCCAACGATTTCCAATCTAAAGATCAAGTACAAAATAATTTCAAGCCAGGATCGAGTACTATTGACCTTGTTCGACCAAGAATCCACATGAAAATACGCATACACAACTCTAGCGTCAACAATGGGGACACTGCACCCGCACAGCTATCACCAACAGGTCTAAAGAAGAAAAACAATACAACAAGCCTCACCCTAACTTCACAATACATGACCCTTTAAATGTTACCAAGACTTGGGCCTAATCCCGACCCAGCCCATGTACTACTTAATCCACTTGCTAAAAGGCCCGTAACAAGCACTTCCCATCCCAAAAGGTGAAAGAATAAAGAAGAAGAAGGCAAATGGTACATATTAATAAAAGAAAAAAAAATTATACCCTAAATATCAGTAGAAAATGAGATAATTTCTCAATATGTTTCCAAGTGTTGTACAACAAAAACAACTTTAACAATGAAATTTTCAAAGGCAACTCTATAATTTAATCAAAAAATAAAAATTGAAAGCTACGGATTGTGTGGTGACTGATTAAAAAAGGTATACTGATTTTTGATAGTTTATTGATTTTAGAGACACTTAAAATTTATTTATTTTATTAATTCTCAAGTTATAATTATAAAAAAATTATAAAAGGTTGTTGAAAAGATAAAAGAGATGAATTTTGAGCAAAACATATGCGAGGATTGGAATCTAAATAAAGGGAATGAAAGTAGTATATATAAGAGAAAATTCAAGCATCAACTCAAGCACTTTGTGTCTCATTTCATGTTCACAAAGACAACTTGGAGAGGTTATTAATATGTGAACTTGTTGTAATATCATATGAGTTTGTTTTTATAAATGTTAGAGGACACTTTTAACAATGGACTAATTACTTCTATGACTCAAATCTCTGTTATGTCAACTTTCTTCTCTCTCTCTATTTTTTTTTAATCGTGATAGGAAAAAAAAAAACTAAATAAGACTTGCCTAGGATAGCCCCCTTCTGATTTTTGAGATCTCCTTGTTTGCCTTAGGCCGCCAATCTCACAATTTGTATCCCTACCAAAAGGCTTCCTTTGACGAAGTGAGGTAAATCCAATTGTACAACATGAAAGAAGTATTGTACTTTCCATAATTTAGGGCAATATATAAAGCAATCTTATGTTAGCTGTTAAAACCAAAATAGACTCAGGAAAACTAATTAGAATTCCAATCAACAACTCAAGATCACCTATTTTAGATGCGTAATGGAAAGGAGTCCAACACTACTTTCCTTCAACACGTGCGAGGTCTTTATCAAACTTAAGTAAACAAGACGCCAGGGTGCATAGATTTGCTCCCAAAGAATGAGTTGGTGTGAATTGTCTTTGTTGCAGATCATGCGCGTTTATCTGGTTGCAGTGGAAAGGTCTCACGCCAATGTGACGCTGCCTCTTTTGTAATGTGCAATCTTCCTTCTCCTCATTAGAGTATAAGAACAATAAATTAATTGTTCTCCCATTACAATAAGTTATTGTATATGATGTAAACAAAATCATAGATGCTTCTAGAATAAGTCTATTCAAATATTAATTTTATTAGCTAAAATTATGAAAATAGTATGTAAAAAAGCATTTTCATTTATGAATATTAAATTTTTTCAAACAAATGTTTTACTGTATAATAATTAGAAGATTCTAGATTCAATTTTTTCTTAGATAAATTATAATATTGAGGTATACTTCTAAACTTTTGTACTTTCTTATGTTTTAAAAAATAAATTCACATATTCATCAAAAAAATAATAATTCTTCAAAAATGACATAAGAAAAACAAAACAAAGTATCCAAGCCTATTGGTCATGAGTTGGCAATATTCTAATTTGATTGGCAATGTCAAAAAAATAAAAATAATGTCTTTTCTTTTCATTTCTTCCAAAAGAAGAAATATAGAAGGTGAGAGAGCTGACAATCTTTATTAATTGCAGCTTGTTGCAAGTTTGTTGTCAGTTTGTGACTTCTGAAAGATTCTATCCTTAGCATGGAGACTAAAGTCAATTATATAACTCACAATAAATCATCTTAAGGACTTAAAAAAAATTATTCAATAATTTTGGAATTAAAAATACCTTTAAAATCAATTCTTTCATTTTATTGAATCACATCTGTCTGAATATAGATATTAGTCGCTAGATTTCCTTTTTTACTTCTGTTTCCAAGCGCCCATAAATGAAGTTATAAGGTATCCATTTGTAACAAAAATAAGAGTTGTATTAATTCATACTAAGTGCATATATACATATATATATATACATATATATATATATATATAATACGCTACATAATCTATATACATATATTCACAAACACCTTATAACCATCCATATATTTATAAGGGAGATAATTGTGCAACGCCTTACAGTGGATTTTCTTACAAAATTTTACTAACCCATTATACTTTGTGAAAGTAATCTGTGCTTAGGAAAGATTCATAGCTAAAGATACATTATAATATAGTTCGGCAAATACAAGAAAGGTAGTCATTTATGATTAGTACAATTGGTTCATTATAGTCACTGATTTTATATGAACATATTTTTTTGGGCTATAGTTCATCCAATACACTACAACACGAAGGAGGGTTATGTGATGTTGTGGTTTACCAGCCGAATAGTTTGCTCAATGATTAAGAATTAACAGGATTGCCCATCCATATAATGAGTTCATCATGGCGTTTTTCACACTTCACTGTCTCGGCATTTTTCCAGCAACCTGACGCTGCATAACAAACAACCATGAATGGTTTTCCGTCAAAAGCCTTTGATTTCTCTTCCGCTGTCTGAGCGATCTCTCCGGCTAGAGCAATGAAGCCAGCTGTGACCGCTTGCTTCAACGGAAACCGGTAACCAGCTCCGCTGGTCTCCTCAACGGAATCGGAGGATTTGGATTTGGATCCGTCTTTTGCTTTTTGCGGGAAAGGACAGTTCATGCTCCAGAAGCCGCTAAAGCCTCCCCCGATTCCGTTGAGGAGAGCGAATTACCGAAACAACGATTTTTTCCAAAACTTATTGCCCTGCATTCCCTTCATCAACTGAATAGAACAAATTTTCTATGGTTTTTCATTACTGAATTAAATTTCTGTATGCTAGATTTAGCAGTTAGGTTTAAAAAAATAAGATAATAAAAATACTTTTATCATACCGTTTTAAGCTTTATTGCGTAATCTATACACATAAAAATCTACAAATATTAAAAAATTTAATTTCCCTTAAAAATCGACTAAAATATAAAGAATATTTTATAAAATTTTCAAATATAAAACTCTTCTTGAATCATGTTTGAATAGCGATTTTATGAGAAATTTCTCCATGATCTCTTAAGTTACAAAAAGAAAAGGTCCCAAAAAAGAAGTAGCAAATCATACATATTAAAAGAAAAAAGAGAACACGAAAAGACAAAATACTAATATCAAATGAGATAATTTCTAAGCAAGTTTTCAAATGTACAACAACAAAAACAACACTGAATACAAGAATTTGAATAGCGATTTTATGCAATTCCCTGATTTATTTATTTTTGCTAATCCTCAAGTTCTAGATATAAAAAACACGAAGAAGGTTGTTGGGGAGATAAAAAGATAAATTTCCAGCAAAACATAACATGTGAAGAATGGATCCAAGTTAAAAGAAATAAAAACAACATATGGTAGAACAAATTTGGGTGTTAACTCAAGTAGCTTGTTTGTAGTTTCATGTTTCAATTGACAAGTTGGAATGATTGTTTGCATTAATTTTGTTTTTATAATATTCGATGTGTTTATATGTTAGAAATTATTGATAGGTTAGTATCCTAATAATTGATTATTAACCACTCAAGGCTAGTTCTTGAATTTGACATTCTATCATACCTAAAGCTCCACAACTATGCATTGAGATTTCTATTGTATCAATTCTATTCTCCTTTTTTGATAGAAGACATGAATAAAGGGGACTTATCTAAATAGATTTTCTTATTTTTTATTTTATGTATGTACTCAAACTCACACATTCAACCTAAATAGATCTTTGAATACAAATCTCTGTTTTCATTTTTAATGAAATAGGAAAGATATAGCTTCAAATGTTCAAAATCTATCCCAAAATATCCAAATCCACATTTAGTTTCACCAAACCGAGTTTTGTACACACATGTACCTAACAATGCATTTTCTTATCTTACAAATAAGTTCCAAGTGTATGTCCCCAAATTTTTGTATTTTTGTATTCTTAAATTAATAAATTCACATATTTATAAAAATATAAATAAATAAATTTTAATAGAGGATGTGAGTTTCTTTAATATTATATCAAAACATATAGTTGAAGTGTAGTACTTGACTTACTTATAAACTACGTCTTCATAAAATGTTTTTTCTAACGCTAGGGACATGTGAGAAGTTGAAATATTATATGTATTCCACATTGCAAATATCATGGCATATTAATACTCCTTATGTGTAAATGTTTCTTTAAAAAGAGAAACACATACATTGATACAGTACCATAAACACATATCAACAATTGTCACAAATGGAACACCAAATTAAACATCTCGCAAATTCAGTGATAAGTATTCTCACACAAAACAAACATACTTGAGAGAACTTAGAACATCCCACTTAAATTCTTCAATCTCAAGCGTCATGTAGCGTAAATATTCAATATTATTGGAAAGAGATCCGCAGTCTCCGTAACTCAGATCAGCAGACTTTCAAAAGCACCCGCATGTTCACAGATATGAAGACAAACAGTAGGAGAAGCGAAGGGGAGGAAGAGAAAGTAGGAGAAAGTAGGAGAAAGCAAGAGAAATTTGAGGAAGGAAGGAATGTATAAGAAACTCTTCTGTGAATCAAACAAAAACCTCGTTTTCACAACGACATTGTTCCTTGTTTGCGTTGATCTATTCTTTTTTCATCTTCCGCTAGCTTTGCTCCGTTTTATTGGACCCGTGTACTTACTCTGCAGAAAGCTTATCACACTGAAATCCCAATAAGCACGTTGACCTCATTTCCAATGTTATGTGATGATGACAACACTTCCAGAGAAGTTATGTTCATTAGCATCTAAATCTGCTTTCAGTCTAATGGGATAAGCTTGGTCGAGGGGTGCCTTCTAACGACCATGGTCCAATCCCACATCTTGGCAAGGTGCTTGGACATGGCGGACATGGCTTTCATATCCACTTGTGTTGAGAATTTGGTGAAGTGGCATTCATATTTGATTGGCTTAACTTTTTTCAATTAATTCTTTCATGCAATGAATTAATTAAAGTGAAAAGTTTCTTTGGAAACATCCTTTGTTGGACCGCAAATATCCTGATATATTGATACAATTGCTCGCAAAATGATTTTTACACAACACATTGGACTCTTCACTCTCAAGAACTCTTGGCATACAAAGGTTCAACCTTATTTGAAGGAGAACTAAGATCGTAAATGTATTTATAGGCGGTGGCCGTCTATTCGGCAGACGTCCTTAACCACCCAATAGGTGGAATTGTAGGAAGTTTCTAAAATAAGTCCTTTATTGAATCACAAATATATGATAGGAAGTCCCACAAACATGAATACCTAATTACATATCTAAGCAATTCACTCGTAGAATCATTAGCACATAACACACAGGATAATTAAAATTACAGTACTTTGAACTCGACTGACTAATTTTTCACTAAAAAACATTCAACCTTATTTGATGGAGACCCAAAGTCGCTGTAACTGGATTCATAGACGGTGACAGTCAGCAGACTTTCCTAACCTTATGTTGGAAGGTAACGGCGGCTTGGTGATGGACAGCTGGCCTAGAGAGTAACGAAGCAGGGGAAGAGATTGCACGACAGGGTTGGTGAGACAGCGGGAGACAAGGGGTAAGATTTGACGAAGGGAGGAGCAATAAGGCGGACGGATTTTTTCTGAGAAGAAGAGATGGTTGACGAGCGGCAGCAAGAGGTGGATGGTCGAGGTAAACGAGGAAGAAAAATGGAAGAGAGAGAGAGAGAGAGAGAGAGAGAGAGAGAGAGAGAGAGAGAGAGAGAGAGAGAGAGAGAGAGAGAGAGAGAGATGGGTGGCTGGAGAAAGAAGAGGGGAGTTTGTTACTAGTTGGCGGGACGCCGGCGCTTCCGCCAGTTTCCGACTACCTGTGAGGCTCTGGATATTCGAGCAGATCCTGGAGGACCTATAACTAGAAAAACGGATACCACAATGAGGTAAATGATGAAACCAATTGTTACAAGCTCTGACTAAGCCAACGTGGAACTGGGAGACGTCCTTTGGAAACACCGCTTACGTCTTCTACAAGTTGCTTTTTTTTTAGACTTTCATTAATGTTTGCGTTGCTTGTTTGTCTTTAAGTCATTATGAGTCTAGTTGCTTTTCTGTTTGTAAGTCATTATGGGTCTAGTTTTAAGATGCGTACTGCAGTATCCATTAAGGCAGCACGGGGATGATTAGACAGGGCACTACCTTGCTTTTGTAAGCTACTGGAAACGTTGGTCTTTATAAAGGCCTAACGAAGAAGGTTGTAGCGATCAAAAAAAGTAATGAACTAGAGGCCGCTATCCTTATTAACAAATCTTGTCCCACCACCATAGGTGCTAAAAAGAAGCGGTTTGTCGACCTCTTCCAGGTTGATCAACCAATTTCCAGGCCAAATACCCGGTCAGTTATGTATCTTCGTAACAAACTGGCATCAAGCCAGGTTCCACCTATGTCCGAACCACGAAGTGATCCTGGAAACACTGAAATGGAGCGGAGGTTTCAAGAGCTCACCGAAACCATGCAGCAAATGTTTGCTGCCCTTAATGCCAAGATTGAAGGAAGGAAGCAGCATGACGACGAAGGTGCGGGCTCCTCTAACAATGAAGGAGGCAGGGTGCAACCACCAGAAGGGAACTTGGATACCACTAAGGCCAACATAAAAATGGACTTTCCTTCCTATAATGGGGAGGAAGATCCAACGGACTGGATTTGTAGGGCCGAACAATTCTTTGACTTCCACAGCACTCCCGAAGGGGACAAGGTGAGGATCGCTTCTTAGAATCTTCAAGGTGAAGCACAAGTATGGTTTAAAATGTTTAAGGAAGAGCACGAAGGGCAGGAAGTCTCATGGGCAATGCTGACAGAGAACCTCCTTGACAGCAATGGTCCAAATGAGTATAACGACTACTTTGGTGATCTCACCAAGTTATAACAAACTAGAGACGTGGAGGACTACAAGAAGAAATTTTCTAGGCTCATGCTTCGTACTGAGCGCATGACTGCAAGACAAAAAATTAGCTGCTTTGTTAGTGGGCTCCGGGAGGACCTCCGAGCTGATGTTCGCATGGCTAGGCCAGCTACCTTGTTGTCTGCCTTTGGGATGGCAAAAATGTATGAAGCCAAAGCAGACTCCCTGCGCCTCAACCTTTTTCCTAGCTGAAGGGTGATGACCCAAGCTACCAACACCTCGCTATCCAAAAACACAATGCAGGGAGGGTCGTCGAGGCCTATCAAGAGACTCTCTCCTACAAAAATGGCGGAAAGAAGAGCCAAAGGGCTCTGCTTTAACTGTGATGAACGCTTTACCCCGGCCCATAGATGCAAGCAGCTATTCCTAATGGAACTTGTCGACCTAGACGAAGAGCTTGCTGAAGCTATGACCCTCACTGTTAACAATGTAGCAGAGCCGCTAACCACAACCTTGGAAGAAACACTGCTGGAAACAACACAACCACCCCAAGCGTCGCATGTTTATCTAGGGTCACTTTCCGGGATGTTAGGTCCCCAAACTATGAAGGTATGCGGCACCATCGGAATTAAAACCCAGACAGTAACTTGCCTCATGGACTCAGGGTCTAGCCACAATTTTATAGATGAAGGTCTCGCAACACAGCTAGGACTGAAACCCACTGAAGGAGGCTCGTTCCGCGTTAAGGTTGCCAACAGTAACATAATCATTGGCAAAGGTCTCTATAAGAAAACTGAACTTTTTCTCAACAAAGTTTGCTTCATGGTTGATCTTATTGTGTTGCCGTTAGAAGGTGTGGAAGTGATTCTGGGTACACAATGGTTAAGTCAGCTGGGCCCCATCATCTGGGACTTGTCCACTCATGTGATGAAATTCTATCATGGGGGAGAACGCGTGGAGTTGCACGGACAGGAGAACTTGCCAAGTGTTGTAGTTGACGGTGAACGAATGTCTAAGGCTCTTTTAAAGCAAAAGCAGGGAATCGTCCTCTGCCTTCTCTCTCTCCAAGAAGAATCCCAAGACTCTGCCCCGCAACCAACCATGGAAAATGCCGATTTACAAGCCTTGTTAAAACAATTTTCGGATGTTTTTCAGGACCCAGAGGGTGTGCCGCCTCCGCGTGCTCAAGACCATCACATTCCACTAACAGATAAAGGCCAACCTGTTGTTGTGCGCCCGTATCGGTACCCATTTTTCCAAAAGACAGAAATCGAACGTATTGTCCGGGACCTTCTCTCTTCAGGTGTCATTCGGCCTAGTACCAGTGCCTTCTCCTCCCCTGTTATACTGGTTAAAAAGAAAGATGGCTCGTGGCATATGTGCGTGGACTACCGAGCTCTAAACCTCCAAACGGTACGTGATCAATTTCCCATTCCTAATGTAGATGAGTTGATAGATGAACTCCACGGGGCTATTGTGTTCTCCAAACTCGACCTGAGTTCTGGCTACCATCAAATTCGTATAGCCACTGAAGATGTCCACAAAACAGCATTTCGGACGCACCAAGGCCATTACGAATGGCTTGTCATGCCATTCGGCCTTTCTAATGCACCGGCTTCATTTCAGGCATTGATGAACTCTGTATTTCAGACACAACTGCATAAGTTTGTCTTAGTCTTTTTCGATGACATTTTAATCTTTAGTAACAGCTGGGCAGATCATGTAAAACATTTGGCTGAAGTGTTGAGCACACTTCGGAGACATTGGCTATTTGCAAGGCTAAAAAAATGTGAATTTGGCAAAGACCGACTGGGTTTTCTCGGACACATCATCGACAAAGAAGGTGTTAGCGTTGATACCGAAAAGATCCAAGCAATTCAAGATTGGCCAAAACCCAGATCCTTGAAGGCGCTTCGAGGCTTTCTCGGGTTAATTGGCTATTACAGGCGGTTCGTTCAAAATTACGGTACTATTGCCCGACCCCTCACAGCATTGCTTAAGAAGGGCCCTCAGCCCTAGACCGTGGAAGCAGATGTGGCGTTTGACATGCTAAAAACTACATTGACCACAACGCCTGTACTAGCTTTGCCAGACTTTTCACAACAATTTGTAATTGAGACCGATGCCTCTGCCACTGGTCTTGGGGGCGTATTGTCTCAAAATGGGCGTCCTATAGCCTTTTTCAGTAAGGCTCTCAAAGGCATCGGACAACTACTCTCTACCTACGAACGGGAAATGCGTGCCCTTATTTTGTCTGTTCAGAAATGGCGCCACTATCTTTTGGGGAGACAGTTTGTGGTACGAACTGATCAAGAAAGCTTGTGATATCTTTGGGATCAACGGATCACCACTCCAGCACAACAGGGTTGGTTGGTTAAATTAGTTGGGTATGATTTTCGAATTGAATTCCATCCTGGATGTGAAAATCGTGCAGCCGATGCTTTGTCACGATGTTCAGAAAATGGTGAAGATCCTTTATAGGCACTCATGCCACCACCTCCCGCGGGCTGGTCAGAGCATGGTTTCTGTCCTTCTCATAATGACTCATGGGCCCTACTCCCTCCTAATACCACCGTCTCTCTCTTCGCTCTTTCTTCCCCCGTACCCCTTTGGGTTGAACCCATTCATGCCGAAACACAGACCATGCACCAAGAACTCATCCGCAGAGTCCTGGCTGATGAAGCAATAGGACCTTGGCGCTTTTCAGAAGGCCTTCTTTTCTTCAAAGGTCGTATCTTCTTAGCCCATGACTCCCTATTAATCCCAACAATTCTGCAAGAATTCCATTGGAGTACCCATGAGGGCTTTGCCAAGTCCTTACAACGGCTGAAACATGTGTTCTATTGGCGTCATATGAATCATAGTTTAAAAAACTTCATCCGCCATTACCGCACATGTCAAAAGCAAAAGGCCGAAAACAATTCTGCTGGCTTATTGCAACCGTTGCCACTCCCTGAGCACATCTGGACTGATATTTCAATGGACTTCATTGACGGTCTTCCTCTTTCCCGTGGCAAGAATTCACTCTTGGTGGTCGTGGATCGACTCTCCAAATATGCAAGATTTATTCCACTCAAACATCCGTACTCAGTTATCTCGGTGGCCCAGGTCTTTTTCAACGAGATCTTTAAATTATATGGTCTTCCCCAATCCATTGTCTGCGACCGTGGAGCCATCTTCACCAATCAATTTTGGACTGAACTTTTTTGGCGTCAAGGCACTCAATTTCGCTTTTCCTCTGCTTACCACCCACAAACAGACGGACAAACTGAGGCTGCTAATCGTTGCATCGAAATGTACCTCCATTGCTTTGTCGGTAAAGATCCCAAATCGTGGATAGATTGGCTAGCTTGGGCTGAATTCTGCCATAACACCAGCGTCAACAGCAGTTCTGGCCTTTCTCCCTATGAAGTTGTTTATGGGCGGCCCCCTCCTGCACTCCTTCCTTATGTGCCCGACACTACTCTTCTAGAATCAGTAGACCACCTTCTCCGCACACGGGAATACACTCTTAAGCTCCTCAAAGAGCACCTTCATCGTGCTCAAGAGCGCATGAAGACCCAATATGATAAAGGGCATCGAGAGGTCACATTCAAAGCGGGCAATTGGGTGTACTTACGACTTCATCCTTATCGCCAAATGTCTGTAGCCTTCCGCCACTCCACCAAGTTGTCTCCATGCTACTATGGTCCATTCTAGATATTGTCCAAGGTCGGTCCAGTCGCCTGCACCTTGAAGCTTCCATCGGGTTCTCGGATTCACCCCACCTTCCATGTTTCCAAACTAAAGCGGTTCCTCGGTGATGGCGTTCAGGTTCAATCTGAATTGCCTAAATTTCTTGAGCCACAGGGGCACCTCACTGCCACCCCCCAAGCCATCTTGGATCAGCGCGTCCATGATAAGATTGTCCAACTCTTGGTCCACTGGCATGGCCTCTCACCTGCGGAAGCCACATGGGAATCCCGTGATATGCTGATAACCCGTTTTCCTGAATATGACCTTGGGGGCAAGGTCTTCCCCGGGAAGGGAGGAATTGTTACAAGCTCTGACTAAGCCAACGTGGAACTGGGAGACGTCCTTTGGAAACACCGCTTACGTCTTCTACAAGTTGCTTTTGTTTGAGACTTTCATTAATGTTTACGTTGCTTGTTTGTCTTTAAGTCATTATGAGTCTAGTTGCTTTTTTGTTTGTAAGTCATCATGGGTCTAGTTCTAAGATGCGTACTGCAGTATCCATTAAGGCAGCACGGGGATGATTAGACAGGGCACTACCCTGCTTTTGTAAGCTACTGGAAACGTTGGTCTTTATAAAGGCCTAACGAAGAAGGTTGTAGCGATCAAAAAAAGTAATGAACTAGAGGCCGCTATCCTTATTAGCAAATCCTGTCCCACCACCATAGGTGCTAAAAAGAAGCAGTTTGTCGACCTCTTCCAAGTTGATCAACCAGTTTCCAGGCCAAATACCCGGTCAGTTACGTATCTTCGTAACACCAATCATCCGTACTAATCCAGAACCTTTCTTTGCGTAGATGGCACATTCAGGGTCTGGATCTAGGACAACCGATGATATGTACCAATACCCCGCAAGTAAACCAATTGGAATGGAGCATAAAGGGCTAAGAGGTGATCTGGGGAGGAGTAGAATTGCTATCGTAAATGAGAGAAAAAAGGATAAAGTACAAAGGATTTCAAATACTTTAAAAAAGTGACTTCCCATTATTGCAGTGCCGGCACGATGTGACTTCCCATCATCTTGCCAAGCTCCTCCTGGTGGGGAGAGTATCATTTGGAAGGTGATTGTTAGAAGTAGCGCAACAACCACCAACAGAGCGTTGCGAACTTCTTCGGGGACTTTAAGACGCAGACTACCTAAAGCACGGTCACGGAGCAGCAGAAGATTAATCCTTTGGTTGTCCACCTGTGTTCCCGATTGGAAGATGTCAAAAGACTGTCTAATCATTAGTTTAAATCAACTCCACAATTCAATAACCACTTCCCAATTATAATCTCAAAACCCATAAAATAGTGTAAAACACCCCACACCACCCCGCCTCCAAATAAAAACAACTTTTAGCATCACCGTACTTTTAGGAACACAAAAATTAAAAGATGGAAAAAAAGTGTTTGTTATTAATCGGAAAAAAATACGTGCTGATTTTTTATTGTTTGTGGATTTTATACACTTGATTTATTTGTTTTTTTATTCTCAAATTGTAATTATAAAATGTTTCAAAAGATTGTTGGAAAGGTAAAGGAGATGAATTTCTAACAAAACATATTATGCTAAGAATTGAATACAAATGAAGAAACATGGAAGCATACACAAGAAAATTTGAATGTCAAATCAAGTAGCTTGTTTATTTAATTTTGATTATTTTTATAGCTAACTTTAGATTATTCAAAAGGTTGTTACCTCATGCTACTTGTGTTCATTATTTTTATGCATAAAAAAATAATTTGGAGAGATTATTTATTATGGTATAAGATAAGTTTATTTTTGTAAGTGTTAAAAGCAAATCCCTATGACCATTCACTATTGTGAAGTCAAATATGTATTATACCAATTCTATTTTCCTTCTTTGGTAGAAAGCATAAGTAAAGAAAACTTGTCTGAAATAAATTCTTGCTTTTTTCAATATTCGAGAAAGTATCACCTTTTACATCCTTCCAATTTTGTAATTTCAGTCTCCACCAGAAGGCATCTTTATACGTAACGGACCTAAGCTATCTCTTCAACAATTGAAAAGCTCTGAGCTGATCATGTTTCAAGGCAACATGTAAAATAGTTTCACCCTGAGCCGTCACATCTAGAATAGCCGTTGGACAAGCAATTAGAACTTCAATCAAAACTTCAAGATCTCCTATTTGGGCTGCGTAATGAAAAGGAGTTAGACCCCCTCTTCCTTTAAAACGTGCAAGATCCTTATCAAACTCAAGTAAACAGAGAACCATGGTGTGTAGATTTGCTTGCAAAGCGGGGGTCGGTGTGGATTGCGTTTGTTGCAAAGCAGGGTTTGGGTCGGGTTGTGTTTGTTCCGGAGTATGGGTCAGGTCGGGTTGCGTTGGCTGGTTCGATTCGGATTGTGTTTGTTGCGAAGTTTGGTTTCGTTCGGTTTGATGTGCCTGTTGCAAAGCTTGGTTTGGTTCGGCTAAGATTTCTTGCAAGGGAGCGTTCGGGTTGGGTTGTTGAAAAGCTCGGTTTGGTTCGGCTTGAATTTCTTGCAAAGCAAGGTCCACTCTCCGTTTTTCTTGCAAAGCAAGGTGTAGAGGTGTGAAACCATCTTCACTTAGCTTCCGAGACATTGACGGCTTCAATGCCATGATCTCGAGGGCAAACGAGACATGTCCTTTTGCTGCAGCCCTGTGCAAAAGTGTCTCAGAAAACGAAGTGTTGTCGATCTCGTCCAAAACGCGCCGATCTTCCTTTATCAACCTGTACAACTATTCAACGTCTCCATCGGCTTTAAAGCTATAGAAAATGGGGAACTGTAAAGTACTATGGGCAAATCTGAGAGCCGGCATCCTCCATTTTATAGGAGTTGCTCAAATATGGATGTTCCGCTCCACTTCCCCCCCGCCCCAGCCGCCCCACTCCATTTTATGGGACAATGCCACCACATCGACATTGTTCATTCTTAAGACTTTGGAATAAGTTAATGCAAATTCCAAAGCACACGTCATTATCACTTTGTTCATTCCATGACCAATAATTGATTGCAAACACGTGTTTTTAGGAACTATATGAAAACTCTAATTGACATTACTTGTTTGTATAAATGAGTAAAGTAATGTGTAAGGTATTGTATAATTTCTCATTTGCATGTGGTAGAATGTACAATTTATAGGGGGTTCAATAATTCTGCAAAAAATATAATCAAAATTGCATTGTCGAAGTATTCTATGGAAAAACTTAAAGAATCGAAATTTGTTGGGGGACCAAAAATGATGTCTTGTCGCCACAATTGGATTAAAAAATTTAATACAATGGAAATCATGGGAATAAAACAACATAAGTACATGCCATGTGGGCTGTAACCCACTTCCAAGCTTGCTAATGTGGGCTTGGACAAATTTCTCAAACAATCAACATAATCAGACTGGAAGGCAAAAAAGATCAAACCCTAAGTTGGCTTTCTAGGTTAAACCAATCATTATGAGGGCCCTTATAGCCAGTCATATCTTTTGGAGTTTGAAGGCTAACCTCGTACACGCACAAGCACACCTAGGTCATGTGTTTTCAACTTTTTTCACTTTGGTTTGAATAGGCCTTCAAGACAAGTTGAAGTGAAGATTGTTTTTTCATTGTAGTTTGGTGGAATAGCCCAGTGGTGGTTCTTTACACGCAATGAGCTTATACGTCCTACCTGGCCAACAAGCTCTACAAGCACAAATAGTTATGAACTGGACTTGGTGCCCGATGTATATATGTGAGAAGCTAATAATTATTTCGGAAGAAATATTGAATTGATCTCTTTAATTGGGAGCATTGAATCATTTCGTTTAGGCTTTTCAGTAGAAGATTGTGCTAGTAGTCCAACTTTCCCGTTGGGACAAATCCACTGTCAACACATATACAATACATCTTCTCATTGTTTGACATCAATGCTAGGTAAGTTGAATCCTTGTTAATCCACTACATCTACGTCACATAATAAAATTGCCAATGGTAGCAATCCACTAAAGTTAGATGACGTTCAAAATATCAGCTACTATTTCTCATTATTGTTATTGCACAATTGATGGGGATATGGATAAAGATTATTTTTTTTCTCTTCTCATCTCTTTCGGGGGCTGTTGTTGAATGGGATGTCATCTTTGAGTAATTTCACTAAAATCTGGAAGTAGATAAAATGATATTGGCGCTGCAAATTGGAAAAAATCACTCATTTATGTTTTGCTGATGATTTATTTCTCTTCTCTTATGGTGATGTGAACTCAGTCCTATGTTTTATAGAAGCTTTGGAGGAATTTGCTGATCTTCTTTTTTCTTTAGGAAATTAAACAAACATACTTCCATTCCATTCTCTGCATAAAAGCGAACCAATATTCTTTGCTTAATTGTGCCTTATTTGCTTTAGCTTTTGTCATCTTTAGACATTAAAGCAACATTCTTCACTTCTATTCTTTATGTAACATGATATGGGCACATGATCCCTTCTCACTCTAATCTTGCATCTAAGAAAAAACCCATATTATTACTTCTTAGGAAAAAAAACGAATGTCCAACATTCTTGTCCTCTTTGGCTAACCAAGACAATGCATCCATTTATTTGACAATGCCTAAGATCACATTAATTGCTCTCATGCATGCCAATATGATGCGTATTCCATATCTTATCATCTTATACTGAAGCTACATGAATAAGTAGACACTATACAATCTCTTTTCAAAGCGGAAGATAGGTCATCCTCATTTTGTTGGGGTTTTTCTAGCACATACGTAGACCACGGCTTGTTTGGAGCTTTTAAATTCGTAAGCTTTCTTAATGTAGTGTTTTACTTCTCGGAATGTTATGGTTACTTTGAAAATGTCATTTTGTTTTGTTTTTAGTTTTATTTTTCTATTCAAGAATATAGAACTAGAAACAAAATTAAAAATTTACGTTTGTATGTATTGATTTTCATACTTTATCATGTAGTGGTGTCTCCACAAATTGAGAATTGTCGATCCCCTCCAAAACATGCGGATGGCTCTCTATCAACCCTTACAAGTTATCAATATCTCCTTCTTGATCAGTATTCAAACATTTGTCAGTGATCTTTTCCACAACGATTTGATCGGCCATTAGATAGTTCGAGAGGAAAGGCCTTTAAAGCTTGAAAACAAGAGAGGTTATGAAATGTAATTTCTTCCAAATTTTAGTAAGTCATTATTGCAATTCGGAAGCCACTTTCAACATGTTTTTAATATTTTTCTTTAGATGGAGAGAATGAGAGACTCTTAGGGTAAAATAAGAGTTTCATTTACTACTCGAATAGGTGTTAGAAATAATTATCTTTTCAAATTAAAGGTGATTTGATTCCATACTTTACTCAGAAGCCGTTACATTTGGAGTGCCACTTTCACTGCACTTGTAATATTTTTCTTTGGATGGATACATTAGAATACTTTTGGAGTATAAAATGATTAAACTTAGTAGGTGTGTATATGTGCCAATTGACCACACTAGAATACTCTTAGAGGATAAGGCAAGTGTACCGCCTATCATGTTACAATCCAGTGGTCAGGTCTTAGATAATCATCTCATATTGTTTACACAATACCGTTTGCATGTATTCTATAGGGCATGAATAAAACACCAAGTACGTGTCCATTGTACATCCTTCATCAAACTTGGACATACGCTAATTCAACAACCTCTTTAAGTTCGGTCTGGGTTGCCCCTTGTTGCGCAAGTGGCAGACAACCAGGAGCGCCTTACAGTTCCACGATCCTCTGTCTCACATCTTCCAGAGGCACTTGGACAGCAAACCTTATGAGCTTGGGCCACGATTGTGGTGGAAAAGTCCACGATGCGAGAAGGGTTGCCGGAAAAATTGGTAAAGAAGACTATCCACGCACATCATAAAACTCTCTGATAATATTGTGGTCAAATAGGGAATCATTACTGCAGCTATTTTTGTTTTTTTCTTTCCTTTTTTCAACCAGTCTGTTGCATAGAAAACGTCTTTTTCCTGATATCGTGATTGGACTTAAACCAGCAACTAACAAGGTGTGTAAGAATGGTAGCTAGAAAGATGTTAAATTTAAGGACCCTTGGATTCAAGTAGAGCGTGTTGCACGAGATGCATGAATGTCCCACATTTTTGTCCGCTTTGGCTAACGGGAACAAATTCTTCGCTTGTTTCTTCCACGTTTTATTCCCCACTCATTGATGACATGAATTGACCTTCAACCTCTGATAATTCTCATTGTTGACATGAACTCCTGTAATATTTTGCCCGATGTGAAGGGATAGGAATGAGTGGAGAGCGTACAACCTCAAAATTTGTTGAGATAAGCCGCCCCGGAGCTAAACCAATAGCTTGCTGGAGTGCGGTCCAGAGAGCCTTTGACAGAAGAGGCTATTGAAGTGACCGCCAAAAGCTACTTTAAAGAAAAGGAATGAAGTACTGATTGTGGTGTAAAAGTCTCACCAATGTGACGCTTACTTTTAACTTCGTTCGGATACACAGCCGATAAATTATTGCTGGTTCATGCACGATGCAAGAGGAGTTAACTAAGCAATCAAACCTACGGATCATGAGCTTGACCTGCGTTGGACATGATTGGCAATTTCTTCAAATAAATAATGTGTCTTTTTTTTTTTCTTCTAAAGAAATCCATAACGCCCGACATGGACCAACGACCTTTTGAAATTCAAACATCATACACATTTTATTAATGCACAAAAATTCTAGCCCTAGCATCAAGGCTCTGATTTCAATTATATAAAATTACAATATATTACCTTAAGAACTAGAAAAACAATTAATAATTAATAACCTTCAAAAGCAATCATTTGATTTTAATGAATTACCTCTGTTGCAAGTATGCATAATTGTTGTTAAATTTTTCATTTCTTGCTTCCTTATTTAAGCGACCATTAATGGGGTAAGATTTTAATTATTTTTCCGTTAACAAAACCTATGTTTTACTTTACATAGAAGCATGAGAGCTGTTAGTTACATAGAAAATCTAAGATTTTTATCCTGTGATAGACCTTTTAGTTCTAATTTCTTACAACTAAAATGTATAAAGTCTAATAATCACACAGTCACTTAACAATATTTAGACCAACTTGTATATAATTATAAGTTATCCAACCATACTCGTTATAGCAACCTTAACCCAAGATCAAATGAACCTAATTAAGCTAATATTCTAGTGATATCCACATATAGGTACTTTAGAAGCCACTACCTAGAAAAATAAATTCAAAAACATTGTTGTAGCAACTGTTTGTAGGTTGTACATACAATTTGATTTTCCTCATATTCTACAGTTACCCAAGATAAGTAAATCTAGCATTTATTTTTTGTATTTTGTAAAATTGAAGTAGAATTTTTTTCATGATTTAGATCCTTCATGCATTCATGACTTTTGTAAAACGATGTTAAAATTAAAATTCATAATATTTCAAGTTGGGGATAAAATGATGTACCAAGTCAATTCTAATCTAGACTCCAGGAAGCTTGTGTAAGGATTTTCAAGCCTAAATTTGATTTGAGTTGAAGATCCAAACTTAAGTTTAAATCAGCTAAACAAACATTGAGATTCCTTACAACTCCAATTCAGTTATTAATTTAATGCTTAGCCAAGCTTGTGAAATGACGTACCATTCTATATATATATTATTATTGACACTAGATGTGAAAAATTAGAAATTAGATTTCAATTTGTGATTTGTTGTCATTGATAAGCAATATCTGGAATGCATTCAATTCTAACAGGCAATATATTAATTCTCTATTATTATTGACTGTAAATCTTTATGATAATAAGAGATGAAAACTATGCAATTTCTACCTAAGTACCAACATGCAAATTAATCTAAATCTACATCCCGTACCCTGCCTAATAATACTTATTTTTAGGTTACTTAGGCCTTGACAAGCCCACGCCCTACTCTTCTTCTTTTTTTTTTTTTCTTTTTTTTTTCTTTTTTTCGACTTTTTGCAAAGTCGTTATTAGACTTTGTGAGTGCAAAAATTTGAAGAACAAGATCTCTGTACATCATCAACCTCTGATAATTGTGTGGTGAAAGAAGAAATCATCACTCCAACTTTTTTATTTTTCTTTCTTATTCAACCAATCTGTTACAGAAAAATTCATTTTTCCCATGTCTTGATTCGACTTCGTGACAGCTACACTCGTAACTACCAAACCAGTAAATATCAAGGTGTTAAAGAAGGGAAGCCGGGAAAAGGATGCTGAATTTGACAGCAGCATTTAGACTCTGAGCACCTCGTGTGACACGATATACACAGTATCCCTTCTCACCCAAATCATGCACCTAAGAATGGACGCATTTCTGTCTTCTTTTGCCGACTGGTGCAAGGACATCTCGTTATCTGAGATGCGTATGATGACACTTAAAATATGGACAGGACACCTCCTTGCAGTGAAATTAAGGGTTCTTTAGTCGTCATCTGCTTAGTGTTTCTTCAGCACCATGTTATGACAGCACAGCCATTGGAGAAATATTGGGCTGACCAACTTTTATAAAACGGTCTTACGAGATAGATACTAGTATAGATGTCCTCCCTTTTCAATTCCCAGATCATTTCGTGAAGGGTTAAACATTTCGAAAATCATATGCGTTACGTAGTCTTTGCGCTGGGGACCATAAATTGCGAGTGAAGTGAGAAAAATAGTGCAATTTCATAGCTCTCCACGGCTTGTCGTAATTTGTTATTTCTTTATCTTGCAATTTTTCATTTCCTTTGTCGATTGTATGACATTGACCCCAAGAGTCATCCTCGTACATTATCGTTTTCCACTTTGACAAGACAACAGCATCAAGAAAGTTTTCTTTTCCGATATATCATCTCATACCATGACATGCACGCATCAAATGGGTTTCAAATCCTCCCCCTTCTTTTTCGTTTGTTTGTTTTTTCTTCCAAGTCTAGCTACTTGCTCCACGTCGACGAATGATTTTGATCCTTATCTCCTTGTACTAATTAAATGACAAGCTAGCTTATTGGTCGTAAGAAATTTTTAGCTTAATAGCTGTTATTTATATAATGCACTTACTGAATCTTAGATCACCTCTTTTGAGAATGTCTATTCTCAACCAAAATATGAGCACAACTAGAGATTATACTTAATACAACACATCATACTTATTGTGACATTTAAGGATCAATCTTATTATTTCTTTCATTCCAAATAGTATAATAAAAGTTATCATGACATTCCTAAAGAATCACTTCTTTTAAGAATGTCTATACTCATTGCAATTTGAGCACAAGTAGAGATTGTATTACTTAGCATGGGATTCAAAAATCAATTAGCCCTTTTAGTATATAAGAGAGAAGTTTTAAGACATGTATTTGATAACTCTATTTTTTATAAAGTTATTTTACCTATTTTTTAGGCAATAAATAATACAATGCTTATGAGAAAATATTTGAACTCCTCTTATTTATTTGAATTTGTCTTGTTTTTATAGAACAAGGAGGCAAGGAGAAAAGAGATGAACATGGAGAACCTGATACTTATTGTGTGGCAAAATTGTAATATCAAGATCAAGAGAGTCAAGATGGGCTTGGGCTTTGGATAATTGTTATTAGATTTTCTATTGTTATTGGATTTTCTATTTAAATAGAAAACCCAGTCATGTTAGGAATTCAAGTCTCAATTAATTTAGGAGTTCAAAACCCAATTGTTTTAGGTTTATAAAACTCAATTCTACTAGAATAGGAGATAGGTCTAAACCTAAACCCTATTTAAGAGAAGAGAAGAGGCAAAAGAAGGAGGGAGGAGGAAATTGAGCACAACTCAAGAAAGAGACCAGGAATTCAAGGTTTTCTTGAAGGAAAGACAAAAAGAGTGACAGACTTCTTGTTCTTGGATTTAAGATGCCTTCTTTATTTCTTATTATTATTCTTTCTCATTATTTCTTTATGTTTTAATTTATTTTTGTTAGAGCTACGATGTAACCTAATTATGATGGTATGAATCTTATGATTATTATGTTTTGCAAGATATTTTGTTTATGTGAAATTACATATTACTATGTTTAATGCTTTTAAGTGATTAGCTACTACTTGAAAACTTGTTCGGTATATAAGAGAGAAGTTTTAAGACATGTATTAGCTACTTTAATACAAGTAGAGATTGTATTACTTAGCATGGGATTCAAAAATCAATTAGCCCTTTTAGTGTATAAGAGAGAAGTTTTAAGACATGTATTCTTAAATCTATATATATAACTTTTATTTATATTATTTGGAATGAAAGAAATAATAAGATTTTTAGAGATAATATGATCTTTAAATGTGAAATTCTTGAAATCATTAAAAGACCTATAAAAGATAAATTTTTTATGTAAAAAAGATTCCAAAACAACTCAAAATTGTATATTCAACATGCATTGAGACTTGAAGAGTTTATTCTTTATGTAACATAATGTTGTATATGGTCCCATAATAGGAGTATGCCCTTAAGTATATTGTATTGATAATATATTTTTTTATTATAAATATGTGAGCTTATTTATTGAAGAATAAGAAAATATAAAAGTTAAGAGAAAATAGAATTTGAAATTCTCTAGTTATGACACAATAAAATATTCACTTGAGAGAGTTCAATATTCCTAAATAAATATGCTCTTCCACAAACTACTCTCTTGATTATAGCCAACAAAATTGGTATATCAACAATTTTATTTTGAAAACATCTACGATTACGTTTAAACCATATACAATAAAGACATGCTAAAAAAGAAAGTTTAAAAAACTTTGTGACCAAATCCTTTCTCTTAGTTGCTTTGATCATCCATTGTAGATCAAAATTTCAATCGTCGATGTCCTTATAAAGGCCTTGTTGTGCTAGAATACTTATCCAAATCTAGCTAGTCCAAGTACACTGAAAAAACAAATGTGACCTATTTTTATATTGAAAGTCACAGAAATATTTATAAAACAATTTTACTTAAAAAATAAAAGACACAAATTAGCTGATCATTTCTTTTCTTGCCCCAATATCTAGTATGCAGCCGCCTTTTATCATCTAACTCAATTCGATTCTTGTAACTGCAATAAAGCACTCTGTCTCCCCAACACTTTACATACAAACATATTAGAACTTGCATTATTTCTCTGGCTTCTTTATATTCATGATCATAGGATGGGGGGTGGTGGTGTCAAACGACCTCCGAGATTTCACTTCAGCCCAACTGACGAATTTGCGCTTCACTTTCTCTTTTGCAAGATTTCGCTCTTACCATGCCATCCTTATATAATTCCTGATCTTGATCTTTGCATGCGTGTTCCTTTGATGACCAGTTATAATTTATGACATTCTGTCATGCATGTGACTGATGAAATGACTACAGACAACATTATTATGGGCCTAGATATTCTCCCTTTTCATCATGCAATGAAGAGAGATATTGACGGATCACAATTTGTACACTTTCAATTATTTCTCTCAAGACTTGGCAAAGACTAGCAAATCCAGCCGACAATGGTGTTAAAAACTTACTCCTTACAGTCAATTTAGTAACGAGAAAGTGGCGGACTGTATATTCATATAGGTATTGATTACTTCCATTCATAATTTACTTAACTTTATAATCATAAGAGAAAAGACGTTAATTTACATAACTATATAGATATACATATATACAAACACACATCAAGTAATTTTTATTTTTGTATATAGTTAAAGGGGCGGAGAATTTTGGTTTAATGAATTTGGGACCTCTTTAGTCCTAGGCCACCTTAGCTCCATTGGAGCTAAGGCGCGTTGACGTACATAAGTAACATATGTAGTTATTTTGTTCACATATGTCAAATGGATTTTAGAAATCAAAAAAAAAAAATATCAAAGGATTAGCAAAAAGAACATCATCATTTAAGTTCAAAAATTACATTTAAAAAGTTTCAAAATTTTAACAAAAAATTTATTACAATTTATAAACTATACTCTCCTGATTAATGAAATCTTACATCTCACATCTTTTTTTTTTTTTTTTAATTTTGGCAACAATAGTCATGTTGTTTAGATTTTGATCATCAAATCTTCTTCTATTTTTTTTATTTCTAAATCTAATACAATGTAACTTTAAAAGATATACTTAGTACGATTATTACAAAACTTTTAATTTTAATAGCCTTAATCATTCAATGTACTTTTTTTTTTATAAGGAAATCAATCACTTGTTATTTTAGTAGTAAGTTAATAGCGCTTCATTGTGTTCTGCTTTAGCAAAACACCGTTGGTTTTCTTTTTACCTCATAAAAATCATAAAGATGTGTGGCGCATATTCAGTTTGTCGAAAAGCTTAACCTTTCATTGAATGATCTAGGGATTCAAAAGGGTGAAATCTATACTAGTATCGATCTAGAAAGACCGTTTCGTAAATGTTTGCTAGCCTAACATTACTCCGATGGCTGTGCTGTCATAACATGGTGCGGAAAAACTCGCAGAGTAAACGGCTGCCTCTTATCGTACAACTCAATTCGATTCTTCTGCAGCAGTCAATGCACTCACATACTTTAATTGCTTAGTCAACTCAATTCGATTCTTTCTTTCTCTCCCCGCCCCAAACCCTTACATATTTTAGTCACTTGGTCAATTAATTCAATAGTAAATTAGTAGGATTTAAACGAGATTAAACACTTCACATATGTGGGTTTAGTATGTGTGGTGTAATATTAATTTTTGTTTTAAAAAAAACACTAACTTACTTTCTTTGACATGTTTCTATTTATAAGCATGAGATGGGGATGGTGGTGTCAAACTTCCTCCTAGATTTTACTTCAGCCCAACTGAAGAAGAACTTTCAGTTTCTATTTCTCATAGTTTCGCTCTTACCATGCTATCCCGATATCTAGAAGCATGGTCCTGGGAATTCGAAGGCATGTTTCTATATATACCATGTTCATGTTTTCTATACAGTGTATGTATGATTTTTATATGCATGAATGCTTTGCTGATCGGTTAAAATTATTGACGTTTTGTTGTACATGCGACTGATTGAATGATTATAGGCAACTTTATTGTGGATCCTTAGCCTATAGATTCTTCGTCTTTATCCATCAAGCAATAAAAAGTGATGTTGATATAAACTACTTCTATACTTTCAATTATTTCTCTCAAGACTTGGCGAAGACTAGCACATGATCCAACCAATAATGGTGTTAAATGGACAATAATTGAACTCCTGGGATGTGACTGTTTATTCATATGTGTTAATTACTTTCATTGACACTTTACAAAGCTTTAGAATCTAATTAACCTCACATAAGGAAGGAAAAAAACCACAGCTTATTTACTGATAACTTAAACAAAATCTACATCATGTAGTTAATTCTGTTCACATGCTTCAAATATTTTTAAGAAATCACACACCACCAAATATCTGTATGATTTTTGTAATGTTGACTGGTTGGTAAGCTCACTAGGAGATCTACAGCTGATTTTTTCTTTTCTTCAGTTCAAAGTACATATCATGAAGCGCCAAAAGAAAATCAATTTGAAAAAAAAAAATTAAAAAAAGGGGCCTAAGCTAATGATCCCACGGATATACCGTAACAATCCTTTAAACTGCGAAAATCTTGGATGTTAGGACAATATATAGATTGGCAGAGCTGGTTTACGACACACGATGAGTGTTAAGATTTCTTACTCATAATTTTTTTGTTTTTTATTAAGTTTAATTATTTTTAATTGTCTTTTCGTCCCAGGCGATATGAGCTGCTTAGGAAGCCACGTGCCTTTCGACGGTTGCTTCTTATTTTCTTCAGTTTGTCCTCTTCCATGTACTTATACGTCATAAGGTGTCGCAATGACAACGTCACACGTAGTGTACCAAAAAAGTTGAATGCATTATGGTAATGGAAGGTAGAAGCCTCTTGGCTAACCGCTTAATCATAGACCACTTTATTATGGACCAAAAATATATATATATATATATGTGGCTCATAAAAAATGAAAGAAATTAAAGAAATGTATGTGGCTTTTTCTCACTTCCATCTAATCTCTCTCTCTCTCTCTCTTTCTCTAATAATGGAATTATTATGCTGATTAGGTTTCTGAAAGACTATAATTTTTTGACTTTCGGTGTTATTTTGCACATGAAAGATGCCTCACAATTAAGTCCAAAATACATCAAAATATATTTAACATATCATTTACAGCATCATAAATTAAATGGAACCAATTTTTATTTCTTCTTTTTTTCATGCTGCAGTAATATTTTGAGGAAAATAAAAGACGGGGATATATCTTAAAAGAAAGATGATTTTGAAACGCGTGGAAAGATAGCTTCGAGTTTACCAACAAAAAGAAAAAAGTAAATAAGAGAGGGTGTACGGTTGAAGCAAGTGTAAGAAAAGTTTTTCTTTTATTTATTTATTTATTTTAAAAGAAAGACGGTTTGATTTACCGACACTTTGTGTAAACCAAAGTTTAGTTTTAATAATAAAAAATCACAGATTTAGGTTTTTAGATTTGAGACCTAGCTATAAAAGAAAAAAAGAATACATATTTTGATACATTTGAGGAATTAAAAAAAAAACCTTTTCAAATTTTTTGAGAGATTAAAGAAGGTTTCTGGCTGTGGCAGCATACGTAATTTGCAACGAACGCCACTGTAGGTAACGCAATGCATACATCATAGCATGTCGCACCCATAACGTCGCATACCGCAATAATTTTAATGTCACAACTCTATAAAAAGAGGACGGTTGGTCTGCTCACTCCTCACTCCCGACATTCTACTCCACTTTCCCAACAATTTTAAAGCTCTAAAGCCTCTCCTTCAGCTCTCTTTTTAACTATCACTCTACCAAGAATGAACCAAAGTTTGGGGGATGCTGCTCGGCAAGGAAGCATCGATACCTTGTATTCATTGTTACGGAGTGACGCATATATTTTGTGCAAGGTCGATGCTCTTCCGTTTGCCGACACTCCTTTGCATATTGCTGCATCCTCAGGTCAAATCAACTTTGCAATAGAGATTATGGGATTAAAGCCTTCGTTTGCTAGAAAGCTTAACGAAGATGGTTACACCCCCTTGCATCTTGCTTTATAACATAAGCAAACTCAACTAGTGCTCCGGTTGATTGATGCTGACGAAAACCTTATTTGTATACCAGGAAGGGAGGGTTTAACTCCCTTGCATTATGTTGCTCAAATTGAAGATCTTGATCTTTTGACCATATTTCTAAAAGCTTGTCCAAGGTCAATTGAGGATATAACAACTAAGAAGGAGTCTGTTCTACATATTGCCCTAAAATGTGGAAAGATTGAAGCTTTTAAGCTCTTGTTGGGATGGCTTCGGCGTTCCTGGTTGACAAATGCCTCTTTTTGGGAAAAGAGGTTGCTGAACTGGCAAGACGAAGAAGGCAACAATTTGTTGCATATTGCAGTATCTGATAATAAAACGGAGGTAAGTTCTCTCTACTCTTTTTTGTTATAATGAAGGAGATAAATTGCTATAATTGAGAATTGTCTTGTTGTGCAAAAGAGTTCTTGTAAGGGTTTATTTTCATAAACTTGCTAAATATTGTCTTAAGATGATTTTACTTGAGCTTTTAATTAGTTTAATTTATAACATCCCCTTTTTTTTTTGTCCTTTTCAAGTTTGTTTTAGCTTTTTTTTTTTTTGGTTATTTTGGGTGTGTCTGGGGTATTTAAATGTTATAGACTATTGTAAAATGATGAATAACTTATTGTATATTTATACTCTCACAGGTTGTTCGATTGTTGTTGGGTTGTAAGTCATACGTTCACTATAAAATTGATTTAAATGCTAAGAATTCTGGAGGTAATACAGCATTTGACATTGCGCCAAAAACGGACAACAATGAGATCAAGAGTATGTTATGCCGTGCCAAATGTCTCAATAAATTGTTTCATCCAAAAAAGTCCGCCAAAAAATACTTTCGACCTCGTGTTCCAATTGATGAGAAGCTCTGCATATTCATTCTCCGTCAGAGAATGAATAGCTCACTAGAATCGCGCAATATGTTGTTGGTAGTTGCTGTGCTACTTATTACTGTAACCTTCCAAACTACAGTGAGTCCCCCTGGAGGGCTTTGGCAAGATAGTTCCCCTGCTTCATCCGATGGCACGGCCTCTTCAACCGCAACGCCAACATCCACCAACAGCTCTTCACATATAGTGGGAACATCTACTATGTCAGATCCTACCTTCGTTGCAGTGGCAGCTATGAATCTTATAAGCTATTTTTCTACGGTCTTTGCAATCTTCGTCCTCCTCCCCAGTGACCTTAATATACTTGTAAACTTACCCCTTCATCTCCTCTCTTCGTATTTTGTGGCGTCTGTACTCATCACAGCTCCCAGGACCCTTGGTATCGCGAAGTTTATAGTTGGCAAGGAGGCGTACTTCTTTACTTTTTGCATCCTCACTCCTCTGCTGATTCTGCTGTTCTTGCAATTGCTTGTGTATTATAAGCGAAGAATGGTTTTCAATGCCTTCTATCCGGACGTGAAAGTGCTGGACCCAAGTCTTACATAGAACAGTGGCATTATGATAATGCCCCCAACACAGTTGGATGTCGAGCTTAATTGTTGTTTAATTCCTCAAAGCGCCCTTGCTCCTCCACTGTAAGCTCAACAAGGGCGACTCCATGGTTGTTTTCTACCTGTCCATAGGCTTGCTTAATGATCCATGTAATAGCTGTAGCCTCCTATGAAATGTCATTTGTTTTCTTTTTTGTATTTCTTTTCTCGCACAACGTTTTGCATTTGGCTGAGATTGCTAAGAGCCTCATCTAAATCCATTACATAGATATTGCATAAAACCAAAAAGAAAAACATAAATAAATGTTAACAACGAGAAAGACCGATTGGGTAGGTCCATATGTAATGTATGAACTTTTAATGGTCCTAGGACAATGGAGTTTAAATCCCTGGTGATAAGTTGTCCATCCGAATGTAAGTCCTTCACAATATAGGAGATATTTTTCATAGTTCATAACCACAATATATTTAAGCATTTAAGATCAACTAATAAAAAAATTATGATGTTAACAAGTATACAAGGCGCTATGAATCATGGGATGCTAAGCCACTTTACGCACTATGATGTTAATAGGATGAGTTTTCAAATTTTTGGAGAGGCCATGGGATGCTGAGTTACACTCCCCTTGGCCACTCCTACGATTTTTCTACCAAATCAATGATTTTTTTTTTTAATGTTTCTCTTAGTCACAATATAAAACCCATGTGTTTAATATACAGAATGTTAAAAGGTTAAGAACTAGTGAAAGAATGTTTGACACTCATGATACTTATGAGTATATTATAGAAGTACTTTACATGAAACATTTTAACTTCTTAGATTAGATGATTATTTGTAAAAAGTTCATCTTTATTTATAAAAATGAGAGAAGAAGATGGTAAAAAAGATAGAAATTAATTTTTGAAAAAGTAAGATCTTTTTCTTTTCAAAATATTACTTTCATTCATCTTAATTTTAGGAATTCCTCTCTTTAAAGAGAAATAATTTCTTTTAAAAATAGATAGATGCAACAAAAGTTCTTTATCTTTTTGTAAACTTAACTGCATCTTTTTTTCTTTTTAAATCGATAAAAGAAAACATGCCTAACTGATACCACAACTACAATGCTTGCCATCGTTGTTAAAGATGTATGTATGCAACGAGGCAAACCATCCACCAGACAAAAATCCATTTATTCCCCCGTTGTGCCCATGGCAGATTGGGTGGGAGAGCAAATACAAGTTGGAAACGAAGAAAACAAATATCCACATTTCTAGAAGTGGCTGCTCATCGTATCACCAAAAGGCGGCTTTTTTATGAGAAATAATCTGGTATTCCGCGGGTAACATCCGGCTCTCCTCTCCTAGGAGCTGGCTTAACTGGATGAATATGTGGCTCCTGCAGTCATCAACTTCCAAGACAGAAGCCGTGTTACCACAACGAAAGCAATAATTGGGTGCACTAAATATTGTAAATCCATTCATAACCAATTGATGAGCTCTAGCAATCAAGTTTAAGTTGTTTGTATGGTTGAATTGTTCAAATACGTCCTGGCCGAAAGTATATCTAGCAACACGAGGTAAAAATTGAATTCCCAGGAGAAGAGTGACGGAATTGACTGTTTGAAGAATGATTGTTTTGCATTCAAGAGAGCACGAAATATAGAAAGCTACAAACTCAGATTCATACACAATATAGAGTTCGATTTACAAGGCTACTTTAATCTTGCTTTTGAACAAGACTACTTGAAACGTGATATCTTGATTGTATTCCAACAACTGGCAGCATTCTCCATGTGTTCGGCTACTACCAAAGATCCCCTTGCAATTAACGAAGCATCTTTGTTATCTTGCTTGAGCCATTCTTGTTGTGCTGTTAACTTTTAGGAACTTATTCCTTTGAAATTGCTTTGACCTTCCGTTTGAGACTCTTGATATCTCATTTGTTATAGTTGTCACTCACTTTATCTCTTCACTTGTTGCATAAAATTTTTCTTGCTAACATTTCCTTGCAAACTTGGGTTTACAAGCTCGTGTTTGGAACTCAAACAGAGAAAATTATGATTACTAAGAGGCTTCGTGAAGAAGTCTGCTAGTTGCTTAAGGCCATACAATGCTCTTTGTAGCTTACAAACATCCCTAGCTTGGATTGTTTTATGAATCCTCGCAGCTGCATCATATAAACTAGCTCAATGTTAAAACCATGCATAAAAAGCATTGCTGATATCATATTGTTGTAGGTCCCATACTTTTATTGTAGTAATTGTCAGCACAAGTTAGATTGTAGTCTGTCTCATCACTAGACTAAATGTTTCAAGAAAATCCGCACCAACTTCTTGATGAAAACCACATGCAACAAAGCAAGCTTTTAACCTATCTAGAGACCCATAAGATGCAATCTTTGGTTTAAAGATCTATTTACATCCTACAATACTCATTGAAGAACATTTTGGCATCAATGTCCAGGATTGATTTCTAACGATTGCATTCATTTCGTCTTCCATAGCCTTTTTCCGACCAAGATGTGATAAAAGCAGTTTGGGATGTGTTCGTTCAATTGGTTGTTGTACTTGTGGATGTTGCGACGGCATGATAAAATTTGTTTCACCAGAGTTTCTCTCTTCTTCGAGCTACATTCGGGTTCCACCCTATGACTCAGTCATCATATCAGATGGCATTACATCTTGTGCTTGTTGGTCATTTAGTCCTGTAGGAACTTCGGTGAATTACGCAGCCACACGATGATGCAAAGGGTGTCAGGATCGAGCTGGATGACCTGAAGGACACGCTGGAGATGCCCAAGTACGAAGCAATCCTGTCCGTTCGTCGAAAGTACATAAGTAACGTGGGGCCAAGGTTACTTCTGGCCACTACTGAGAGCTGGGGCGAGAGAACCCAGGTCGTAAAAGTGAACAGGATGGGACTGAAGGATTTTCATGCTATTTTCATTCAATCAATGAATATTCTTATGAATGTCATTGGAGGTGTCTCCCTCGTGTAGAGGCTTATTGCGTGTGCGTGGTGTGCTAATTTTTGTGGAGTGTGAGTGAAGATCCCTTTACGTTACAATAGGGAAGAAGAAACAAAGGATAAGTGGTCGGAGTGGGAGAAGGAACCGGGAGAAGACCCGTGTGCTAACAAACCCGCATAATCTAGCCGAGTTTGCACCATATTGCTTACTTACTTTTTTTTTTTTAATGAATATGTTAGTTTATTTATTTAAAAATAAGAAAATATAAAAACATAAAGGTGCTTCTCAACATTACAAACTTATATAAGAGAAAATCAAATTTTAAATCTTCTAATTATAATACGATAAAACATACTTAACCAATATTATGAATACTTGTATTTAAGTTGCCATTAAGGAGGTCTTTAGATTTGAATGGTAGAAATTAAATCCTAACAAAGGGAAGTGGAGGCAGGATAACAATATATGCAAGACCATTTGGGTGTTGATACCAAGAGCTTATGGTATATTTTCACTTTTTTTTTTTAAGGAACAAGTAAATGATATGATTTGTGCCTAAATTCTTTAGTATTGAATGAGGTTATTTTTCTTAGTATGAAAAGACGATAGGTATCCATTATATAGATTTTGTTAAATATATCTTGATGTTGATCAATAACACTTATTTGAAAATTTATATTATTTTAAATATTAATATTCTTGTGGCAATAAAAATGTTAAATACTGTGTACAACAAACAATCAACTTTTTAGATTTTGAACACGGACGAACTAAAGACAATAAGGTAACAAGGAACGAAAAATGAAAAAAATAAATAAATAAATTCTATTTGCATGCTGTGAAAACCCATGCATTCTACATGTGCTGAACAAATACCCAAAACACACCCTTTCGTGAAAGAACAAAATATTGAGTTTGCAAGATACATAGAAAAGTGACCAAATTTTCTAATTTTGGTAAACAGTAAAGCCAACTGACCTAATGGGCTGAAAAGCTAAAATTAAGAGACTAAAGTGGCCGATTCAAATGCCCATCTAAACTTTTGCTATGAACCACGAACCAACGTCCAGTAATGCCATCACAAGATCATTCTCTCTTTGTTATCCATTTTCTTGTCGGATGGTTGCCAAACAAGGGTGTATCGTTGAGAAGCGAGAGACTACGATGAAAAATAAAAGAGATATTTGTCTAGATTTGAGAAATGAGAAGGAAAAAAAAAAGACGTGACTTACCTGAAAGGATAGATGAAATGATTTTTTTTCTTTTTGAAAAAAGATGAAATTATAACTTTTTCAGAGGTAAAATTGGGAAGTGTGAAAATGGATTAGTTTGAGATAAGAGAAAGGGTCAGTTTAGATGATGTGGTGTTTTACGTGAGAGGAAGAAAAACAAAACGTGGCTTTGAAAACGTAAAGAACATTGAATTAAAGAGTAAAATACCGAGATAAAATAACAATACAATGAATTGTAATAACAATACAATGAATTGTAATAACAATACAATGAATTGTAATAAAAATGATTTCCGATACATTTGTTTGTACAATGAGTGAATTTATAATGTTACAAAGATTAGTAAGAAATGGAAATGGAGTTGGTACAATTTATGGCTGATTTGATGAGAGATAACGAGATTGGATATATAATTTGAGTTTTGAAAAACTTCCTTATCTTGTCTTAAGTAGTTTTCTATTTCGGTTGGTGATAGTAGATAGATGATTTGAATTTCGAATTCCTTCCTTCTTGGATTGCTTGATTTCCGAGACTTGGTGAGTTGATTGATTTTCTAAGTTGTTGAGATGAGCTTCTTGGTTGGTAAGGCTGAGTTGTTTCGTATAAGTGATGTTGACATGATTGGATTGCTTTAATATCCCCCCGTGAGCTAAAGGATCGGAACGAACTGTAAGCTTGTCTTGTAGTAGCTTGAATCGAGAGGAGGAGAGTCCCTTGGTGAGAATGTTTGCAATTTAATCCACAGTGGAGATGAAGTGGGCCGAAAGTCGTTTGTTGGTGATGCATTCACGAACGAAGTGAAAGTCAATTTCAACATGCTTTGTGCGTGCATGGAACACTGGATTGGTAGAGAGATAAAGTGTGGAAAGGTTATCGCACCACAAGGTTGGAGGACGTTGAAGAGGAAAATGTAGGTCGCGTAGGAGTGCTTCAATCCACATTAGTTCAGCAAAGGTGTCAACTAAACTTTTGAATTCTGCTTCAGTGCTTAAGCAAGCAACCGTCTTCTGCTTGCGTGAGCTCCAAGAAATAAGATTGGATCCAAGGAAGATGCAATATCCACCCGTTAAGCGACAATCATCTTGGTCACCGACCCACCCAGCATCAGAGTAGGCATGCAACTCGTTGGAAGGACCTTTGGTGAAGTGTAGACTGAAGCGGGGAGTCTCTGTAAGAAAACTTAATATACGTTTAACAAAAGTCTAATGAGTGGTGGTAGGAGCATGCATATATTGGCATGCTGTATTGACAGCATAGGCAATATCGGGCCGTGTGAGAGTTAGGTATTGAAGGGACCCCACGATGCTACGATAGTGAGTAGGGTCAGGAAATGGGTTACCATCATTAATGGAAGGAGGATGGCTGGAGGTGCATGGGATTGTAACACCACGTGCATTGCCCATATTTGCACGTTTTATTATTTCATGTGTAAATTTCGCTTGATGAAGATGCAAGCCATGGGTTGAGTGAGTAGCTTCAATTCCTAAGAAATAGTGAAGATTGCCTAGATCTTTGATGTCAAACTCATTTTGGAGTTGACTTAAAATAGATGCAAGGGGGGCATTAGGACTGCCAATGAATATTATGTCATCAACATAAACAAGAATATAAATAATGTATGTTGAGCGATGTAAAATAAATAAAGACGAATTAGTAGTAGAGGAATGAAAACCAAGTTTGGTTAAGAAATGGCTGAGACGTTGATTCCAAGAGCGAGGTGCTTGTTTAAGACCATAGAGAGACCGTCTAAGGCGACATAAGTGATGAGGTCGTTGAGGATCAATGAACTCTTGTGGTTGAGTCATGTAAACTTCCTCATCAAGATGGTCATGTAAGAAGGCATTTTTAACATCTAATTGCTTAATTGGCCAATGTTGAGTAAAAGCAATTGCAAGGACCGTGCGAATGGTAACTGGTTTCGTAACATGACTAAAGGTTTCAGTGTAATCAACACTTGGACGTTGGTGGAAGCCTTTTGCTACAAGGTGTGCTTTGTAGCGTTCAAAAGACCCATCGGAGTTAAGTTTGACTTTGAAGACCCATTTGCACCCTATAGGGTTGATATGAGCCTTTGGTGGGACGAGTTCCCAAGTTTTATTCTTAAGAAAGCCGGTGTATTCATTCACCATTGCTTTGCGCCATTCAAAATCTTTGGAAGCCTTAGTAAAATTTGAGGGTTCATGATAAGGGTGTGCAGTAACAGTTAAGGCATAAGTATGATTATGCGTGAGTTGACGACGCGTAATTGTACCTCCTTTCAAACATGTGACCATTGGGTAAGAAGAACCCGTAGATGGGAGCAATGTTTGATGTTGAGAAAAGTTGGATATGTCCAATGAGGGATCATGAGTAGTAGGTACTGAAGGTACAGTAGTGTAATCCGAAGGTAAAGGGTTAGGTGAACTTGCCGGAGGCATTATAAGCGGTGTACATTGAAGAGAGATAGACTTTGGAAGAGGTAACAAAAATTGTGAAGGATCACGAGGTAGAGTGGATGAGGATCCAATAGTAGTGAATGGAAAGACATCCTCATCAAATGTTGCATCAGCAACTATGTATGTTTTGTTGGTGTGAGTGCATAGGCAATGATAGCCTTTGTAACCAGTTGGGTAACCCAAAAAAACACAATCCATAGAACGAGGATGTAATTTATTTTTCGTATAAGGACGAAGATACAGATAGACAAGGCACCCAAAAACTTTGAGATGAGTGATTGAGGGAGATGTGCCAAATAATTTCTCCCATGGAGATTTATTTTGAATAACCATGCTAGGTAAGCGATTAATAACATGGACTGCTGCTTCAAAAGCAAAATCCCAATAGATTAAGGGGATTTGAGCATGATTTAAAAGTGAAAGGCCAGTTTCAACCATATGGCGATGTTTTCGTTCAGCGAAGCCATTTTGAAAAGGGGCATAGGGGCTTGAAATACGTTGAAAAATGCCCGATTGTTGAAGTAGTGATCGAAATAAGACAGATGTAAATTCTGCGGCCCCATCACATTGGATGCACTTAATGGTGGTTTGGAGTTGATTCTCAACAAACTGTTTAAATGATTTAAAAAATTAAATAAATTGATCGCGGGATTGAAAAGAGTATAGCCACGAGAATTTTGAAAAATCGTCCATAAAACATATAATATTTATTTCTCATAGAAGAAGTAATTGGAGCGGGCCCCCATATGTCAAAATGAACTAGATTAAGAGGGGCCTGCAAGATTGTGTGGGTTGAGGGATGGGCCTTGCCGCTACTTTTGCCAAGTTGACACACTTTGCACATATTTGGGGGAGTACCCAAAAAATTTATTTTCATTGATCGAAGCAAATGAATTACATTCTTGTAATTTGCATGGCCTAATCTAAGATGCCATTTTTCTAACATATTCTTTTGCTCTAGCAATGCGATGGGCTTTTGCCTTGAATTTATTGAAGTCAAGCAGTAAAGTCCGCGATCAACCAACTCATGGAGGATTGGTTTCCCCGTATTCAAATTCTGGACCACACAAAAATCGGGATAAAAAGAAAAAAACACAATTATTTTCCCGTGTGAATTGAGATACCGATAAAAGGTTCTTTGTAATTGATGGGACGACAAGAATTTTAAACATAGTAAATTTGTTAGGTTGAGAAATATTACCTGTGTGGCTTATAGGTAAGCCAACACCATCCCCTACGGTAACTTGGTGAGATCCGGAATAGGCCATGATGTTGTCGAGATGCATTGGGTTCGGTGTTATGTGATTGGTTACCCCAGAATCCGAGTACCAATCAAATTGAGGCAAGGTCACAGTAGAGGAGTGATTGGCAGACATGCGGTCTGGTGAGGCACGGGCCATGTGAGGCGCTGAAGAATTAGGCTTGTTGAAGTCAAAGGTTGCATTGAAAGGATGGGCTTGTGCAGGAAGTGGCCCATTAAAATCATAAACAGCCTGGTTTGCTTGGGCAGTGCCAAAAGGAAAATGAGTTTATGCTGATCGAGAACGACATTGATTTGCACGATGGCCATGTCTGTTGCATAGTTGACAAATAACAAAACGGCGTTTATTTCCCCCTCTAAGGAATACATGGCCACTAGGAGGAATGGACGCCTAGGTAATCCGAGCACGGGTGTTTCGGTGAGTCTGGGATTTGGGGCCAATTATGGTGGGTCCGATGCGAGGATCATTGCCAGAGGAGAATGCTGCTATCGGGGTATTCTGCTCGGCAAGTTCCATTGTAGCTTCGTGGGTGAGTAATAACCCACGAAGATCTTCTCTGGTAAGTGCAGCTGTCCAGCTATGTACTGATATAGCCATCACTAGTGGGGCATAGGAAGGTCCAAGGCCCCGAAAACAAATGAGTTAAGAACTCATTGTCGGAGATGGATTCGCCAACGTTACCTAATTGATCAACAAGAGCGTTAATTTCTTGAAGAAATTTGCTTACCGATCTGTGGCCTTTTTGCACTGTTTGGAGTCGAATACGCAGTGAGGAAGCACGGGCAGAATTTTGAGCTTCAAATTCCGCAGCAAGGGATTTCTAGGCTTCAACGGTATGATTATGTTGAGAAACAAACTGAACCACTACATCAGAACAGGTGTTTAGTATCCACCCCAGAGCAGTTTGGTCCCGAACGTGCCAATCGGTGTATGCCGGATTGGGAGTGGTGATGAGAGAGCCATTCTCATCGATAACAGTGATTTCTTCTTTGGGGCGGGGATAAGTGCCATTCAGTATAGAGAGCAATCCACTTGCTCGAAGATAAGGAATGATTCTCGCCTTCCAGATGAGAAAATTGTGGCTTTCTAGGCATACTCCAACAGTAGGGAATGATGTGGGTCTCGGTGTGGGGATGGCAGTAGCAGGGAGAGTGCGGGCAACAATAGGGAAAGTGTGGGCAGCAGTAAATTGGTTTGAAGACGTCATGTTCCTGGATCCGAAAAAAAAAAAAAAAAACAAACAATGTGGCTTTCGCCGGTGGCTCCTTGATACCAAATTAAAGAGTAAAATACTGAGATAAAATAACAATACAATGAATTGTAATAAAAATGATTTCCGATACATTTGTTTGTACAATGAGTGCAATTTATAATGTTACAAATATTAGTAAGAAATGGAAATGGAGTTGGTACAATTTATGGCTGATTTGATGAGAGATAACAAGATTGGATATATAATTTGATTTTTGAAAAACTTTCTTATCTTGTCTTGAGTAGTTTTCTATTTTGGTTGGTGATAGTAGATAGATGATTTGAATTTCGAATTCCTTCCTTCTTGGATTGCTTGATTTCCGAGACTTGGTGAGTTGATTGATTTTCTGAGTTGTTGAGATGATCTTCTTGGTTGGTAAGGCTGAGTTGTTTCGTATGAGTGATGTTGACATGATTGGATTGCTTTAATACATTGGAAGGGTGATCAAGCAGATGGCATTCTTCTCGAGTGTTGAATTGTTTGAAAGGAACAGGGTTTTGGAACGTCCCCTTTCTTTCCATTGAAGTTCCTTAGGTAACTTCTAGTAGCGGTAACTTTTTAGTACACAATAACCTTCTGTAAATGCTTTTAGCCGTCAGATTAAGGAAGGAGTAGATCATTAAGTATCTTATGATATATATGTTAAGTGAAATATCAAGGTCCATAGTCGCTTCCATAATCAGCAAGAAGAAAAGGCCAAACTTTTGGTTTGAGCCTCTTCGGGCAGTTGAGCCTTTTTTATTATGAGAATAGAGTGAAAAAAACAGATGAGCGGTATCAACGTTCATAATTGAAGTGAAAGTAGGTAAAGATATTCTCTTTTCTTTTTGTTATAAAAGAGAAATTAAGATTGTTGGAGAAAGTCCCAAGCATTGAAGATCAAAATAAAAAATTATTGTGATAAATTTTTTATTATATACTTATTTTGAAATTATAATTGAAGATCAAATATCTTCTTTAAAACTGTGTTATAAGGAAAAAAAATATCCTTACATATAAGAAATATAATAAGATTTAATATATTGATAATATAAAAGACAAATAAGATTTTAATTCTCAGAAACCAGATTTCTCAAAAATCGCCTGTTGTTTACCAATTTGATGTTTTTCTGCAACCAAGTAGACAAAAGTCTTCCTCATATTTGTATCCCAAACTCTTTCCAGTGGATAAGACTAGGTCTTCCAGAGAAAAAGCATACCTTTAGACACCGAGTACCGTAGGTGCACACCATTTAGCCTCTGAATATGGGGAGAACTGTTTCTGAACCCCATTAAGTGTTGTTGAAGAAGCAGTACTGATAAGTCTATTTTTATAGAGTTATTTTAATTATTTTAGGATATAAATAATAAAAGTTTTACAAGATAATATTTAATTTTTTATATATTTATGTAAATTTGTGTTATTTATGTAGCAAACTCCAAAAGAGCATGAGAAATAAAGGAAAAGAAAGTTACAAAAAGGCGTGTGAAAAAGAAAAGGAAAGAAAAAGAAGTTAAAAGAAGAAACGAGGAGGAACGTGTAAAGTAGCAAAAAGAGGAGGAAAAGGACAAAAAGGACAAGAAAGGAAATAAAGGAAAAGGGGCAAAAAAGTGAATTACTAAGGGAGAATCTTAGGGCACGTGTCCCAAGATAGCATAAAAGGGCAAAGGAACGTGAATTGTAAAGGGGAGAAGGCACCACACAAAAGAGGAAGAGAGAGAAAAGAGAGAGAAAAGAGAGAAAAGAACAAGAAGCCGTGTGTTGCCGCCGGAACCAAGCAAGGAAGAAAAAAAGCTAGAGAAGAAAGAGAAAACCAAGGAAGAAAAAGAGAAATAGAGGCGCGAAAGCTTCTCTCTACTTCTTATCACTCTTGAACTGTAGAAATTCTGTAAAGAATTCTTAAAGAGAAAACAATGTAGTAACAGTTTTTCTATTTTTCTATTTAAGATGTTTTGTTTAATTTCTACTATTGCTTTGGTTTGTTATTTCATTATGTTCTAAACTTTTTTTGTTAAAGCGAAGATGTAGCCTAACTATGATGATTTGAATTTTATAAGTTTTTATGTTTTGCAAGATATTTTATTTATGTGAGTTATATATTGTTATGCTTAATGCTTTAAGTGATTAGCCACCACTTGAATGATTTGATGTGCATGTTAGAGACTAAAGGGTAATAATATGCAATTGCTTCTTCTAATATATAACCATGAATTAAATGTGGATAGACATATACCATGTTATTTGTGTGGCTTTTGGTGATAAGATGATTGAAAGATTTATTGTAAACCAAGAATATTCACAGATCCTAATGCACATATAGAGATATAGTGAATTAATGAACTAAATAGGTTTACTATACCTAGACATAGGATAGTAAATAAATTAGAAAATTTCGCCATCACATAGGTAATATCATTCTTGTAGGCATAAACTATGGAAATTCATATCTAGTAGTTATAGTGAAATCAGAAGCTCTAACATGTGTCTCATCTTGATTTTTCTTACTTGGATCCAATTTTAATTAGTATTGAGTTTTCATTTTAGAAATTTTAAATTTTAATTCATCATCAACAATATTTTGATTTGCTAGATAAATTTTAGGATTAATTCATCATTAGTACTTAATTAGTTTAGTATTCACTAATCTTCGTGGGACGATACTTTTCTTATCATTATATTACTTGTTCGACATATTCACTTGCATTTAAATTTCACCGAACAGGTACAGATCCCCTCCGATTCTCTCAAATTTTGCTTATTTTAATAACTTTTCTGAATGACAACTGATTTGTTTCATCTTTTAGTAAGATAATGTTACCATTAAAATGCAACTAACTTGCATTTTTCCAATGTTTTTGTTGGGATGGAGTGATTATAGGTTACTTGGAGAATAAAGCAAGACTTGAAATCTAGACATTTATTTCTCTAAATAGGTTCATTCTATCGTTACAAATAACCATCTTTTTAATGAAATTGTTAACACTTAGATGAAGTAATAAATGGGAGAACATTGTTATGTTCATCTCCATGTGAATGTACTTTTGGTGGAAGAGTAGGAGTGCCATTAGGGCGATCATCTTGCCCCGTCTTACCTAGGTGCTTGGACATGGCAGACGGTGGAAGACACCGATTTGAGGTTGCGATTTTCAGGAAAGTGTTTCTCGTACATATATATGATTTTTGATAATATGTTAATTTTACGGACACAATCTTTATTTATTTTTGGTGATTCTCTAGTTGTAATTTAAGAAAAGTAGATGAAAAGATAAAAGGGTCAATGTTCAACAAAACATATTATGGGAGAAATTGAATCCAAACAAAGAGAAATAAAAGCAGCACATACAAAAGCATATTTGCACTTCAATTTGTTTTTATATTGGATGTGTTTAAAAGTAGAATGATCAATCTGCCCTTTCATATCCTCTCTTTGTATTTTATCGCATCTTTACTCATCATAGCTCCCGGGGCACCTTTTTGGCCGAAGGGGATGACTAGTAGCAGTGTGAACTACTTCATCTTTTGCATTTTCTTTGCTTTGCTGATTTTGCTGTTGTAGTTCCTTGTGAATTATAGACGAAGAAAGCTTGTCAACGCCTTTCATCCGGATGGGAAATTGTCCCACCAGACTCTTACATAGATTGCTGTGGTTATGCTAAGTATGTACATAGAACCATGTTAAGGAGCAGCTGTGTTTTTTTGGTGAAAGCATGCGCCTGCAATCTTTTCCGACTATTCATGAAAGTCTGGAGCTGCAGTGTTTGTGGTAGAGGTTCAGTTTCTAGTTTTTGATGTTTGTTGTTTGCCTTAGCCAATTGGCTAGTATTTGTAGCAAACACTTCATGCTGTATTTACATTTTACAGCATTGCAATGATACTGGTTGTATAAGAACTCTTCTGTGAATCAAACAAAAACCTTTGTTTCACAACAACATTGTTCCTTGTTTGCATTGTTCGATTCTGTTTCCAACTTCCCCCAGCACTTGTTCTGTTTTACTAGACCCGTCTACTTACTGTGTAGAGCTTATCTCCCTGAAATCCCAGTAAGCACGATGACCTCATTTCCAATTTCTGTGACTATGACAACACTACCAGAGGGGTTATGTACATTACCATCTAAATGTGCTTTCAGTCTAATGGAGCAAGCATCGACAAAGACCGCCTTTATGACCATGGACCAGTCCCACATCTTGGCAAGGTGCTTGGATATGGCGGACATGGCATTGATATCCGCTTGTGGTGAGAATTTTGGAGACGTGGCTTTCATATTTGGTTGGCTTTACTTTTTTCAATTAGTTCATTAGATGAAAGAATTAATTGATAGGAAAAGTTTCTTTGAAAACATCCTTCATTTGACCGCAAGTACACTAACACATTGTTAACTTTGGAGTCTTCACTCACAAATGTTTCACCCTCGAGCTGTGGCATACAAACACTCAACCTTATTTTGAAGGAGAATTATGCGGCTGGTCTAGGAAGTGGGAAGTTTGGTTCTAGTTGGCAGTGCGTCTGCGCCACCTTTGGCAAAAAACTCTGTACATGAAGGGAATTACGATCTCCAACTGCCGCATCTGGAAAATTGCAACCTTACAAGACCAAATGCCTATAAGACCAATAATAATTACCCTGACACCCAAGAAAGAAAGCCCTTTAAAATATACTCTTTGCAGTCATGTTCAGGATTTGGGTTTGTGACGTTTCGTGATATGACAAAAAACCCAACAAGTAAACAAATGGAAATGAAGCAAAGAAGGCTAAGAAGCAATCTAGGGAGGAGGAGGATTCCTGCCAACATAAGAAACAAAGTGGATCCACCATTTAAGTAATTGAGTGCGTCGAAATAGTAGGGGCCCTTGACTGCTGCCCCAGCACGGTGTGAAATCGTATCATCTTGCCAAGTTGCTCCTGGAGGCGTGAGTAATACTTGAAAGCTGATTGTTACAAGTAGTGCAACAACAACTAACAAAGCATTGCGAGTTTCTTCGGTGAGCTTGAAAAGCGAACTTCCTGCAGTAGGATCACTGCATGGCATACAAGCAATCTTATCATAGTCCTCCTGTGTTCTAGATTGCAAGATGTCAAATATTGGAAAGACCCTTGAAAGGCTGACTCTAAATTAACTCAATAATTAAATAACCACCTCTCATCCTCTCTTAATGTGGAGATGCATAATTATAATCTCCACACTCAAAATAGTTTACACAATAATAACACCTACTCCTCCCAAAAGAAGAAGGCAACTGGTACATACTAATAAAAGAAAAGAGCATTAAACACTAATATCAGTAACAAAAGAGATGATTTCTCAACATGTTTTCTGGTGCTCTACAACAAAAAAAAAATTTAACAAAAAGGAAAAAAAAAAGAAAAAAAAATTATTCAAATGTATGGTTACTCGTTAAAAAATAAATGTTGATTTGTGGCAAGTTGTTGACTTTAGAAACACTTGATTTGTTTATTTTATTAATTCTCAAGTTGTAATTATAAAATATTCGAAAAGGTTGTTGAAAAGATAAAAGCGGTTAATTTTGAACAAAACATATTATGGGAGTAATAACATTTGATTGAAGAGAATGGAAGTAATACATACAAGAGCAATTTGTATGTCAACTCAAATAATTTGTGCATACTTTTATGTATACAAAGACAGCTTGGAGACATTATTATATGTGAATTTGTTATGTTATCAAATGAGTCTATTATAGATATGACATCTCGAAAGAATTCTGTTTTGCATACGGCCGTGCAATACAACTGCCCCAACGCTTGGGAGTGCCTGCTGAGAAGACTTCTTTTTGATGTATCTAAAGATGCCGATTTGTGGGAAGTGACAGTGATGAATAATTAGAGGAATGAAGAAGGCGTTACAGCCATAGAGATGGCAAAGAATAAATTTTTGGTAAGTTATGCTTACTCATGTTTTCTGTGGAATCGGTATAATAGAGGTCTATTAGCTTGACACTAGAACTTGCTCTCAAATATTCATATTTGCATATCCTGCTTCCATTCTTCCATAATGTGTTTTGCTTGAGATCCATCTCCTTTACATATCTAACAATCATTTCAAATTTGATATGTATCAACAAACACTTGGCTTAGTTGATAACAAGTACTCTATGAAACTTCTTGATTTCAAATTTGACATTAAGTACATGCATGGGTGTGTATTTAGAAAAAGAAATGTTATGCAACTTGAGAGTTAAATAGGTAAGAAATTAAATGCCAAAAAGTTAACATGATTCCTTTTATGTACGTACTTATTTCTATCTTAACAATATCATATTTATATAATACATTAATATGATACATATGCATTATATATACCAACATATACACGTACTCTATGTAGTTACATATATTATATAGTACTTACAAACATTTTGCATAATTAATATGTTTATACCATATGAAAAACTATTGTGCACAAAACCCACAAATCACATTAATTGCAATTGTTAACAGGGCATGTTAAATATGGTGTAATTATTTCACATATTTAAGTTTTGCATACGAATCCTCTATATATGGATCACAATAGGGAGGTCATGGGTGCCTGTTTAATTGATCTAAATGCTTAGAGTATACAGGATATTAACTGCGTTTGACACATTGCAACAGGTAAAGAAGAAGAAAAAGCGTGGTATCCGAGATAGGCTAGGCAGTTTCTCCGGTCCAAAGTCAGACGAGTCAGGCAGTTTCTGCGATCCATCAGACTTGCGGTCGATGAAAAAGGACCGGCGTGTGTTTTCGAAAATAACAGATGCAGCTCAGGGTACTTTGTTAGTGAATTTTACGCTCTTTTTCTCAATCAGTTTCCAAAGAACACTCACTCCAACCCGAGGAAATTAATAATGTTGGCTTTGAAAAATTTCTTAAACAATCAACATAATCATGTTATGAGACAGGGACCATGGTTGAACGTTACGTAGATTTGGCCTTTTTCGATAAACCAACCTTTATGAGTAGCCTTGTAGCCATTCATATGTTTTGTGCTTGAAAGCTACACTCATATAGACGTAGTAGCTTGTCTATTTCCAACTTGTTTCACTCGGTTTGAATAAGTCTTTAGGACAAGTTGAGGTGAAGACTGTTTTTCGTTGTATTTTGGTGGAACGACCCAATGTTGGTTCCTTTACCGTCAATGAGTTTATACATTCGAACTTGCCAACAAGCTCATCAAGCACATGTAATTATGACACTCAACTTGGTTACAGATGTATATGCGTGATAACAAGATAATTATTGCAGAAGAAATATTAAATTGGTCCATTTAATAAGCGAATTTCTCGTACGTTTGAAAGATTCTTCTAATTCGCAGCATTAGAGCATTTCATTTTGATTTCTTCAATTGAAGATTGTGCCAGTAATCCAACTTCCTAGTCCGGACAATCTCCTTTCAACACTTATCCAGTATGTACTGTCTTGTCTAACATAAATGCAAGGTAAGCTAAATCCATGATAATTCACCACATAATAAAACTGCCAATGGTAACAGCCACTAAGCTTGGATGATGTTTCAAAATATCTATTACTATTTCTCAGTATTGTTATTGGGCAATTAACGGTGATATGGATAACTTTATAGGGCTTTTGTGTCAATGGGATGTCATCTTTGACTAATTTCACTAAATCTGGAAGTGAATAAAATGATATTGAACCCTATCTCATGAAGTCCTTTATGCCTTCAATGTACTGTCATCTATTACGTATCCAGAATTATCTTCTTTTATTTTACATCATGATTATAACGGAATTCCCATCCCAGTGTTGATATTCATTTTTTCTTTTAATTTTACGTGACGATGACAGCACTTAAAAGAGAAGTTGTATTCGTTTCTATCTCAATGCCCTTTCAGTCCAAATGGGCTGCCCTTGGTAAGCAACAAGCAGACAAGCAGAGCGCCGATAGGGCCGTTGTCTAGTATTGCGTATTGATGAGTGCTTGGACATGGCAGATTACGCAGAAATATCCAAGTGAGGATGAGAATTTTGGAGATATGCTTCATGTCATCGAGTTCTGTCTTCTTCAAGCCGTCATCTTTATGTCAACTTGGCCTTAACTTTTCTCGATTATTTCATGTTAGGTGACTTTGGAAAAATTTATCAAAGAAATATTGTATGGAGCGCAAATACAATCATACAATGATGGGTGCTCTCTAGTTTAAACAATCAAGCAAAGCCTGGTTATTTTGGGTTTAAAAAAAAAAAATTACAATCATACAACGGTAAGTGGTTCAGCAGACTTTCCTAGGCACTCCTATGATGGCAGACAACGGCTCGTTGGCTATCGACAGCTGGCGTGAAGGAGAGGAAGTAGACCATAAAAAATAAACAAAAAAAAGTAGGAAGGAGCAAGGCTAAAAAAGGGGGGGGGGGAAACAAATGGCACCGGGAGAGATAGAGAGAGATTAGGGATAATCCTTCAGAACTCAGATATGCGACGAATATCAATCACGTAAAAGACAATGAGACCACTAGAGGATGCGAACCAACCCGCGTGATGAGCATCCCAATGGAAGAGAGGGTAGTAGGAAAAGTAAAGAGAAGCATGATAAAACATTAAACCCTGGGAGTGTAAGTACAGGGCCACGGCCTGATTGCCGTCCCGGCATGGAGTGACGATCTAGCTATACAACTAGAAATATCATTTGCGGGACTTAGTGTTGTTTTGGGAGGTGAGTGTTATAAGCTGGGAAGCAACCTCCAACAAAGAATTGCGAGTTCTTCTTTTCTTTGAGTTGCTTAGCAGCTCTAAGTGGAGTGCTTTTCCGCCCTAGCGTACTTTTGATGTTGTGGTTGTTAGCCTGTGCTACAGAAGCAAGGAGTCAAACACTATTTTGGGCCTAAGAAGCGCTTGAGTCTCTATTTTGGGGTGTGGTATACGTACTTATCATCAAGGTGTATCCCTTGGGCATTCTTCTTGTCCCTTGTGTATTTGGATGTGTATTGTTTTTTCACAATAATCATCTTTCCAAGTTCCTCCAGGGGGGTTAATTGTTACTTGAAGGGTGAGTGTTATAAGCAGAGCGGCAATCGTCAACAAACTTCTGCGAGTTTCGTCTTCAACTCTTATTACTGAAGCACTTAGACTCGGGTCACGCATTAGCACGCGACTAATGATTTTGCGGTCCTCCTGTGTTTACAATTACAAGATGTCAGAGGCTCTGAAGACCCACTAAACTCTTATTCTAAATCAACTCCACCATTAATAACCGCCTCCTCACCTCCAAATGGTAAATACTAATAAAGGAAAAGAATGCTAAACACAAAATATGAGTATGAAATGTCATAATTTCTAAGTATGATTTCAAATGCTCTACAACAAAAACAACTTTAACAACCAGATTTTCAATAGTGGCACTATTTTTGTAATTTAATCCAAAAAAAAGTTTAGAAGTAGTTGAAAAAGTATTGGTTGGTTAAAAGGAAAAAAAAATGAATACTAATTTTCTGCAATACCTCGATTTATTTATTTATTTACTGTTTAAGTTATTGTAGCTTACTGGCATGCAAGGGTTTACCACTTGAGAGGTGGGGCTTTGACCTACTCCCTCCCCATGGAAAAGAGCAAGTTTAGATTTTTATTTTCCTTTTTTAAGAAACTAGGATGGAATCTAGACATATTTTATTCATAATCATAAGGATGAACAAATTTGGATAATAACTTGAATAAGTTGTGTATAGTTTCATTTTTACCTAGACAACTTGAAGAGATTATTTGTACTTCAATATCTCATAATACTAGATGATTTTTTTTTTCTTTTTTCTTTTAAACATTAAAAGTCAATCTTTTGCAGTGATGAGTTTCTACTTCCCCCATCTACGGCTCCACAATGAATGCTCTATTATATCAATTTCATTCTCCCTTTTTAGTAGAGAACATGAGTAAAAAAAGACTTACTAGGGATAGATCTTTTTGTTTTACAATGGCTGAAAAAGTCCTCCCTTCATTATCCATCTACCTTTCTAAAGTTTTGGTCCACAAATGGCATCTTCAAACGAAGCCTAGTGAAGCCATTCATTCAACAATACAAAGGCCTCAAGATTCTTTAGATTCAGAGCAATATGTAAAGCAGTTTTACTCTGAGCTGTGACATCTATAATAGACTTTGGACAAATAATTAGAAAAAAAAAATCAGAATATCAAGATCTCCTAATTGAGCTGCGTAATGCAAAGAAGTCAAATCATCCTTTCCTTTTTCTCGTACAAGGTCTTTATCAAAGTTAAGTAAACAGTGCACCACTTTGTGTAATCTTGCTCGCAAATCAGAGTCTGAGTTGGTTTGTGTTTGTTGGGTCGGGTCAGATTGAGTTTGTTGGTTTGGGTCGGATTGTGTTTGTTGCAAAGCACCAATTGCTTGTGTTGGTTTGTTGGGGTCGGGTCGTGTGGGTTGGTTTTGGTTTGGGACCGTTAGTATTTGTAAAGCAAAATTCTAGTTGATATGTGTTGGTTGGGTCGGGTCGGGTCGTGTGGGTTGGTTTCGGTTTCGGACCTTTAGTATTTGCAAAGCAACATTCTAGTTGATATGTGTTGGTTGGGTCGGGTCAGGTGGAGGAGGTTCGGCTCGTTCGGCTCGTGTTGGTTGGTTCTGTTCGAGTGTTAGTTGCTGCAAAGCAAGGTGTAGAGGGGTGAAACCTTTTTGATTCAGTTTCCTAGCCAATGACGGTTGAATGTCATGATCTTGGCAACAAGCAGAGCCTCTCCTGCCGACGCAGCAACATGTAGAGGTGTCTGCACAATCGGTATGTCGTCGAGCTGCACCAAAACACTCAGATGGCTTTGTATCAACGTGTCCAAGTAGTACACAATTGGGGAGATCGGACGTGCTATTTATACAGGATTTAGAAGTGTGCACACATCATCTACCCTTTGTTTATAGGCAATTCGGCCTAAGAAAAGTTTGCCTGATGGAGTTCTTTTTAGTACATACGTGGGCCAGGGCTTTTTCCCGGTTTGGAGGTACTACGCTTAAAAGGTGGACTTCGATTTCGGTCATTCATTACTCAAAAACATTGTTTACTTTAATTATTTTTTTAAACCAATGGGCATGTTTTATATTTTTTCAAGGGATTGTCATCTGGAGTCGGACAAAATTTGGAAATGTCTTGGTAAATTGTGCTGCCTGAGTAAGATCACTTTTGTGGATTGCTTTTCAAAAGCATTTAGATTTGAAAAACTAAGTAGAGAATGCTTCATATTTCATAATTAGAAATGAGTTTCGTAGATGTATAAAATAAAGAATAGTAAATATACGATTATAAAGTCAAGCTATGTAAATCTTAGTAGTTTTTATTGTCTAAAAATTAACGTATCACCATTAGTTAGTACTAAATTGCTTATAGTGAATTTGTTTGTAAAGTTTTTGCTAACATATTTCACTTTATGATCATGTCTTTGTATACGAAAGATTCAATACTAAAGATATAATAGAAAATCATAAAAGAGATAATTATTGATGATGAATACAATCGTTCCTTTATAGTTTGTAATTTTATATAAATTTAAAATTTTGATCTATTAGACACTATCTTAATGAATCTATCTAGGGTCAAAGATGATTTTCAAAGATTCAAGAGTTCTTGTAGTACTTTTATGTAAACATATTTACAGAATATACGGGCTTTGTTTCTTGGCGACCATAGTTACAGTTTTGGCAAGATGGATAGATCATCGAATATATTACGACACTAAAAAAGGAAAAAAAACATGTAGTTTAGGGAAGGTGTTGTTTACCACTCCAAATGCGTTTTGCCTCAATGCATTTAGAATTACCACTCCATTTTTGTATCGTTAGTTTATATCGTCAGTTTTTAGCATTTTGGTAATGAAATCCCAATCCATGCATTAATATTCATTTCCAATTTTATGCGATTATGATAACACTTCCAGAGACGTTATGTTCATTTGTACCTAAATGTGTCCTCAGCCTAATGGTACAGATCCTGCACGAGGAGGGCCTATAGGACGATGGTCCAGTTCCGCGTCTTGGCAAGGTGCTGGGACATGGCAGATAATATCCACTTGTGGTTGAGAATTTCCGGGATGGGCTTCTTATTGTCTTGGCTTACCTTGATCAAGCCGCCGCCTTCGTACTTGATTGGCTTAACTTTTTTCAATTAGTTCATTAGATGCAAGAATTAAGCGATGAGAAAAATTTCTAAGGAAACATCCTTTATTATACCACAAATACATTGATACAATAATTGAAGCAGATACGTAATAAATAAAAAGTCCCATGAACAAAGACATTAATTAGACATCACAAAATCACTTGCAGAATAATCCTCACACCATACCTATAGGATAATTAAAAATACAGCACTTTGCATTCTTCACTCACAAATACAACATACGAGCAACCTTATTTGAAGGAGACCCAAAGTCATAACTGCATTTATAGCTGGTGATGATATGATAACGGCTGGTTGGCAGTGGACAGCTGGCCGCCAGTGGCACCGCCAGTGGCACGAAGTAGGGGAAGAGATTGAGTGGGAGGTTTGCGGTGACAGTGGGAGAAAAGGAGGGAGAGGTGATGACGGCAGGGAAGGAGAGGTGGGAAGGAGCAAATAGGAGAACCAAATTCTGAAAAGTTAGAGACGAAGGGCAGAAGAGGTGGATGACAGAGAGAGAGGGAGAGAGAGAGAGGAAGGGAGGGGATTGGAAAAGGGCGGCTGCTCTAGGAACAGGGTAGTTTGATGCTAGTTAAGAGGCCACCAGCGCACCTTAGGCAAGAAAAATACACCCGCATTCTCCGAGAATATATGGAGTCGCGAAGCCATATGAGTATAAAAGACATAATAGCTACAAGGGCGTACGTAAGATAAAAAGCTGTTGAAGACTTTTTGACGGGATTTGGATCTTGGATAGTTTGTGATATGCCAAAAAGCGCAATAAGGAAACCGAGGGGAATTATGCAAAGCAGGCTAATAAGCGATTTAGGGATAAGGAAGATTGTTGTGATTATTGAAAACATAAGGGATACGTAATTTAAACTATTAAGAAGATTGAAATCAGAAGTGCCCATGGTTGCTGTCCTAACACGGTGTGAATTCGCATCATCTTGCCGAGTTCCTCCGGGAGGGGTGAGTAAGACTTGAAAGTTAATTGTTATGAGCAAGGCAGCAACCACTAACAAAGCATTGCGAGTTCCTTCAGAGTATTGGAGAGAACTTTTCACGGTGGAGTCACGCCATAGCAGAAGAGTAATCTCCTTATAGTCCTTCTGTGTTCCGATTGCAAGATGTCAAATATTGGAAAGATCCTTTAAAGGTCGAGTCTAAATTAACTCAATAATTCAATAACCACCTCTCATCCTATTATTATAATAAAGACACATTATTATAATCTTGACACTTAAAATCGCCCATAACATTGTTACAGCTCAATGATTTCCAATCTAAGCCAGGATCGGGAAATACCACACCCACACAGCCGTCACTGGCATGTCTAAAGAAGCAAACAGTATAACAAGCTTCGCCCTAACTTTGCACTACATGCCTCTTTAAATGTTAAAAAGCCTTGGGCCTAATCCAGATCCGGCCCATTTACTACTCTAATCAACTTGCTAAAAGGCCCGTAACAAAGCAATTTCCCATCCTAAAAGGTAAAGAAGAAAGGAGAAGGAGGAGGAGGAGAAGGCAGATGGTACATATTAATGAATAAAAAATTATGCACTAACTATTAGTAGCAAATGAGATTATTTCTCAATATATTTTCAAGTACTCTATATCATAAACAACTTTAAGAATAAAATTTTCAAAGGCAACACTATAATTTAAACAAACAAAAAAATTAATAGCCATGGAATGTATGATTACTCATTAAAAAACATATAATAAACTTTGATAGTTTGTTGATTTTAGAGACACTTAATTTATTTATTTTATTAATTGTCAAGTTATAATCATAAAAAAAATCTAAAAGGTTGTTGAAAAGATAAAGGAGATGAATTTTAGGTAAAACATATTATGTGAGGAATGGAACCTAAATAAAAAGAATAAAAATTGTACATGAAAGAGTAAATTTGAGGATCAGCTCAAGGACTTTGTGTCTAGTTTCATGAGTTTATTTTTATAAATGTTGGAGGACGCCTTTTTACAATGGTGGTCCTTAGGACCACTTGCTTCTATGAGTCAAATCTCTATTTTGCCAATTGTATTCTTTTTTTTCTTTAATCGTAATAGATAAAAAAAAATACTAAATAAGACTTACTGTGGATAGGCCTCTTTTGATTTTAGAGATTGCCTTATTTGCCATAGGCCGCCAACGTTGCAATTTGCTTCTTCCCCGGAAGGTTTTGTTTGCCTGAGTGAGGTCAATCCAATTTCTGCTTTGTGCTTTTCATACTTTAGGACAATATGTAAAGCCGACTCACCATTGGCTGTCAAATCCAAAATAGACTCAAGACAAATTATTAGAATTTCAATCAAAAGCTCAAGATCACTTATTTTAGCTGCATAATGGAGAGGAGTCTGACTCTCTTTTCCTTTAACACGTGCGAGGTCTTTATCAAATTCAAGTAAATAGAGCACCATAGAGCATAGATTTTCTCGCAAAGCAGGGGTCGGTATGGATTGTGTGTGCTGCAAAGCAGGGCTCAGGTCGGGTTGTGCTTGTTGCAAAGGTTGGTTCGGTTCGGTTTGGATTTGTTGCAAAGGAGAGTTCAGGTCCGCTTTGTATATTTCTTCCAAGGCGAGGTGCAGAGGGGTAAGACCGTCTTCATCCAGCTTCCGAGATAAAGACGGCTTTAATGTCATGATTTCGACGGCAAACGAGACATGCCCTTCAGCTGCAGCCTTGTGCAAAGGTGTCTCCAAAAACGGAGTGCTGTCGATCTCGTCCAAAACGCTCCGATGGTTCCTTATCAGTTGGTACAAGGCTTCAACGTCTCCTGCGCAACCAGCATGCAGGAACTCTCTAATGATATTTTGCTGATCACTCTCAGTTTGCTGAACACTGTTTAAAGCCATTTCCACTTCGCAACCGCAGATGGTTAAGAGAAATGGCTTTAAAGCTGTGGAAAAATATGAGACTCTGGAGTACTAGTGCGCAAATGTGAGAGGCGGCGTCGTCCTTTTATAGGGGTCGATCAAGTCCGTAAAATTCTGTACACGTCATGAAAATTATTTAAATACGCTGCAGTGACCATGACAATGAAACCACTTGCTCGGACCAGAATGCCCACAGCACGCCTTCCAGACATTCCGAAACCTTTCCTTTTTCTATGTTATTGCTGTTTAACATTGTTTTGTCATTTGTGCCGTACTTGCCCACCATAGGCTTATGAATATCAAGTTTCAGCTTTCACGGAATGCCATGGCGTCCAACGCCTGGTGTCCTAAAAGACAAAACAAACATGAGAAAGAAGCATGAATTCTCCATAAAGAAAGAATAAAGTAAGAAGAATAATACAGAAGCTTTACATGCAGAAAAAACTCTAGACGTTCAAAATCAAAAAGAAAAAAAAAAAAGAAAAAAAAAAGAGTCCAATTACTCCTCCTTCAAACCACGATAATAATGAAAAAAATAAAAAGGATGAGATAAAAAGAACATATCCATATGCTTATAAGATTCGAATGCACAACAAAGAAAAGAAGAATTAGAGAACAATTTAAAAGTTGAATAAAAGGTGTTTATCATTGATAAACGAAAAGATGAGTTGAGCTGCTTCAAAACAAAAAAAAAAAAAAAGTTTGGTTGGTGGGTTCCACCATGTGTTTAGTGGGATTGGAAGAATCCTAAAAATGTCTTTCTTATCATTAGTCGTTTTGAGAGAAACCTTTTTTATTTTGTGATTTTTGAATGAATATCGATTACACTTATTTTTTCTCGAAGTATTTTTCTAGGGCCAAGAAATGATATATCCGGTTTAAGTGTTCCTTAATGACAAACTCCTCGAAATAGAATTGAGAATACTAATGCACCTTTCTATAGAGTAAACATTCATATACGTCACTTAAATTATTTTGATTAAGGTTGGTATTTTTTTAACTTGGGAAATATAGTCTTTAGAGTGACCAAGAAAATTGGTCTGGAAGTTCTTTGGTTTTACTTCTTTGACAAATAAAGCCTCAAGTTCACACTTTTCATTCTTTGTCCTTATCCATCAAGTAATCCAAAGCGATATGAGTAGATTAACAAAAATTGCAATAATCTTGGATGGCAAGATAATGTATAGATTAGCGGATACGGTTTATGAAACACAATGAGTATTTAGACTTCTTACCAATTGTAATTCTCAATTGCTTCTTCTTTCCTTTAGGATTATCTTCTTCAATGTACTCATGCGTGAATGGCAGGTTGTGTAGTTCACAAAGAAGGGATATATAGTTCACAAAGAAGGGACACCTTACAAAATAAGGTGTCACAATGACAACGTCACACTCAATAATTTTGTTTTTGCACCGTAGGTGATGAGCGATAGATTATTGACATTCTTTGTACATGTGGCTAACGGCATGATTATTGACAAGCTTATTATGGACACTAACAAAAAGTGATGTTTTCTTTCTCTAGCAACATAAAAAATGAATGAAAAATATGTGGCAAAATTTTACTTCCGTCTAATCTCTCCCTCTTACAATGGATTTATTATGTATATTAGTTTTTTGAAAGACAATATTATCATTGAAATTTTGATTTTATTTGTGCAGATGAATAAGGCCTCACCATAAGTCCAAAATACATCAAAATATATTTTATATTTTTTCTAAGCATCATAAATTAAATGGCACCATCTTGGATGTGTTTCTTCTTTTGCAATTATAGCTTGAGAGAAAAAAATGAAAGGGGAATATTTTTGAAAAGAGTAATAATTTTCTGGCGCCATTTTGGATATGTCTTTTCTTCTGAAATTTTAATTTTTGGGAAAAAAATTGAAAGGGGAATATCTCTTGAACGAGCAATAGTTTGAGAAGCAAAGAAAAGTAGCCTGGATTTTGCCAAAGAAAAACAAAAAAGCAAAAGAGAGAGAATGCATGGTCAAAGTGTAACGGAAAATCAAATGTTCCCTTTTCTTTTTATCTTTTTTTGAAAAGGAAGACTTCGTTTGGTTTATTGCAGTTTTTATAAACCAATTTTATTTTTTTAAAAAAAACCCTTAGATATAGTTTTTTAGATTTAGAATCTTTCTCTAAAAAAAAAATTAAGATATCCTTTTTAGCTTGCATTGACTATACATAGGCTAAATGCAACATAAAATGCTTTTAGAACAAATTAACTAACATTTCAATCTTATTGGCAAAACAAAAAAAAAATTACACAAGAGAGAGCTTTTTTTTTTTCAAATATGAAATTTTATTAGAGAAATATCACTTTGAATGAAATTTGAATACTTCTAACCTTCATTTTTTTGTAACTTTAATAACTTTTGTAATATTGAGGTATATCCTTATATTTTTGTACACTAAATTATATTAGTACAAACTTATTTTTTCACCAAAACAAATATGAAGTACTAAATATGCTATAACCAAATTTATTAATTATAGCATACACATAGTGTGTTTCATATATGTATTGCAATTGCAATGTCGCATGCCTGCAAATGCAAATAATTAATAAAATTGGTTATTTTAGATACACCAAAACATCTCTACCACCTGGCCTATAGTATATCACACTGACCTAACAACAATAGAGCTGTCTAGTGTGATTCCAAAAAAAGTGCTTATAATTTTCTCCTCTAAACCTTATTTGGTTTCTAATGTTTTATTGGCAGCAAGTAATTTAATAATTTACTTTTGTATAATCTGTAAATTCTAGATGACCATTAAATGAAATGATTGAAAGAAGCATAAATTCTCCATAAAGAGAGAATAAAGTAAGAAGAATAAAAGAGAAGGTTTACATGCAGAAAAAATCTAGACGTACAAAATCAAAAAGAAAAAAAAATAGTCCAATTACATCCTCCTCCAAAGCACGATAACAATGAATAAAAAAGATGAGATAAAAAGAACATATCCATGTGCTTATAAGATTCGAATACAAAACAAAGAAAAGAAGAATAAGAGAAGAATTTAAAAGTTGAATAAAAAGGTGTTTACCATTGGTAACGAAAAGATGAGTTGAGTTGCTTTAAAAAAAAAAAAAGAGTATTGGCAAAAGTTAAAGCAAACTAACAAACATTCCAATCTTATTGGCAAAGGTAAAAAAATAAATAAATAATTACACAAGAGAGAGCCCTTTTTTTTTTTCAAAATATAAAATCCTACAAGGAAAATGTCACTTTAAATGAGATTGGAATACTTCCAACCTTCATCTTTTTGTAACTTTAATAATTTTGATAATATTTAGGTATACCCTTATATTTTTATATACTAAATTATATTAATACAAACTTATTTTTTCACCGAAACAAATATGAAGTACTAAATATGTTATAACCAATTTTATTAATTATATCATATACATAGTCTATTTCATATACGTATAGCAACTGCAATGTTGCATGCTTGCGAATGCAAATAATTAATAAAATTGGTTATTTTAAGGATAGACAACAAGCGCCTCCTCCCATCCTTATATTAAGGTATACCCTTATATTTTTATATACTAAATTATATTAATACAAACTTATTTTTTCACCGAAACAAATATGAAGTACTAAATATGTTATAACCAATTTTATTAATTATATCATATACATAGTCTGTTTCATATACGTATAGCAACTGCAATGTTGCATGCTTGCGAATGCAAATAATTAATAAAATTGGTTATTTTAAGGATAGACAACAAGCGCCTCCTCCCATCCTTATATTAAGGTATACCCTTATATTTTTATGTACTAAATTATATTAATACAAACTTATTTTTTCACCGAAACAAATATGAAGTACTAAATATGTTATAACCAATTTTATTAATTATAGCATATACATAGTGTGTTTCATATACGTATAGCAACTGCAATGTTGCATGCTTGCGAATGCAAATAATTAATAAAATTGGTTACTTTAAGGATAGACAACAAGCTCCTCCTCTCATCCTTATATTAAGGTATACCCTTATATTTTTATATACTAAATTATATTAATACAAACTTATTTTTTCACCGAAACAAATATGAAGTACTAAATATGTTATAACCAATTTTATTAATTATAGCATATACATAGTGTGTTTCATATACGTATAGCAACTGCAATGTTGCATGCTTGCGAATGCAAATAATTAATAAAATTGGTTATTTTAAGGATAGACAACAAGCTCCTCCTTTCATCCTTATATTAAGGTATACCCTTATATTTTTATATACTAAATTATATTAATACAAACTTATTTTTTCACCGAAACAAATATGAAGTACTAAATATGTTATAACCAATTTTATTAATTATAGCATATACATAGTGTGTTTCATATACGTATAGCAACTGCAATGTTGCATGCTTGCGAATGCAAATAATTAATAAAATTGGTTATTTTAAGGATAGACAACAAGCTCCTCCTCCCATCCCCCCCCCCCCCCCCACACACACACACACAGAGACCTTCATTTAGTTGTTGAAGAAGTGATTGTTGTGATTTAATTTGGACTGATAATATTAACAAATATAATTTTATTAAATGACTAATCTATCAAGATAGACTTTCTAGAGTAGAAGAAATTGTATGATGGTTTCCTTTAATTAAGATATATTAAAATTTTTGTCAATCCAATGTAAAAGTATAACGCTTTTACTTATAATTTTTATATACTAAATTATATTAGTACAAACTTATTTTTTCACCAAAACAAATATGAAGTACTAAATATGTTGTAAACAATTTTATTAATTATAGCATACACATAGTGTGTTTCATATATGTATTGCAATTGCAATGTCGCATGCCTGCAAATGCAAATAATTAATAAAATTGGTTATTTTAGATACACCAAAACATCTCTACCACCTGGCCTATAGTATATCACACAGACCTAACAACAATAGAGCTGTCTAGTGTGATTCCAAAAAAAGTGCTCATAATTTTCTCCACTAAACCTTATTTGGTTTCTAATGTTTTATTAGCAGCAAGTACTTTAATAATTTACTTTTGTATAATCTGTAAATTCTAGATGACCATCAAATGAAATGATTGAAAGAAGCATAAATTCTCCATAAAGAAAGAAAAAAGTAAGAAGAATAAAAGAGAAGGTTTACATGCAAAAAAAATCTAGACGTACAAAATCAAAAAGTAAAAAAAAAATAGTCCAATTACATCCTCCTCTAAACCACGATAACAATGAAAAAAGTAAACTCATTCTTCTTTTATTTGGCCTTCAACTTCTTACACTAAGGACATGATTGTAGTGTAAGAGTCTCAAGACAATGTGACACTTCCACTTTTTGCAGTGGACAACGTTCCCTCCTTGGGATATTCCTTATTAAAAGTTGAACTAAGCAATCAAGCCTGCTGATCACGAGCTTGAACTATGCCAGACATGATTGACAATATCTTCTACTAAAGAAATCTAGGGGAAACGGACTCAAATATAAATATTAGTCATAGAACTTCCGTTTCTTGCTTTTACTTTTCAGTGTTGATGAATGGGGGACAACATGCATTATTGTTTCATGAAGAAAATTGTTTTTGTTATATAAGTGACGAAGACCTAGTGGTTATTTTGGAAATCTAAAATATTTCTCCAAGATAGACATTTTGAATTTTGTCAAAATTATGAAGTTACTTACGGTGCATCACATGCAGTAGAAATCTAATCTATACAAAACTAAGATGTATCAAGTAATCAAATCATCACTCAACAATATTTGGACCAACTTGTATATAATTATTAGTTATGAATCCAAAACTCATTTAGCAAAACTAGGCCCAAGTTCAATTGAAGCCCAATTAAACAAGTATTTTAGGGGTAGCTAAAAACAGGTACTTTACAAGCTACATAATAGAAATGAAAATTCAAGAACGCTATTAGAACAACTTTTGTTTGTAGGTTGCACATGCAACATGATTTTTCTCATATTCTATAGTCAGCGAAGATAAAATAGATCTGGAATTTGACTTTTGTATATGGTTATCCAACCTATGAAATTCAAGTAGAAAAATTTCCACAATTTAAATCATTAAGACATCAGTTCTTTTTAAAAAGGCTATTAAAGTTGAAGTTCATAATACACCAAGTTGGAAAACTATACCAACTCAATTCTAACAAGCTTAAGGATTTTCAAGACTAGATTTGGTTTTAATGGAAGGTCCAAATTCAAGGTTAAATTCAACTTAAATGGGATTCCTTCCAACCCCAATTTAAGGATTAACTTAATGAATTAACCTTGCTTGTGAATTGATCCAAAAAAGGGAAAATGTATTGACACTAAACACAATAAATTAACAACTAGAATTTGATTTGTGATTAGTTGCATTAATAACTATATGGAGAACGTATTCCATCTAATAAGCAACATTATAATGATTGTATAATTATAGGCTATAAAGCCTCTACAATAATTAAGAGAAATGTGTGTGAATGTGAAAATTAATATTATCAATTATTTTTTAAGTTTTGAGTTGAGTACCAACATGCAAGTTAATCAAAATATAATACTCCTATGACATTGTTGTGCTGCATTGCCTTTAGTTTCATATAGGTTAATCTATTTTGTTAAAGGTCCTTAAAGAGTTAGGTTTAAGCCCTGCCTATATACAAAAGTAAGATATGATTATTATGCCTAATTTTATTGTCATCAATTAAATATGTCAAGGTATTGTCCTTATTAAAATATATATATATATATAATACTAGTCTAAAGATCAATCTAAACAAACTAAAAAGACTCAAATGACATAGGCTTTAGTTAGATCTCAAGGTAAAAGCCTTAAGTTCAGTCTATCCCAACTTGGCTAGTCCCGTAGCATGTTTTTGTAGCTAAACTGCAGTAATGATAACATTTAGAGGTTTCAAATTCCACTAGTACTGTAACGTGCCATTTTGTCTGAAAACGGTCCTGACAAGTACACCTTTGAACCCTGATAAAAGAATGTAGCTTCTTATTGGAGTCCACTCAAACTTTTCAGGTGCTTATGTATTTAGTAATATATAATATTCCCTCCATCTTTGTAAACCCAAATCCACCTAAAGATAAAGTTCATCGGTATTGTCTCTTAAGAGGAAAAAAGCACAAATTTCTAAAATTGACGAGAGAATTGAAGCTACTTGACACCATTCCTACATACACCCAAAACACGGGGGAGAAAAAAATAAAAAGAAAAGTTAGAGGAATTTAGAAGGACGAAGCTCCAAGGAGAGTGAAATAAGCCTGACAATAGTAATTGTTGATTTCCTTGTTCCTTCCCCGTAAGAATCTTTAAAAAAAAAACAAAAAAAAAAAACTTATTGGGCCCTCGCAACGCTATCTTTTTATATTATATTTGGTCTTTTAGGGCCCCACAGACTTACACCCAGAAGGCCCATTACAGTGCTCTTGATTCGTATGAATCAGGAGCCATCATATTTGTGTTTAGCAATTATAGTTTTCCATAGCTACGTCCAATAGTCACTACTTTGATTAGCAACAATCAAAGGACAATCATTCATCCCTTACGTATGCTTCATAATATAACCTCCCACTTGTGCTTTGGTGTTTGAAACATAAAGTCTAAGTTCTTAGTACAATGTATAAAATAATAGAGAAACATCAACACATCCTAGGTTAAAATAGAAATAGTCTCTTATAGAAAAATAATCAGAGACTTGAAAATTAAAATTGATTTAGAAAATAGTTAATGCATATGTTAAATAATTAATTTAGATATATGTTCTTTCTTTTTTAAACAATCAATACCACTAGCACTCAGATGGTTTCTTTTGTGATAATATGCTAATTTTCATAGTTTAACTCAATTGATAGATAATCTGTACAAAGAGGATGATGTTTATTGATCTAGTTTAAAGTTATAGTTACAAAGAGAAAGAAAAAGACAACTAGCAACAAATATAGATAACTAATAATCATACAAAAATTTGTTTGTTTAAGGAACTATTCAAAGACTTATAATGTCCATGATCCCTATCATATCATTAATTTAAATTTTATACAAGAAAGATTAGAGTTTGTGATGTGGGAACAAAACTTCATGAAAATAACTTTATTGCAATAATATTTATTAAACAACAATGAGATTAAGGAAATCTAGATACAATGAAAAAATATTCAATTGGATTATTAATTATGATGGTTAAAACAAGCGTGATGCATATATAACCAATACTTCCTTGAATTAAAAGTAAAGACACTTGATCAAGAGATATCTATTTCTTTTTAAAGTTGGGAGAGGATCAATAGACTTGAGCCAATGATATCAAGTCCATAAAGTATGGTCTCAACCGTTTAGTTGAAGTTGTCCTAAGAATTCGCATTCACACATTTTTATCAAATTTTCAAGAAAACTTGAAATCCAACGAAAGACAGCAAATTTACTCCATCTAAATTTCTTAGTTTTCTTAGCAGGTGGTCACATCTTCCTCGACTCAAAAGAGCAGCAACCTAAGAAAGGCATCAGATATTTCCAAACTTCTTTCGAGCTTTCTTTTTGTATGTATTCCCTTTTCAAAAACTCAAAAGAAGAATTTTATTGACTCCCTACAAGCTCTTCCAATCATTTCACACCCCTCCTCCTTATTTTTTTTTCTCAAGTAAATAGAAGACCAAGGGAGGAGCAAAAGGTATATGATATAGGCCAAAAAAGGAGAAACAAAAATTTTTATATTCTCTTATTCTTTGATGAATAAACTTACATATTCATATAAAATAAAAATAAAAAGAAATGGACAAAGGAAAGTATTAAATCTAATGTCTACCTCTTTTTCCAAACTTATAAAAGTGCATTATAATTTTTTCTTTTTTTTTAATGTAGAATCTTATTGTCCAATATTTTTCTGCAGCCCCATCTCTCTTTGCTCGAGTAAGATTACGAAAATTTGAAATTTCTTTCTCGTCTGAGCTCACCTTTTTTCATTAGTCTGCAGTAGAAGAAATAATTAAGTTACTGTTTAGATCAACACGTAACATTTGAGGTTTCGGAGTACAAATATACCGATATAACAAGAAATTAGACGTCTCACTTATCCACTCACACGTTGTTTAAAAGATAAATCCACATTGGACAAACGATCCACTGATTATTTTAAGAGGGGACTTGCAATCGTCATAACTACGTTTGCAGCATCTGTAAATGCTGTAACCACTTGTAACAGGAGAAGAAAATCCACAGTCGAACAATAGTTCAATTAAGAATAATAAGAGACAAAACTTAGAAGTTGTTCTTGGAAAAGTCTGGCACTTACGAAGTACTGAGTTGCACAAGACACGCTAAAAGATCGAGTCCACCACTTCTTTATAAAGCCAGGTTTACACATCGTTTACATCATATGAGTTACATTATTGGTGGTTGGAGATCAGATGACGCGATTGTCCAATTGGTGAGTTGTTGCGCCCAATCCTGACGAGTGAGCTATCTCCATCCTTTGTAGTCTCTCATCATCAGTGTATTCAGGAGGAATGGTGAAAGGTGCTACTGTGACCCTGCGTGGGCCTCGCTTGTTAAGGCTTTATCCTTATCAAGGGTGATGGCTACGAACCTGAGAGGTGTTGTGTTGGTGAATGGGAGAAAAGGAAAGATTTGTGAGGAAGGAAAAGAGCGAAGCAGGAAGCAGCGAGACGGGTGTATTTCTGCAAAGAAAAGACGAACTGTGAAAGATAAGACGCGGCATAATGTGGTTGATCGAGGCTAAAAAGGATGAAAATGGCAAAGCGGAGGGGCAGATAGAGAGAGAGAGAGAGAGAGAAGGCTGGTGCTAGTCTAACATCGTTGCTCTAGGGAAACAGCCACGATAGTCTCTCCGTGGCGTTTTGGATATCGCAGAAAGATACACGAAGAACCAAAAGAAAAAAAGAGGTAGCACGAACACGGCATAAGATGATTTTGAGTACAAAGGTTCAGAACTTGGATACGTGACAGACACTGCTGTCACGAAATAAGCAAGGAAACAACCAAGTGGTAAGCGGAAAACCTCGCTAATCTGCGCATTAGGGAGAAGAATGATTATTGCCGCAGTTGAATATATTAAGGAGAAAAGGTTAACCACCGTGAGTGCAATGAAAGGGCCACGGCCCATGACTGCCATTCCAGCACGATTTGACGGCATAACTTCACAACCTGTTGCATTATCTTTAAGACAATCACGATCGTCTGCCCAAGTTCCTCCGGGTGGGTTGAATGTTTATTGGAAAATTAGTGTTACAAGCAACACAAAAATCACCGACACTGTTCTACGAGATTCTTCTTTAAATTGCACAAACGGTTTAAAGAGTGGCGATGCATAATTGGGGGAGATCATCTGCACAAATGTTTACGATCGCAAGATGTCAGAGTCCTAGCATATAGATCGAATCCACATTTAATCACCACCACATGACCTCCACAATGTAGAAATATATAATTAATAGTCCCACAAACCTATAAAATAATCTACACTAAAACACTTGCCCTTCCAAAATGAGAAACGTTTTAGTATGTTTTCAAGTGCATTTCAACACAACTGTGGCAAAAAGGTTTTTTTGCAAATACTAACAGTTGTTGACTCTTCGTTCTTATTTTTTATATATATCGTTGATATCAACTATTTTATAACAGACTTTTTGTTAAATTTTGAGACACTGAATTTACATTTTTTTTGTTGATTCTCAAGGTGTAATTGTAATAAATTTAAAAATTTCGTCGAAATGATAAAGAAATGAAAATGACATATATAATGGAATCCAAGTGAAGAGAAATGACTGCAACACATGCAGGTGGGGGTATTAACTCCAGCTGCCTATGTATGGTTTCATGTTTATGAAGACAGTTAGAGAGACTAATTATACTTAAAATTTAATTATTGTTTTAAATGAGAATATTCTTGTGAGTAATAAAAGTTAATATTTATAGAAGCAAGTCCCCACAACTACCCATCACTAATATTATTTATTTTATTCTTCCTTTTATTTAAAAAAATGACAAAGTAGAAGTTGCCTGAGATTGATTTATGGCTTGCAAGGTTAGAGAAAGTCTTGTCGTCTACATCCTTCCAATTTTGCAATTTCTTTTTCCACGAGGAGGCATCTTCAAACGAGGCATCATCAAGCCATTCCTTCAATCAAAGATAAGGCTTCAACTGTTCATTCTTCAAAACAACATGTAGAACAGTTTCACTCTTAACTGTAGTTAAAATAACAATTTCTACAATATATTGTAGAAATTATTATAAAAATATGAAGAACAATATGAAAAATAATATGAAAAACAATATGAAGAACTATATGAAGAACAATATGAAAAACAATATGAAGAATAATATGAAAATAGTAATTTGTATTACTTGAGTGAATCATTGAGTACACACCAACTACCTTTTTATAGTGGTTGGAAAAACAAACGTAAATTATCTCTTAATGATGATGATCAATACAATTGATTATGAAAAACCAAAAAATATGAAGAACCTTAAGACCTTTTAGATTTTGAGCGGAAAATTTCATCAATAGAGTTGATGATTCTTTATTTTTTTTATTGAAATAAAGAGATCGTTTTCCTCTGATTAAAACGCCTCTTATTTCACCTTGAACCATTTTGTATAACTGTTAAACGAAGGAGACGAATCGTTGTTCTCTCGCGGGCGTGAGGAAGAAGATGACGCGCGTGAGTTATACGCGCGCGTCTTTATTTTGTCCGTGAGTTGCCTTGGCTGAATGGCGCGTGTGGTACACGCGCCTGCTTTAATAACTGTCGCTTCTTCTTCTTCTTCGGATTCAGATATCGCCGACGTATTTATTTTCAAAATTTGATTTTTGGTTTTTGATTTAGAAATGATTCTCGTCGGTTCCGTTTTTGTTTTTAATTCTAGCAAGATATTCGGCAGTTCTGTTTTGGTTTGTATTTCTAACATCCCCCCGCAAGCTGACGTGTCGGTCCGCACTGTGAGCTTGTTTTGAAGTAGTTGAAAACGGGTCGATGATAGACCTTTTGTAAATATATCAGCTGTTTGATCCACAGAAGAAATAAAATGCACAGGAAGTTTCTTTGTTTTGATTCTTTCACGAATAAAATGAAAATCAACCTCAACATGTTTGGTTCTTGCATGAAAAATAGGATTTGTAGTTAGATAAAGTGCGGATAAATTATCGCACCATAGAGTGGGAGGACTAGATTGGTTGACTTGAAGATCTTGTAATAGAGCTTCTATCCAAATAAGTTCTGCAGCAGTATCAGCAAGACATTTGAGTTCAACTTTTGTACTAGAGCGTGCAACAGTCTTTTATTTTCTAGAACTCCAAGAAATTAAATTTTTTCCAAGAAAAATACAAAAGCCTCCAGTGGATTTACGATCATCATGATCACCAGCCCATCCAGCATCAGAATATGCATGGAGATTACAATTTGATGATTTTGTTATTTGAATACCATATCTAGAGGTATCAACCAGAAATCGTAGGATACGTTTGACAAATGCCCAATGAGTAAGAGTAGGAGCATGCATGTATTGGCATGTAGTGTTTACAGCATAGGAAATATCAGGGCGTGTAAGTGTTAAATATTGAAAAGATCCGACAATACTACGGTAGTGTGTTGGGTTTGAGTAGGGTTCTCCATCGGATATAGATGGTGGATGATTTGTTGTCCATGGGGTAGACATCCCACGGGCTTCATTCATTTTGGCTCGAAAAAGTATTTCATGAGCAAATTTTGGTTGATGAAGCAAAAGACTATTTGTAGAATATTTAGCTTCAATTCCCAAAAAATAATGTAAATTACCTAAGTCCTTAATATCAAATTCAATCCTGAGTTGTTCAAGGATTTTGGACAATGGTGCAGTAGAACTTCCTGTAAAAATAATATCATCAACATACACAAGGAGAAATGCACTGTATGTTTTTGTATGTAATACGAATAATGAAGAGTCTGCTTGGGAAATTTTGAACCCAATATGTTGAAGAAATTTAGTAAGACGATGATTCCAAGCTCTTGGAGCTTGTTTTAATCCATACAAGGATCGTTTTAGGCGACAAACAAAGTCTGGTTTAGTAGAGTCAATGAATCCTTGTGGTTGAGTCATATATACTTCTTCATCGAGTATGCCATGTAAGAAGGCATTTTTGACATCAAGTTGTTTAATAGTCCATCCGCTAATATATGCCAAAGCAATGATAATTCTTACTGTAACAGGCTTAGCAACAGGACTAAATGTATCATGATAATCAATACTAGGTCGTTGATGAAATCCTTTAGCAACCAATCGTGCTTTAAATCGTTCTAGGGTGCCATCAGATTTTTGCTTAACTTTATATACTCATTTACATCCTATAGGAATAATATTTTGGGGTAAAGGGACAAGTTCCCAAGTGTGATTTTTTAACAAAGCATTATATTCTTCAACCATAGCAACACGCCAATTAGGATCTTTTGAGGCTTCTGTATAGTTTTTAGGTTCAATAAAAGGATGTACAGAGGTTGTTAAAGCATATGTATGATCACGCAATAAAGTGCGTTTGGATATTATACCTCTTTTGAGTCGTGTAACCATGGAATGGTTCTTAGTGGAGGATTGTGGAAGCATGTCATGAGCTTCTCTTGTTGTGTTGTGCTTTGTAGTATTTTCTGACGTAATGTCAGTAGAAAGAGGTGGTATGAGTGTATTGGTAACAACTTTTGATGTATTTACATGTTGAAAGGGAAATACATTTTCATCAAATATGGCATCTGCAACAATATAAATTGTTTTTGTTTGTAAACAAAGACAACGATAGCCTTTATATCCTATAGGATAGCCTAAGAAAACACAAGGTTTGGAACGTATAGTAAGTTTATGTGAAGCATAGGGTCTTAAATAAGGAAATACTAAACACCCTAAAATTCGTAAATGAGAGATACTAGGTTGTTGATGAAACAATTTTGCCCATGGAGTTGTGTTGGCTAGCGCTGAGCTTGGTAGGCGATTAATAATATGTGTGGTGCTTTCAAAGATAAAATCCCAATATTGAAGTGGTATATGGGCATGATTCATCATTGATAACCCGGATTCAGTGATATGTCGATGTTTTCTTTCAGCAGTTCCATTTTGAAATGGCGCATATGGACTTGATATACGTTGATAAATACCTTTATTGGATAACAGAGTTTTAAAGTCTTTAGAAGTAAATTCAGCAGCTCCATCACATTGAATGGTTTTGATGGTAGTTTGAAGTTGATTTTCAACGAATGTTTGAAAATTTGTAAAGATCTGAAGAAATTCATCTCGTGTTTTCATGGAATAGAGCCATGTAAATTTGGAATAGTCATCAATAAAACAAATATAATATCTATTCCCTTGTGATGATGTAATTGGTGCAAGGCCTCATATATCAAAATGGACTAAGTCCAAAGGAGCGTTGGAAATATTATGGGTAGATAAATGTGATTGTCGTCGACTTTTACTGATGCTACAAGCAGTACAAGACGATGAAAGATGTCCAGTAAATTGAATATTCAAAAGTTTCAGCAATCTTATTACATTTGCATAATTAAGATGGCCTAATCTATAATGCCAGGCCATTACATTTATTGTAGAAATATGAAAAGACTTTGGTGATTGCTGAAGAGTACGCAAGTTGATGCGATAAAGGCCATGTTCAGTTGGTCCTTGGAGTAGGATGTGTCCTGTTGTCAGACTTTGTACACGACAGAAATCGGGAAAAAATGAGAAAACGCAATTGTTATCTTTGGTAAACTTTGAAACAGATAACAATCATTTTGTTATATTAGGCACAATAAGTACATCAGAAACATTGATATGAGTAGGGGTTAATAAAGTACCTTTGTGGGTTATTAGAAGTGCCATTCCATCCCCTACAATAACAGCTTGATTCCCATCATAATTGAGTAGTTGCGTAATATCATAAGCATCTAGCGAGATATGATGTGTAGCACCAAAATCAGGGAACCAATCAGTTTCATGAGAAGCTTGATGTGGTTGTTGTGGAGCCTTCTTAACAGTATTTGCTTGAACATTCTGGTGGCCTTGAAAGTTATTGGTAGGCCCAGAATTGGAGGGAACATACCTATAATGACATTGACGTGCAAGATGTCCTGGTTTGCGACAGATTTGGCAAAGAACATTGCGCCGAGGTTTGCTACTGTAACGAGGAACGGAGGTATGTCCTGGAGTGGAGATAGGAGTGGATCGGCTTGCTGGAGTGACTGAAGATGGGGAAAAATTTTGAGTAGCTGGAAGGGGAGCAGGACTAGTGGCAAAAGCAGCTGCAGTTGGTGAGCCTTGGGTAGCCATTTCAATGTGAGCTTCCTGGGTAAGAAGTAACCCACGAAGATCTTCGCGAGGAAGAGATGAAGTGCGAGTATGAACAGCAACAGTAGTGGCAAGTGGGGCATAAGGTGTGCCAAGACCTCGGAAAACATGAGTTAAGTACTCATTTTCGGAAATAACTTCACCTACAAGGGAAAGTTGATCAACAATACCATCAACTTCTTGAAGAAATTCAGTTACCGTTCGATGCCCTTTGGTTGCTGTTTGAAGGCGTAGGCGAAGAGCAGAAACTCGCGCGGAAATATGAGCCATAAATTCAGAGGATAAGGCCTGCCATATCTCAGCAGAGGTTTTGCATTGCCTAGCAGTGGTCACAATAGTGTCACTACAAGTGCAAAAAATCCAGCCACGAGCAGTATGATCCCGGATTATCCAATCTTGGTAAGCGGGATTGGAGTCACGAGTGATGTTGCCTTGTTCATCAGTTTTGGTAAGAAACTTGTCAGGACAAGGAAATGAGCCATCAACAACACCAAGTAACCCATTTGCTTGAAGGAAAGGCTCAATTCGAGCTTTCCAAACAAGAAAATTAGGACCTTTGAGTTGCACACCAATGGCAGGAAGAGGACCGGGATTGGGTAGCAGAAGAGCATGAGTAGCAGCATGAATGTGGGTGACAGTGGAAGCCATCTGCAAAAGGATCGAGAATAGAAAAAGAAAAAAAAAACTTTTTTTTTTTTTGTTTTGAAAAAAAAAAGCTTTCGCCAAAAAGGCTAAACTGATACAAGTTAAAATAACAATTTCTACAATATATTGTAGAAATTATTATAAAAATATGAAGAACAATATGAAAAATAATATGAAAAACAATATTAAGAACTATATGAAGAACAATATGAAAAACAATATGAAGAACAATATGAAAATAGTAATTTGTATTACTTGAGTGAATCATTGAGTACACACCAACTACCTTTTTATAGTGGTTGGAAAAATAAACGTAAATCATCTCTTAATGATGATGATCAATACAATTGATTATGAAAAACCAAAAAATATGAAGAACCTTAAGACCTTTTAGATTTTGAGCGGAAAATTTCATCAATAGAGTTGATGATTCTTTATTTTTTTTTATTGAAATAAAGAGATCGTTTTCCTCTGATTAAAACGCCTCTTATTTCACCTTGAACCGTTTTGTATAACTGTTAAACGAAGGAGATGAATTGTTGTTCTCTCGCGGGCGTGAGGAAGAAGATGACGCGCGTGAGTTATACGCGTGCATCTTTATTTTGTCCGTGAGTTGCCTTGGCTGAATGGCGCGTGTGGTACACGCGCCTGCTTTAATAACTGTCACTTCTTCTTCTTCTTCGGATTCAGATATCGCCGACGTATTTATTTTCAAAATTTGATTTTCGGTTTTTGATTTAGAAATGGTTCTCGTCGGTTCCGTTTTTGTTTTTAATTCTGGCAAGATATTCGGCAATTATGTTTTGGTTTGTATTTCTAACAACTGTCACATCTAGAATAGACATTGGACAGGAAGTTAGAATTTCAATCAAAAGCTGAAGATCTCCTATTTGAGATGCATAATGCAAAGGAGTTAGAGCCCTTTTTCCTTTAACTCGTGCAATCAAATTGTAGAAAACATAGCACCACGTTGTATAATCTTTTTCGCAAAGCATTCCGGTCGAGCTGTGCTTGTTGGCTCGGGTGGAATTGTGCTTGTTGGTTAGGGCCTGGAGGTGTTTGTTGCAAGGATGGGTTGGATTGGGTTTGTGGCTGTGACAAAACAAGGTGCAAAGGGGTGAAGCCATTTTTATTTAGCTTCCGAGATAAGGATGGTTTTAGTGTCATGATCTCAAGGGCAAAAGAGATATGCCCTGCTGATGCAGCGGCATGTAAAGGTGTCTCCGCATATAGAGTATTGTCTATTTGCTCCAAAACATGCGGATGCGTCTCTATCAATTCGTATAAAGCATCAACGTTTCCTTCTTTACCGGCAAGCAAACACTGATCGATGATATCTTGTGGAAATGCGGTTAAACTTCTAAAAGGGGAAAAGGCTCTTTTTATAGGAAATGCCGTTAAACAAGGTTCCTTTTGGCTCTGGATCTGACTCTAAGAATATGCGGACGTTATTTAACGTTGTTTGGCGGCAATATGGTTCCTTGTAACATATATGAATTGCGCACGTTATTTAACCTTGTTTGCCGGCAATGAGACGTCGTATAAACTGCCTGCTGAAAGGAGCTCTTTTTTCTTCTTGGAATCTGCGCACGTCTTTATCTCTTCGTTCTTTACGGAATTCTTCGATGTCGCCACTTTATTACAGGCTTTTTCATTGTTTACCATCTTAACCCTTTTGTGCTCCTGAGTAGGCTTACTTCTGTAAATTGCATTCAAAAGCCTTTGGTGAGTGTTTCGAGGCAGTCTGTCTTGCTTCTTCGTGTTGCATATCTTTAAATTCATCTAGTACATCAGTATATACGAAATGATTTTAGAGTTTTGTTCATATGCAAAGACTGGCTTTATTGAAAGGGAGAACAGGAAAGGAGAGTCTTGCAACAAATTAAAATTATAAAAAACCAACGAAATTCACAGAAAAGACAGTTATATTCAGCAAAATGCGGCATGTGTCTTTTCACATTTCATCAGTGAAAGTATACAAAGGCATATTTTTTATTTACTTCAGTGACCAATTGCCATCCAGTAGGTCGGAAAACACATACGGCGGGTGAAGGCGTGATCCGCAGTTTCGAGCAACCGATTAGGTAGGAAAAAAGCATAGCAAGAAAAACTGTAGAATTTAAGATGGATCTTTCGATGGTTTTCTTTTTCTCAAGGTTGCCAACTTTAAATAAATTAACAAGTTGTTGGGTTTGACGCGATGTGCAAATGTTTGGAGAACATTATCGAATGAAACGACAGACTAGCAATAAAAAATACTACAGACCCCTGATTGATGAACGAATAAAGAAACTGCTTCCCCCCAAGTCGTCATTGGACTTTGTGGCAGCAGCCCCTTAAATAACCCAGCACGTAGCTCGCTGCTCTAAATAAAGGTTCTACAGAGAGTTTTCCCCCTTCTTTTTTTGGAAGTTTTCGTTGGATCTGGCGACAGCAACCCTTCAAAATAAACCAGCATGAGGTGCTTTGACATTTACATACTTTTCCTGTTATGGGCTTGTGACAGCAACACTTTCAAGCAAACCAGCAAGTAAGAGAGGAAAGCCTCCAACACGCCCAAATGTATAAGAATAACAGGAAAAGAAAAAAGAACAAAAAGAAACACACGAAAGCGGAGCAGAAAGGATATTTAGATTTTCAGTTGTCTCGTCCATAGACTTTGGACTGGCACTAGCAATTTCAATCAAGTTCAAGATCTCCCGCCTTAGCCTCCTTTTCCTTTAACACACGTGCAAGATCTTCATCTAACTCAAGAAAACAGAGAACCAAGTTGTGTCCTAATCTCGTTTGAAAAGCAGGATCCTGGGCGGGTTGTGCTTGTTGTTGGTTCGGGTTGGGTAGTCCTTGTTGGTTTGGCGCGAATTGTATTAGCTGGAAAAGCTGGGAAACCTTCCTTACTCAGGTTCCAAGATACCAACGGCTTTAATGCCATTATCTCGATGCAGACAAGAAATCCCCAGATGAGACAGCGGCGTGTAAAGGTGTGCCCTCGAAGGATTTCCTGATCTCGTCCCATAAAGCCTGATCTGGTCTCGATTCGCACGAGGATGGAAAAGACATAAGGGTTTGAATCTTGTTCCCGAAAATACATTTTATTATATTCTTTTAGCCATGTTTGTTTTGAATGAGAGGAAAAAAACGTGGCCGTGAAAACGTGTCGACAACCTTGTCATTGGATTGATTGAGCCTATATAGTGGTAGAGAATGTTGGAAAGTGAATCAGAGTTATTGTGCTTTTAAGGAGATTGGAGTGTTAAAGAGGGAAGAATGTAAAGTCAGTTTTTAAGGTTACCTTTGCTAGGATGTAACTGAGGTTAATAACTTCTTGTTATGTAATAACGTTATTATTTGTGTTTCAACTTTTGTAAATAGTTTCTCGGGGTAAGAGAAGATAGCGCCGACGACGGACATGATAGCTTTCTTTTCCGAAAGCAGTAGTCAAGCAAAACGTACTAAGCTAGCGGGAGCCTGAAGTAGGAAATGAATGCTTGAAGCCGTCGTACTAATTAAGCTCGGATTAAGAAGAGATCATCTTGTACCTTTTGATTCGTTTGTCAAGCGAGAGAGACTGAACTTTGGCTGCCGTTCATTCTAAGACGCAATGCATATTTTACTAGTGCGGCACAAATTCCTAAATACTGTTGAACATAATGCATTTTTCAAAATAACAGCAAGAACACGGAAGAAAATGCTAGAATACTCTAGAGAAAATATCTCCAACAAGCTCTAGAGAATTCTCCAAACAAGATAAACACGGCTGAAGAAAAAATCTGTAAAGTTAGTCAACAATAGTGGCTTGTAATGTCAACAATAATGGGTTGTATAAGTCGGTGGTTTGGTTATAAATACCACCGTGTGTGCTGTAAATAGTTGTACCGAAAACTCTAAAGCTTTCCAAGTCTTTTCTTCTCTTCCTTTCAACTATTTTGGAGACACAAGGGCTCCACGTAAAACCTTCTTTCAAGCCTTCTCTTTCAAACCTATCACAAACTCTTCCGCTGCAAACAAACTTTTCATCTAAACCAAACTTTTCACCTAAACCAACAATTGGTATCAGAGCCCAAGTTCGATTATATTGGGCGTTCTGATGGCCGAATCAAGCCAGTCTATTTCACTCCCTTTTCCAGTTTTCCAAGGAGAAAACTATGATTACTGGAGTTTGAAGATGAAAACGTTTTTCTTCTTTCAAGATTTGTGAGATATTGTTGAAAAAGGTGTAGACATCCCACAAGACGTCTCTACTCTTTCGGAGGAGCAACAGAAGAAATTAAAGGAGTCAAGACTGAAGGATGCTCGAGCTCTCTTTATCATTCAACAAGTTGTTGCTGAACATATCTTTCCAAGGCTCGTGGAGGCGAAGACTGCTAAAGGTACGTTTCGTTAGACTACAAACTTTGAGAAGAAAGCTTGAAAATATAAAAATGAAAGATTCTGAGACAATTTCAATTACTATGCTAAAATCAAAGAACTTATTAATCAAATGAGAGCCTGTGGAGAAGAAGTTTCTGACAAAAGAGTTATAGAAAAGATAATGATAACTCTTACTGAAAAATATGATCATATTGTTGCTGCTATAGAAGAATCTAAGGATCTAAGTAAAGTGTCAATAACTGAATTGATAGGCTCTCTACAATCTCATGAATATAGGCTGAGTAGGCGAAGTGAAAGTTCAGTCAAAAATGCCTTTCAGTCTAAACTAAGCATAAGGTCTCAGAATTCAAGAGAAAATTCAAAAAAAAATAAAAATAAGACTACGGAAAGACAAAAGGAGAAAAGAAATCCTCTTTATAACATATGCAAAAAGACAAATCATTTGGAATAGACTGTTGATTTAAAGGAAAGCCACAGTACAAAATATGTAATAGATTTGGCCACATTGAAAAGACATGCAGATATAAAGACAATCATCCGGCCAATTATATTGAAGAAAAAGAAAAAGAAGAAGAATCTAAAGGAGAAAATCATGGTGTTCTCTTTTATACAAGTCAAACAACAGAAAAAGAAAGTGATACTTGATTTCTTAATAGTGGTTGTAGTAATCACATGACTGGGAATAAAAATATATTTACAAAGTTAGATCCATCATTTAAATCTAAAGTTAAGCTTGGAAATGGAGAATTTGTTAATGTTAAAGGAAAGGGAACTATTTATGTGGAAACAAAGAAAGGTGTGAGGTTTATTCCTGAAGTCTTATTAGTTCCCAGTCTACATCAAAATTTGTTAAGTGTTGGACAAATGGTTGAAAAAGGATATGTTCTACATTTTGAAAGAAATTTCTGTATTATATATGATAAAAATGATAAATCTTTAGTCTTAGCAAAAATAAAAATGCAGAACAATAGAAATTTTCCTATTCAATGGAAATATGCTCTTCATACTGCCATGAAAGTTGAAACTAATGATTCATGGTTATGGCATAAAAGATTTGGACACTTTAATTTTTATGGCTTAAAATTACTTCATCAAAAGAAAATGATGTTAAATTTTTCAAGCATAAAAGTAGATAATGAAGTATGTGAAAGTTGTATGCTTGAAAAACAACAAAGACTGTCATTCCCTTCAGGGAAGGCATGGAGAGCAAAAGATTTGCTAGAATTAGTGCATACAGATGTTTGTGGGCCTATGAGAACACCATCTCTTCAAAACAACAAGTATTTCATCTTATTTATTGATGACTATACAAGGATGACATGGGTGTATTTTATGAAAGAAAAATCAAAAGTCTTTGGAATATTTAAGAAGTTCAAAAATCTAGTTGAAAAACAAAGTGAACGTTATATTAAAAGACTAAGAAGTGATAGAGGTACAGAATATACCTTAAAAGAATTTAATAAGTTTTGTGAAGATGAAGGAATTGAAAGACAATTGACAGTAAGATATACTCCACAACAAAATGGAGTATCAGAAAGGAAAAATAGAACTATTATGAAAATGGTAAGATCAATGTTGAAAGAAAAAGGTTTACCAACAACTTTTTAGGCTGAAGTTGTATATACTGCAGTTTATTTACTAAATAGATGCCCAACCAAAGCAGTAAAGAATAAAACTCCAATTGAAGCTTGGACAGAAAGAAAACCATCAGCTAAACATCTTAAAGTGTTTGGTTGTGTATGCTATGTGCACATACCTGAAGAAAAAAGAAGCAAGCTTGATGATAAAACTGAAAAAGGTATATTCTTAGGCTATAGTGATCAATCAAAAGGATATCGAATTTATAACCTAAGAACAAAGAAGTTAATAATCAGTAGAGATGTTGAATTTGATGAAAATGCAAAATCGAACTGGGAAGAAGAAAAAGTTAAAAAGAAAAATGTTCTAGTACCTTCTTACATTCCAACAGTTCAAGAACCCATGGAGGAAGTAGCTGAACAAAGTGATGAAAGTGATGAACCCCAAACACCAACAACTCCAGAAGCATCAGGTTTGTCTTCTCCAACTCCATAAGAATCTTCTTTAAAATCTCCTTTAAGAAGAGTAAAATCTTTAAGAGAAATATATGAAACTTGCAATTTTGTTTCTTTAGAACCAGAAAGTTTTGAAGAAGCAGCAAAACATGAAGTATGGAAAAAAGCTATGGAGGAGGAGATTAAAATGATTGAAAAGAATAAAACTTGGGAACTAGTGGACAAACCTGAAAATAAAGAAATTATTGGTGTTAAATGGGTTTATAGAACAAAGTTAAATCCTGATGGAACAATACAAAAATATAAAGCAAGACTTGTTGCAAAAGGATATTCACAAATTCCTGGAGTTGATTATGTATAAACTTTTGCTCCAGTTGCAAGATTAGAAACCATTAAGGCTCTTGTTGCATTAGCTGCTCATAGAAAATGAAAAATTTATCAGCTTGATATAAAACCTACATTTCTTAATGGTTTCTTGGAAGAAGAAATATTTGTTGATCAACCTCAAGGATTTGAGATAGAAGGATCTGAAGATAAAGTTTACAAATTGAGAAAAGCTTTGTATGGACTTAAACAAGCTCCAAGAGCATGGTATTGCAGGATTGATGAATATTTCATTAATCAAGGTTTCAGGAGGAGTCTAAGTGAGCCTACTTTTTACATCAAAATTCAAGGTAAGTCTGAAAGACTCATTGTCTCTTTATATGTTGATGATATCATTTACACTGGAAACAATGAAAAAATGATACAAGATTTCAAAAATGACATGATAAAAAACTTTGAGATGAATGATATGGATTTGATGAATTACTTTCTTGGTATTGAAGCAAGTCAAGAAAAAGAATGAATATTTATTTCACAAAGAAAATATGTTGAAAATCTGTTGAAGAAATTTAAGATGGAAAATTGTAAGTCGGTCAGTACACCACTTACACCTAATGAAAAATTCAGAAAGAAGATGGTTCAAATAAGGTGAATGGTTCAATTTATAGAAGTCTTATTGGCAGCTTACTTTATCTCACTACTACAAGACCTGATATTATGTATGCCACAAGTTTACTTTCAAGATTTATGCAAAATCCAAGTGAAGTTCATTTTACAGTTGCCAAAAGAATTCTCAGATATATACAAGGTACAAGGAATTATGGCATTTGGTATAAGACAATTACAGAACCCAAATTAATTGGATATACAGATAGTGATATGGGTGGCTCAGTTGATGATATGAAGAGCACATCAGGTTATGCTTTCACATTGGGTTTTGGATTTTTCTCTTGGTTGTCTAAGAAGCAGGATTGTGTAGCATTATCTACTGCAGAAGTAGAATATATTTCAGCTGCAGAATGTGCAACACAAGTTATATGGCTTCGAAGAATTCTTGCTGATGTGGGCGACAAACAAGAAGAACCAATAGAAGTCTTTTGCGACAACAAATCTGCTATTGCAATGTCAAAGAATCCAGTGCTTCATAGCAGAACCAAGCATATTGCAGTGAAGTATCATTTTCTTTGTGAAGCATCTACTCAAAAGGAGATCAAAATTAAATACTACAAAGCTCAAGATCAAATCGCAGACATCTTCACAAAGTCCTTGCCAAAAAACAAGTTCGAAACGTTTCGAAGCATGCTTAGAGTAACCGAAAAATGCACTAAGGAGGAGTGTTGAACATAATGCATTTTTCAAAAAAAGAGCAAGAACACGGAAGAAAAGGCTAGAATACTCTAGAGAAAATATCTCCAGCAAGCTCTAGAGAATTCTCCATGCAAGGATAAACACGGCTGAAGAAAAAATCTGTAAAGTTAGTCAACAATAGTGGCTTGTAATGTCAACAATAGTGGGTTGTATAAGTCGGTGGTTTGGTTATAAATACCACCGTGTGTGCTGTAAATAGGTGTACCGAAAACTCTAAAGCTTTCCAAGTCTTTCAATAAAGAGCTTCCTTTCTTCTCTTCCTTTCAACTATTTTGGAGACACAAGGGCTCCACGTAAAACCTTCTTTCAAGCCTTCTCTTTCAAACCTATCACAAACTCTTCCGCTGTAAACAAACTTTTCACCTAAACCAACAAATACACACTAAAAGAAAAGCCCAGATTCTACCATTTTTGGTATTCCCAGAGACCAGATTCCTCAAAAATCGCCTTTTGTTTACCAGTTTAAAGTTTTCCTGTCATCAATGAGACAGAGAGCTTCGTCTTATTTCTTTCTCAAACTGACTTCCCTGGATGATTTAAGACTCGGTTTTCCCAAGATTGGGCGCACCTTCTTTAGACTGCTATGGCCTTAAGGAGGCCGGGAGTGTCGCTGTCTTTCTTATACTCAAGGACCTTAAAATGGTCTTTCTAGGTTTTTCGAGATCTTAAAGGGTTCTCTAGCTATGATGGTAATTTACCTCAGCGTATGCAATGTATATGTCACAGCATGTCACATCCATGTCCTCACGTACGTGGTGTAAATAACTTTGACGTCTACAACTCTATGAAAAGAGGCAGCCGGACTTCTCCCTCCTTACTCCCCACTACCACTCTCTCTTTCTCAACGATCTTACAGCTCTAGACCCACTTATCCAACTCTCTGATTAGTGATCAATCTTCCGAGAATGAATCATTATTTGAGCATTGCTTCTCAGCAAGGAAACATCGATGCCTTGTATTCATTGATACGTAGAGATGCGTATGTTTTGCACAAGATCGATGTTCTTCCGTTTGCTGAAACTCCTCTACATGTTGCGGCATCTCTAGGAAAAACCAGCTTTGCAATGGAGATCATGGCGTTACAGCCTTCGTTTGCTAGAAAACTTGACGAAGATGGCTGCACCCCGTTGCATCTTGCTGTACAGAATGAGCGAACGCAAGTAGTGCTTCGACTACTTGATGTTGATGAGAGCCTTGTTCGTGTCCCGGCAAGGGATGGTCTGACTCCTCTGCATTGTGTTGCTCAAAGAGGTAATCTCTACCTTCTGGCCAAATTTTTAGAAGTTTGTCCAAGGTCAATTGAGGATGTAACAAATAAGAGAGAATCCGTTTTGCATATTACCTTAAAATGTAACAACATTGATGCTTTTAAGCTTTTGTTGGGATGGCTTCAACGAGCATGGTTGAAAAATGCGTCTTTTTGGGAGAAGAAATTACTGAACTGGCAGGATGATGAAGGCAATACTTTGCTGCAACTTGCAACAGCCGAAAATCTACCTGAAGTAAGTTTTCTCTAACCATTTTTGTGATAAAAGAGATTTATTTGCCATGTTCATAGAAGGAATATTAACAAGAAAGGCTGTTGAGTCTTGATTAGTTTGAAAGTTTGAGTTTGAAGACAACGTATCTGAGATTCCACCAACTTATTTCCGGCATGCAAGATTCCGAAAATCCTGACCAGCTAATGTTGTTTTCTTTTCTCTTGCAGATAGTTAGGTTGTTTTTGGATCTCAAGGCGGGCTTTGGCTATAAAATTGAAATAAATGCTCTGAATTTGGGAGGTCAGACAGTATTCGACATTGCACAAGGGCAGGAGATTACGGATATGTTGCACCGTGCCAGATTCTTCAGAACATGGCTTTTTTCGAGAGTTCCACCTCCTACAAACTATTTCAGGTCTCCGGTGTCAATTGACGAAAAGTTTTCTATATTCTTTGTTCGCCAGAGAACAAATATGTCAAATACATCCTGCGTTGTGATGATGGTGGTTGCTGTGCTATTTTTTACGGTTACTTTCCAAGCAATGGTGAACCCTCTTGGAGGAGTTTCGGGTGTTGGCCCCAACGGCATTGCTCCTTTGCCCGACATGTGAACATCTACCACATCACAGCACACTTTCATTGTAGTTGGAGCTCTGAATCTGATAAGCCTCTTTGCTACGCTTTTTGCAATCTTACTTCTCCTGCCTTGTGATCATAAAAGTGGAATGATCAACCTGCCCTTTCATCTCCTCTCTTTGTATTATATAGCAGCTATACTCATCATAGCTCCCAGGGCACCTTTTTTGCCGAAGTGGATGACTAGTAGCAGTGTGAACTACTTCATTTTTTGCATTTTCTTTGCTTTGCTGATTTTGCTGTTGCAGTTCCTTGTGAATTATAGGCAAAGAAAGCTTGTCAACGCCTTTCATCCGGATGGGAAATTGTCCCACCAAACTCTTACATAGATTGCTGCGGCTATGCCAAGTCTGTACATAGAACCATGCTAAGGAGCAGTTTGAGTGTTTTTTGGGTGAAAGCATGCGCCTGCAATCTTTTCCGACTATTCATGAAAGTCTGGAGCTGCAGTGTTTGCGGTACAGGTTCAGTTTCTAGTTACTGATGTTTCTTGTTTGCCTTAGCCAATTGGCTAGTATTTGTGGCAAAAAAATCAATCTGTATTTACGTTTTACAGCATTGCATTGATACTGGTTGTATAAGAAACTTTTCTGTGAATCAAACAAAAACCTTTGTTTCACAACGATATTATTCCTTGTTTGCATTGTTCTATTCTGTTTCCAGCTTTCCCTGGCACTTGTTCTGTTTACTAGAACCGTGTACTTTCTGCGTAGAGCTTATCACCCTGAACTCCCAGTAATCACGATGACCTCATTTCCAATTTTACGTGATTATGGCAACACTTCCAGAAGGTTATGTTCATTACCATCTAAATGTGCTTTCAGTCTAATGGAGCGAGCCTAAAGAAAGACTGCCTTTATGACGATGCTCCAGTCCCACATCTTGGCAAGGTTCTTGGATATGGCGGACATGGCATTCATATCCGCTTCTGGTGAGAATTTCGGGGACGTGGCTCTCATATTTGGTTGGCTTAACTTTTTCCAATTAGTGCATTAGATGAAAGAATTAATTGATAGGAAAAGTTTCTTTGAAAACATCCTTTATTTGACCGCAAGTACACTAAACACATTGTTAAACAACACTTTGGACTCTTCACCCACAAATATTTCACCCTCGAGCTGTGGCATACAAATATTCAACCTTATTTTGAGGGAGAATTATGGAAGAGAGAGAGAGAGGGGATGGAAGAAGTGCGGCTGGTCTAGGAAGTGGGAAGTTTGGTTCTAGTTGGCAGTGCGTCCGCGCCACCTTTGGCAAAAAACTCTGTACATGAAGCGAATTACGATCTCCAACTGCTGCATCTGGAAAATTGCAACCTTACAAAACCAAATGCCTGTAAGACCAATAATAATTACCCCAACATCGAAGAAAAAAAGCCCTTTAAAATACTATTTGCGGTCATGTTCAGGATTTGGGCTTGTGACGTTTCGTGATATGACAAAAAACCCAACAAGTAAACAAATGGGAACGAAGCAAAGAAGGCTAAGAAGCGATCTAGGGAGGAGAAGGATTCCTGCCAACATAAGAAACAAAGAGGACCCAGCATTTAAATAATTGAGTGCATCGAAGTAGTAAGTGCCCATGATTGCTGCCCCAGCACGGTGTGACATCGTATTATCTTGCCAAGTTCCACCAGGAGGGGTAAGTAATATTTGAAAGTTGATTGTTACCATCAGCGCAACAAGCACCAACAAAGCATTGCGAGTTTCTTCAGTGAGCTTGAAAAGTGAACTTCCTGCAGTAGTGTCACGGCGTAGCATACAAGCAATCTCATCATAGTCCTCCTGTGTTCCGAATTGCAAGAAGTCAAATATTGTGAAGACCCTTAAAAGGCTGAGTCTAAATTAACTCAATAATTCAATAACCACCTCCCGTCCCCCCTTACTGCAGAGATGCATAATTATAATGTCCACACTCAAAATAGTTTACACAATAACACTTGCTCCTCCCAAAAGGTGAAAAAAGAAAGAAGAAGGCAAATGGCACATACTAATAAAAGAAAAGAACATTAAACACTAAATATCATAGACAAAGGAGACTATTTCTCGGCATATTTTTAAGTTCTCTACAAAAAAATAAATAAATAAATAAAAGTTATTCAAATGTGTGGTTAGTCATTAAAAAATATATGTCAATTTTTGGCAGGTTGTTGATTTTAGAAACACTTGATTTGTTTATTTTATTAATTCTCAAGCTGTAATTATAGAAGATTCTAAAATGTTACTAAAAAGATAAAAGTGGTGAATTTTGAACAAAACATATTATGTGAGTAATGGAATTTGATTGAAGAGAATGGAAGCAGTACATACAAGAGTAATTTGTATGTCAACTCAAATAATTTGTGAATACTTTTATGTTTACAAAGGTAGCTTGGAGACATTATTATATGTGAATTTGTTGTGTTATCAAATGAGTTTACTTTTGCAAACTATTAGAAGCTAATTTTTGTAGTGGGTAAATAAAAAAGCCTGCCTTGGATAGATCTCTATTATACCACTTAACTTACTAAATAAAACTTGCCTTGGATAGATACTGGCCATGTCTAATTTTTGAGATCTCCTTTCTTGCTTCAAGCTCCCAATTTCGCAATTTGTATCTCCCCCAAAAGGCACCATTTGAGGAAGTAAGATAAAGCCAATCATACAACATCATAAAAGCTTTGTAGTTTTGATATCTTATGGCTATATGTAAAGAAGTCTCATCATCCACTGTCACATCTAAAATAGACATTGGACAAGTAATTAGCATTCCAATCAAAGGTGCAAGATCACCTATTTTTGCTGCATAATGGAAAGGAGTCGAACCCCCCTTTCCTTTAACACGTGCAAGGTCTTTGTCAAACTCAAGTAAACGAAGCACCACGTTGCGAAACCTTTCTTGCAGGTGAAGGTAGTTCCCGCGTTGAGGATCTCCGAGGCTTAGCTCTTGCAAAGCAACATCTACTTTACCTTTCTCTTCCAAAGCAAGATGTAGTGGTGTGAGACCTTTTCTAGTTAGCTTCAGAGAAAATGATGGCTTTAATGCCATGATCTCGCCCACAAACGAGACATGCCCTCCTTTTGCAGCACGATGTAAAGGTGTCTCTGCAAACGGACTGTTGTCGATCTGCTCCAGGACATCTGAATTTTCCTCCATCAAGTCGTACAACTGTTAAATGTTTCCTGTTTCACCAGCAAGCAAATATTCATTAATGATATCACGTGGAACACTTTGACTAGCCACCGACTGAGCAGGATTGATAACTTGCAGAACATTCGGATTGGCCATCTGAGAGTTGAGAGACAATGCCTTCAAATTTTTAGAAGAGATGAGGCCGAGCCAGGTAGGAAGAAATGCCTATAAAGTTGTAAAAGTTTGTGGAGTGTTAAGGCACAATTCAGGAGAGAGGCCATGCTCTTTTTATAGGAGTTGATCAGATGTGGCCATTAGATAGCACTGCATGCAAGAGAAAATGCAAGGCGAGTAACCCCAAACAAATAACTAATTACAATAGCTTGCAATAGAAAAATTATTTTAATACATTTCTTCGAAAGTAGTACAAGCTACTGGAAGAATAAATTAATCAAAAAAATAGTGGATGGAGTAGAACGTGCAGTTAGTTTTATTTAATCAAAGGTTGGTTAGTTGATGGATTAAAATATATCAATATTTAATAGAATCATTAAAGTTGTCAAACAAATAGAATGAAATAAATAATATTCATGAATGTGTCATTCACAATAAAATGAATGATAAAATAAAAGAATGACAAAAGATTAAAAATATTTCTTCAATCCCCACTTAATTCTCTCTCTCTATGAACATTTATATTTTTTTATTTTTAAATGTACATAGCATTACAGGAATTCAGTGTCAAATTTAGAAGCTTTTGATCGTAAACCTAATACTAAGAGGTCTTAGGCCTTAATTTACTACTAAGCTACTAGGCAATATCACATTCTTTATTGGGTTTTGGTACATTTAATTGTTCTTTTTATTTTTACTATTTTAAATTTGTTCTTCACTTATTTTTTAGTATCATGCCTGCAATGGAATCTCTATTCCTGTTATCAGTGTTCATTTCTTATTTTATGCGATTAGGACGACAATTGGAAAGAGTATGTATTCAGCGGGTTTGCTTCTCATCTTATTCCAATTGCCATCTCATATCTGTTTGGCTTAACCCTTTTGGTTGATGCATATTTGATGAATGTATAATGACTGCTTAGGTCAAGACCCCGATGTTGCAGTCGAAGGCTTAAACGATTATGAAAAAAATCCTTTATTTGAAGACCAATACATTGATACGAAACCATAACTTAGGTCAAGACCCCGATGTTGTAGTCGAAGGCTTAAACGATTATGAAAAAAATCCTTTATTTGAAGACCAATACATTGATACGAAACCATAAGAACATACATAACAACTGCGAAGTAGTAATTGTGTGGGAAAATGTTTAAATTAAGACAGGCCTTTGGATGGTTTTCCTTTTTCTTTTTTCAGGTTGTCATTGGTCTTTGTGACAACGACCCTTTGAATAAAGCGGCCACTGCACCTGTTTAGGGGCTGTGACATGGAGTAGAGGTTGGTGTCCTCAAGTCTGAATAAAGCGGGGCGCAATCACAAAATTTGGTATCAAGTTCTTATTTGGAAAGTTATTAATGAAATTTTTTTAAATTTGTTTCCAATATTACATTGCACACACCCAATTCATATATATGAAATGTCCAATCTTAGATTTTACAATTAAAGTTCCTCTTGTCTCACTATTGAGTTAAATGGCTAAAAAAAGTGTCAATACTATAATAATCATATCAACAATGAGAGAAGTTTGAATCAAGACCTATACAATGACATAATTTTGTATCAAGTTTTGATTTGAAAATTTAGTAAAGACAATTGTTAATGCGGTGACAATCCTATCATCAACAAGGGAAGTTTGAATCAAGATATGCCGAATGACATAATTTTGTGTTAAATTCTAATTTCAAAACTTAGTAAAGAAGATTGTCAATGCCTTGACAATCGTATCATCAATGAGGGAATTTTGAATTGAGATATGCGGAATGATATAATTTCTTATTATATTTTTATTTAGAAACTTAGTAAAGAAGATTGTCAATGCCGTGATAACCGTATCGTCAACGAGGGCATGTGACCTTGTGCTTTGTGACAAAAGCCATTTAATCAAACAAGCTAACTAGCAGGAAAGAATATTGAGCCTAGGCAGACCTTTTCAATTATTAGCACTTCATGGGACGCACGTTTCAAGCTTAGTAAACTAATAGAAACACCGACAGAAAATAGTTTAGGATGTTGAGATTGTGAGTCCTTATCTGTACGCATTTAAATAAAGAAATGTGGACTTTTTGGATACAGCCCACAGGGAATTCTTTGCCAATGCGGGTTTCAAGCTCAACTCCGAGTTGTCAGGACTTTGTCGCAGCAGCCCATTAAATAAACCGGCACGTAGCTTGGTTTTCTAAAGACTATTATTTGAAGAGAGAACCAAAGTTGTTGTAATTGAACTTATAGTTAGTGAGAGTTAGATCAATTGATTTTTCATAGATTCACTTCTATCATACATATAAAACCTGTTTCAAATAATCAAGAAGAATATGAAAATATGAAAAAGAAAAAAAATTAGGCTATTGAATATAATTACATAAGGACGCTAATATTCTTGTTCAAGAAAGAAATGACATCGTTGATAGTATAAGGATAACATATTTTGAATATGAAGATCTTTGGAACTATTTTAGATTTGCAAATTTTTTACAAATTCTTTAAGTTGCCGCCTTCTTAGATACTTGGCTAAACTTCATACCTTGAACAACAAATTAAGTTATCTCCTTAGATCCAATTCGTCTTTGACCAGAAACTTGATTTTAGGACAAACCTTTAGATGTTTTTCCTAGAAAATTAAACCACGTGTTTCACTGAGCTTCCAATTGCATACTTTCAAGACAGTCCATCCTAAACCTTTTAGCGATCCTCAGCCCCGCTTTGTTCTTACCATTTTCTTGCTGGGCTCGCTCCTTTAAGGGTCGGCTTATACGGCAAGTTTTGGGTCGGCCCAACTTGTTTTAGGGCCCGTCTATCTTCTTTTTCGTTTTAGTCGACAATGCTTTCAAGCATTCAATATCTTTTAAAGAGAAAACCAACAAGGGGACTAAAAAATCAATCAATAAAATGAGTGAACGGAACAGAAGGTGGTACTAGTTTTCTTTGATAAAGGGTGGAACTATAAATATTTTAAATTAATATTTGATGGCATCCAAATCAAAGATGAAGCTACTTGATTTTCTTGTTGGGGATGAATTATAATGTACAAAAAGCAGACAAACAATGAAATAGAACCACACATTCTAGCACATGTTGATGAGAAATTATACTGCACTTTACGTATCAGTTTACTAGTTTATACTCACAATTAGCATCATAAATAAAGTCATATAGTTCTTAAAGACAAATGTTTACAGTCATCTATTTGTCAATTATTTTGGACATCTTACAAAAATCAAAGGTGTTTCCCCTATATTTTTTTTTACATTTGAGTATCCCAACTGTGTGGCGAGATTCCCTCTGTCATCTAGTTGCTGGTTTCTTTAAAGGGTTCCTGTCAAAGTTGCCTTATTTGGAGGGTTGCTATCTCAAGATCCGAGTGAGAACTTCGAAAAAGGAAAAGCTTTATGAATGACCTTTATCTAGAGGTTCACCGAGGGTTCTTTACTTCAAAAACCAAACTACTTGCTGGTTTCTTTTAAGGGTTGCTGTGACAAAATACGATAAAGGCTTCGAGCGGGATAGTTTCTTGATTTTTCATCAAGCTAAGACGACGAAAGTACTTACACCATTTGGATATGTCTTCACCTCTGCAAGTGCAGTTTCTGATTGCCCTCATCTATACTTTACAAAGAACACTACTATAACGAATGAAATGTGGACGTCATCAGGAGTTGCCAACCCAACATGGTTAATTCTAAGCACGTATTTAAGTAGGGCTTTATATTTATAGGGTTTTCTAAGTACTGAGCACTCAAAACTGGTCTTTTATATAGCCAGTAGCCTTTAGCATAGTTAATACAGAAGTATTACAAATAACATAGGTCAAACATTGGACGGTTGGTTTGAACCAAATAAAGAAGATTGTAGAAAAAAGAACTCATTTGTCTTAAAATATAAAATATTTTCAAGAAGATATCATTTTGAATGAAATTTTGAGATTTTCAATCGCATGAATTTGTAAGAATAAAAAATTTGTTTTTATTTTTTTGGCAACCATAGTCACAGCTTTGGCACAACAAATGGATTACTCTTAGAAATTGAAAGGTCCAACTAAAACACAGAACTATACAATAATGGGTTGCCAGTGGAAGCTTATAAGGTCAGGCTCTCCTGTCGCCTTACTCAATGTGGGACTGAATATTTTAATACTCCAACACTCTCCCGCAATCTCATGTTGGGTGTGATGAGAGGTGGGACCAATCTAGAGGGACCACACTAAGGCAAGCAGGACACAGGGTCGGCTCTGATACCATCTTAGAAATTGAAAGGCTCAACTAAAACAATGAACTGTGCAATAGTGGGTTACCAGCGGAAGCTTATAAGGCCAGGCTCTCTTGTCGCCTTACCCAATGTGGGACTAGATATTTTAACACTCCAAAAATTACTGAATAAATTACAACTATTAAAAAGAAAAAAGAAAAAAGAAAAAGAAGGAAGTTTTGCGGAAATGTGTGATTTATCACTCCAAATGTTTTTCTACTCAATGCATTTAGAATTAACTGGATTTGTGCGTACAATAATTCCAAAATCATTTTATGTGCACTATATATGTATCATCCAAAATTGCATCATTAATCTATATCCTCAATTTTTATCAGTAATTTTATGTAATGAAATCCTAATCCTTGCGTTGATGTTCTTATTGTCTTGGCTTACCTTGTTCAAGCCACACTTTCATACTTAAGTGGCGTACCTTTAATCAATTAGTTAATTGTCTTGGCTTACCTTTTTCAAGCCACACTCTCATACTTGAGTGGCATAACTTTAATCAATTAGTTCATTGGATGAAAGAATTAAGTGGTGGAAAAAGCTTTTAAGGAAACTGTTGAGAAAACGGATGCAGTGTCCGTTATATATTGTACAGTGAGTAATAGTATTATCCAGGATAGTTTTTTGACCTCCGGATAATAGCTTGTGCTTGTCCTAGGCACTTTGTATATTTCACCTCCATAGTGGTTTTGTTTGCTTCTTGTAACGTTGAACACAATCCAATACAAGATTAGAAATGCATTCTTTCCAATCCATGTTTGTGTTCTTCTTATCATGGTATAATAGAGCAGGTTCCGATCTTGTTGTTTGACCGGTTACTTTGCCCATTTTCTTCACTTTCGCACCATTACCCTTTTTTTTCTTCTCTCTTCATCTGTCTCGATCGATTCTGGATGCACCTAGTTCTTCCCTCACTGCTTGTATTTCCTTCCTGAATCAAGCATCGTTTGCATGACCATTACCCCCGCTTGTTACTGCCTTCTTTCGTCTTGTAATCTCTTTGAGCCATTCCATCGAACAGGTTACAGACACTTCCTTTTTTCCCTATTTCTCGTCCCTTCTCTTTTCTTCCTTCTTCTTATACACGCCTTTTATTAAACACCTCCCACGCCTTTCTCCTACACTCGGTTGATCCACCCACATGTATGGCAGCAGTGACGAAGATCAAGCACGGGGACGATCCACCCATGCTCCACCACGGGGGCGAGGTCGCCATTCTCCTCCTCATGTTTCTAGAGAACCTCCATCTACTGCCCTTATGCAACCGGGGGACCCTCTTTTCCTTCATCCCAATGATGGAACCAGCATCTTGTTGGTTACTGAAAAATTGTCTGGAGCCCTTAACTTCACCGCTTGGCGCAGAGACATGAAAAATGCGCTCTTAGGGAAGAACAAATTCAAGCTTCTTGATGGCTTTCTTCCAGACCCGAAGCCCTCTTCTCCTCTCTTCCCACAATGGGAGAAATGCAACGGAGTTGTCCTTTCATGGCTCCTTACCTCCCTTTCACCGAATCTCTACAAAAGATTCACTTATGCAATGAGTGCTAAGGATGTTTGGAGCTGATTAAACAAAAAATTCTCCAAAGTGGGCAGCAAGGAAATCATTTCCGTGAAGAGATCCATTACTCTTTGTGTTCACGGATTCGATTCTATTGATGCCTACGTGATGCGCTTGGAACACTTATGGGACTAGCTTTCTACCTACGTTGCAATTCGTCACCATTTATCTCCAGCCTTGAAGAATTTGATGAATATCAGGACGAGGGGCGGCTTGTAGAATTTCTTCTTGCCCTAAATGAAAGCTACGCTTAACTGAGTTCTCAGATTCAGAATAGTCGACCCTTACCAAGCCTTGAGGATGCCATCACCCAAGTTCGTGATGAAGAATCCACCCACATCCTAGCTGGCACCATCCGGAATCACTCTGTAACTTTTTCAGCGACCCAGCGACCGTCGGGGAAGATGGGTCATCTATTGGGTCAACATGTGAGTGGGTTGGAGCCCTTCATGGGCGGGTTGCGAGTCCAAGACCAGTCCGTAGGTGGGTCTGGCCTTTTGGGCCAATACACCCACGGCCCTGATCATCTAGTGGGCGGGCCAGGCGTACTAGGTTGCGCCCATCATAACGGGCTGTTGCCCTAGTCGCTAAATGACACATCGTTTAGCAACGACATGCTAAACGACACGTCGTTTAGCAATGGCAGCGAGCTACACGCCATTCACTGCCCACCAGCCTCCAAAAATGCTCCTTCCTCTGCTAGTAGGGGGCCCACTTACAGCCATTCTTGTCGCACTAGCCACCAAATCTCTGAATGCTATTTTTTGGTGCCATGTGCTCATTGTGGAACCATTGGCCATAGTAAGGAACGATGTTATCAGCTTCCTGGCAATTCCAACAAAAAGAAAGTTAAAAGACAAGGAGCTAGGCAAGCATCCACCAATCAAGTAACCTCTGTGGCCTCCACTAATAAGCAAACTTTGGAGCTCAATGCTGATGACTATGATAAGGTCGTCACCCTCCTCAATGGGCTCTCTACCTTATCAGGACTAGGTATTTCCCCAAAGCTCACCTCTATGTTGCATTGGATTATAGATTCAGGCGCTAGTGACCATGTTACTAGAAATTTTAACTGCTTGTCATCTCCTATACCATGTAAGCATGCATTTAGGGTTGTACACTTACCCAATGGCCACATCCTTAAAACTATACTATACTCATTGGCTTTCAATGCAAATTTGATATCCATTGCCAAATATTGCCAAGACAACCATTGTCGAGTCACCTTTTACCCTTATTTTTGTCTCTTTTAGGACATATGGACTGGGACAGTGACGGGACTGGGTAGGATGCATGATGGACTTTACTACTTAGTGTTTAAACGTAGTCAGCATCACCATTATGTTAATGATGCCCATGGTATACCTTTTGTACTTTACAATTCGTCTAGTAAAACTTATTGTGTGATGAATTGTAATATTTTACACCAACATTTGGGACATCCCTCCTTGAAGGTGATGAACTTATTCCATGTTTAGCAACTCATTCTTCTTTTGATTCTGTTAAGGCTTGCTCTATTTGCCCTTTAGCCAAACAAACACGTTCTCCCTTTCATGCTAGCACTACATCGACTGAGCATATCTTTGATTTAATCCATATGGATATTTGGGGACCATACAAGATCCCTTCACATTCAAGTACACGGTATTGTCTCACCATAGTCGATGATTTTTCTCGTGCAACTTGACTTTTTTTAATGCAAGCTAAAATTGAAACTTTACCTCACATCCAAAGTTTTTTGCACTCATTTCCACTCAGTTTAACATGCCTATACGGCGTATTCGAACTGACAATGCCCAAGATTTTTTGGCTTCCGCTTGCACCACCTTTTTTGCTTCTCATGGTTAATTCATAAGAGCTCTTGTATATACACCCTACAACAGAATGGGGTAATAGAGAGGAAGCATCGGCACATCTTTAATGTTGCTCGAGCCCTTAAGTTTCAAGTACACATTCTCATTCACTTTTGGGGTGAGTGTGTTCTTATAGCTACCTATTTGATTAATAGGACGCCTACCCCCACCTTACAAGGCAAAACGCCTTTTGAGGTACTTTTTGGCAAACCCCCTTCCTTTGATCACCTTTGAGTGTTTGGGTGTTTATGTTATGCCACCAACCTCACCCAACGAGATAAGTTTGGGGCCCATGCAATTACTTGTATTTTCATAGGTTATCCTTATACACAAAAGGGGTATCGACTCTACAATCTCCAAAGGGGCCGTTTCTTTTTCAATCGAGATGTGATCTTTCATGAGGATTGTTTTTCTTTTGTACAGGCCACTTCTCTTTCTAGCTCCCCTTCTCCCACCTCAATAGATGATCTTTTAAAGTCGACCCGTGCTGTGTATGACATAGAGGTACCAAGTCCATCATCCACTATAGTTCCCTCCATTGCTCTAGTGCCTGTGTCACCTAATGACATACATGTGCCGCCTCTTCCTCCTACTGATTTTCCATTGACCTTGCACCCACATCCATTCATTCCTCTCCTCCTCGTCGGTTCGACCGGTCCCATCGACCTCCCATTTGGTCCACTGATTATGTTTTTCCTCTTTCCTCCATACCTTCTACCTCACATCCTATCTCCCATGTCCTCTCATATCACCGTTTAAGCCCGTAACATTGCCACTTTATTGCTTCCATTTCTGCCACTGCAAAACCCACCTCCTATAGAGAAGCAGTCCTTGACCCTAGATGGCGTACTGCTATGGCTGATGAGATTCATGCATTAGAGTCTAACAGTACATGGGACCTAGTTCCTCTTCCTGCAGGACATAAATCCATTGGTTGTAAATGGGTTTATAAGATCAAACACAAAGCTGATGGGAGCATTAAGAAGTACAAGGCCCATCTCATTGCTAAAGGTTATAGCCAACGTGAGGGTATTGATTATGAGGAAACTTTTTCTCTTGTTGGAAAGATGATCACTGTCCGTATTCTAGTTACTCTTGCTGCAGTTAAGAACTGAGAGATCCATCAGATGGATGTGCATAATGCCTTTCTTCAAGGCGACTTAAATGCTGAAGTCTATATGACCATTCCTAAGGGCATTCAGCATCAAGGTTATAGTCTTAGTTTATCGTCTGAAGAAATCACTATATGGCCTCAAGCAAGCCTCTCGCAGTTGGTATTTCAAGTTCACAAATGCCTTGATTGTAAATGGTTTTTGCCAGTCACATCATGACCACTCCTTATACATCAAACAGGCAAATAAAGGCCTCTTGATTGTATTTATTTATGTTGATGACAAGAGGAGATAATTCTGCTATTCAAATGTTCAAAGATTATTTGAACTCCCAATTCCATATCAGACATCTCGGGCCAGTTAGATACTTTCTTGGGATTGAGATAGCATGGAACAAGACTGGTTTTGTGCTGAGCCAAAGGAAGTATGCCCTAAAACTCATTTCAAAGTGTGGATTGGCTGGAAGTAAGCTTTCCATGACACCTTTAGAACAGAATCGTAAGTATGTTGGCATTGAGTTTGTCGATCCACTTCAGTTGACTGTTGATCCCCCTTTTAGAGATATTTCCAATTATCAATGGCTCATAGGCCGGTTGATATACCTCACTATGACAAGACCAAACATTAGCTATGCTATGTAGATCCTTAGTCAATTCATGCATGATCCAAGGGTCTCACATTATCAAGCAGCTCTCAGAGTTATTTGGTATGTCAAGAGTTCACCAGGTCTCGAGCTATTGATTAGATCAGATAGTGAGCTTGTATTACAAACTTATTGTGATTCTGATTACGCATCATGTCCTATGGGAAGAAGATCGACCACGGGATTTTGTGTCAAATTGGGAAGTTCCTTGATCTCTTGGAAATGCAAGAAACAGCCCTTTGTATCTAGATCTTCCACTGAATCTGAATATCGTGCTATGACCACAATGGCATGTGAGATTATTTGGCTACTTGGGCTCTTAAAAGATCTACAGGTAACTCCCCCATCACCCGTTACACTTCATTGTGACAATGAATCTATTATTAAACTTGCTGCCAACCCGGTGTTCCATGAGAAGACCAAACACATAGAAGTGGATTGTCACTTCATTTGTGAGAAGGTAGCTGCAGGCATCATACATACAACGCACATTGCGTCACGAGATCAGCCGACAAATATCTTGACCAAGGCTTTGGGAATTTCACAGCATCATTTTCTTCTTGGCAAGCTAGGCATGTATGACTTATACCATGCACCAGCTTGAGGGGGGCTGTTGAGAAAACTAATGCAGTGTCCGTTATATATTGTACAGTGAGTAATAGTATTGTCCAGGACAGTTTTTTGACCTCCGAATAATAGCTTGTGCTTGTCCCAGGCACTTCGTATATTTCACCTCTATAGTGGTTTTGTTTGCTTTTTGTAACGTTGAACACAATCCAATACAAGATTAGAAATGCATTCTTTCCAATCCATATCTGTGTTCTTCTTATCAAACCACAAATACATTGATACAATAACTAAAGCAGATACATAATAAAAAGTCCCACAAACAAAAAAGCTAATTAGACATCATGAAATCACTCACAAAATGATCCTCACACCATACATATAGGATAATTAAAAACAAATCACTTTGCATTCTTCACTCACAAATACAGCATACATTTAACCTTATTTAAAGGAGACCTAAAGTCATAACTTCATTTATAGCTGGTGATGATATGATAACGGCTGGTTGGCATTGGACAGCTAGCCGCGAGTGGCACGAAGCAGGAGAAGAGATTGATTGAGAGGTTTGCCGAGACAACGGGAGAAAAGGAGAGCGAGGTGTGGACAGCAGGGAAAGAGAGAGAAAGAGAGAGAGAGGAAGGGAGGGGATTGGAAAAGGGCGGCTGGTCTAGGAACAGGGAAGTTTGGTGCTAGATGAGATGGCGCTTGCGCCACCTCAGGGAAAAGGCTCTGCATGAGAGATGCACCCAAAGAATCTGAAAATTTATGAGCTCCATGAGTCGAATCGTTATAAAATATGTAAAAGTTAACCCGACGGCCAGAAGAAAAAGAACTTTTGGAATCTTTTTGACAGGAATTGCGCCGCGGATATTTCGTGATATGCCAAAAAAAGCAAAAAGGCAACCGAGGGGAAATATGTAAAGCAGGCCTAAAGGCGATTTAGGGAGGAGGAAGATTGTTGCGAATATTGAAAAACAAAGGGATGTATAATTTAACGTATTGACTAAGTTGAAATAAGAACTGCCCATGGTTGCTGCCCCAACATGGGGTGAGTTCGCATAATCTGGAGTTCCTCCGTGAGGGGTGAGTAATACTTGAAAGTTGATTGTTATGAGCAATGTAACAACCACCAACAAAGTATTGCGAGTTTTTTCAGTGAATTGGAAAAGCGATCTTCCAATAGTGGGGTCACAGCATAGCATACGAACAATCTCGTTGTAGTTCTCCTGTGTTCCGATTGAAAGATGTCAAATATTGTGAAGATCCTTTAAAGGCCGAGTCTAAATTAGCTCAATAGTTCAATAACCACCTCTCATCCTTGTTATTATAAAGATGCATAACTATAATCTCAACACTTAAAATAGTCTATAGGATTGTTACAACCTGATAATTTCTAGTCTAAAGATTAAATACAGAATGATTTCAAGCTGGGATCGAGTAATACTACCTTGTTCGAACAAGAAATCCACACACAAATATACCCACACAACTCTAGCGTCAAGAATGGGGATATTGCACCCACACAGCTGTTACTGGCAAGTCTAAAGACAACAAACAACAAGCCTCACCCTAACTTCACACTACATGGGCTTTTAAATGTTAACAAGACTTGGGCCTAATACTGACCTGGCCCGTTCATTACTCTAACCCATTTGCTAAAAGGCCCGTAACAAGCAAATTCCCATCTCAAAAGACCAAAGAAAGAAAGAAAGTAGGAAAAGGAGGAGAGGGAGGAGGAGGAGGAGGAGGAGGAGGAGGAGAAGGCAAATGTTACATATTAATGAAAGAAAAGAATTATACACTAAATATTAGTAGCAAATGAGATGATTTCTAATATGTTTTCAAGTACTCTACAACAAAAACAACTTTAACAACAAAATTTTCTAAGGCTACACTATTGTTTAACCTTAAAAAAACTAAAAGTTATGGAATGTATGGTTATTCATTAAAAAATATAAATGATTTTGGACATTTTGTTGATTTTAGAGACACTTGATTTATTAATTTTATTAATTTTCAGATTATAATTTTTAAAAAAATTCTTAAAGGTTGTTGAAAAGATAAAGGAGATGAATTTTGAGTAAAATGTATTATGTGAGTAATGAAATATAAATAAAGAGAATGAAAGTAGTATATGTAAAAGCAAATTTGAATATCAACTCAAGGAGTTTGTGTATCGTTTCATGTTCACAAAGACAACTTGAAAATATTATTAACATGTGAATTTGTTGTAGTATCATTCGAGTTTATTTTTATAAGTGTTAGAGGCCAATTTTTTATAATAGTGGTCCTTAGGACCACCCACTTCTATGAGTTAAATCTCTGTTATGCCAATTTTATTCTCTTTTTTTTTTTTTCAATCGTAATAGAAAAAAAAATACTAAATAACACTTGCCTTGGATAGGCCTCTTTTGATATTTGAGATCTGCTTGTTTGCCTTTGAAATCTCCTCGTTTGCTTTGGACCACCAATTTCGCAATTTGTATCTACTCCAAAAGGCTTCATTTAACGAAGTGAGGTAAATCCAATTGTACAACATGAAAGAAGCTTTGTGCTGTCCATACCTTAGGGCAATATGTAAAGCAGTCTCACCATTAGCTGTCAAATCCAAAATAGACTTAGGACAAATAATTAGAATTTCAATCAAGAGCTTAAGATCACCTATTTTAGCTGCGTGGTGGAAAGGAGTCCAACACTCCTTTCCTTTAACACGTGCAAGGTCCTTATCAAAATCAAGTAAACAGAAGACCATGGTGCATAGATTTCCCCGCAAAGCATGGGTCAGTATGGATTGTGTTTGCTGATCGGGTTCTGCTTGTCGCAAAGCATGGTTCGGATGGGGCTGTGTTTGTTTCGAAGCTTGGTTCGGTTCCGTTTGGATTTGTTGCAAGGGAGGGTTCGGGTTAGCTTGTTCTTGTTGAAAAGCCAGGTCCACTTTGGATATTTCTTCCAAAGCGAGGTGTAAAGGGGTGAGACCATCTTCATTCAGCTTCCGAGATAACGACGGCTTTAATGCCATTATCTCGACGGCAAAGGAGACATGTCCCGCTGCTGCAGCCTTGTGCAAAGGTGTCTCCAGAAACGGAGTACTGTCGATTTCGTCCAAAATAAGCGGATGCTGCTTTATCAATCTGTACAATTCTTCAATGTATCCTGTCGAACCAGCACTCACACACTGTTGAATGATACTTTGCGGGCTCTCTGTTTGTGGAACAGTTGTCACTTCCATTTCTCAGCCACAGGTAGGTAAGAGAAAATGGCTTTAGAGCTATAGAAAAAGGTGAGGACTGAGTACTAGTGCGCAAATGTGAGGGCCGGCATCCTCCTTTTATAGGGGTCGATCAAATATGGGCTCTTGATTCAGCTGTAAAAATCTGTACACGTCATCAAGATTATTTGAGTACGCTTTCCAGCCGCCACAAGTGACCAAAGGAAACACGGGGCTGAACGATGACCCAACCACTCGACGACTAAGGCCGAAGATAAGTCAATTACCTCATTTACGGGGCGGAGAAAATGCTGGTGTTTAAGCACCATGCATTAAAAAATCAGCGGAGATAAGGATAAGTAACCTCATGATTCCATTTCCTAGATACATGATTTGGGAGAGCCATCATATGGCCACATCATATCACATTAAAGTTCATAAGATTCGCTGCAATATTACAAAGACTTCAACTACAAGTCCTTTCAACAGTGGAGGAGCAAAGGAAAAACACTTCAACTACAAGTCCCCCATTTTTGGCATTTTTGGCTACCACGTACATGATAAAATTCTAATGTCCCGAAAAGGGTAATCCTTGATGCATTTTCTTTTACTCAACCAATTTGTTCCATAGAGATTTTTTTTCCGATGTTGACTATAAAGCGGACCTTCCGACTCTGAGCACGGGACGTAACCCGGTATGGACGCATGGCCCCTCCTTACAAATAATGCATCTTAGAAATGGACCCGTGATGACACTTGCGAAGCGAAGAAGAAAAAAGATGGATGTTCAACATTTTGGTCCTCTTTGCCTAACATGTACAAATGCGTGCCTCCCGAGAAAGCGGATGGTCAAGTGTTTCTTATTGTGACAGCCTACCCAGTGATAAGGTTACATGAATAAGCGGACAACGTTCAACCTCTGAATTTAGTGGGATAAGCCGTACCTAAGTCGTCGCTGAACAAGAAGTCCGGATCTCATGGCTGACTACCTTGTCTATGCTTAGTTACTTTTATAAAAAATCAGTTAAGTTTAAGAAATTATAAGGTACTATGTAATTTAATGTATATGCTGCCCAATATATTTTATATTTTTATTTTTATATTTTATGTAGCAATTTAATATATAAGTATATTGTCCTTTTTTAAGATTTAGGCTAATAACATATTTTTTCTACTTATTTTATTTTTACTTATTTAAAATATAATTATTACATCTAATTTTACTATTATTAATAAAATTTATCAGGGTATTATCTCTATTTCTTAAAAAAAATAAAAACAAATTAGAGGAGTTTCCAAAAATTATAAATTTTTGAAAACATAACAGAGGAGTATAATATTAATAGAAACACGTCTAAACTTCAACCAAATATCCTAAGAAGATATTTCAAAGAAGTATCCAAAGAAGATATTTCAACAAAGTATCCAAAGAAGATGATGGATATGCAAAGACTCATGACCCTCGTCACATCTAAATTTCATCAACTCCTAGTTGTCCCTTGTTACTCTTTCCACCATTAGTGAGCAGAAAAAAAAAAAGTAAAGAAGATAAAGATATCGAAAAAGTTGGAAGAAAGACGACAAAAAGTCGAGACTAAACAAAAGGGAAAACGTCTTCGTGATATACCACCAATACAGCGAGGAACACACAAGTCTTCCGTTGCATACGAAAATCGACACACCGTAGACTTCTGTATTCTAGTTTTATACTATTTAATGAAAAGTGACAAGTGAGTACGTCAGTTTTAGCCCAACAAAAACCGGCAATTCTAGATATTAATTATTTTTTCTTTTTTATGTTACGGGGATAATTTTGAAGATCAATATGTTATATTTTAATTTTAAATTTTTTGGTCATCAAATACACCAACTATTTAAAAAGAGCTGGAAAGTCCCAAAAGACTAAAGAGGGAAGACGATGACCAGTAGTGCTAACAACACTGCCGTGGCTATTTGTTCATCATGCAAAGGAAAGCATTGTATGTGAGCTATGTTTTGGGATGCCTTTTGGTCCAGTCAATGTGGCGGTGTGGTGGCGTGTCGTATTTGTTTTTAGATTAAATGTTTCTATTTGGGTCAATGGCGGACCAATGGAGCTCGAAAATGATTGATCTTCCAGGCCTCTACATCCCCATTCAAAGACTAGAAAAGCTAAACGCACCACTGACTTGGGAGAGGCGTGGCATTTAATTTCTGTGCTAGTCGTACGTTGAGTTTTGATTTTTTTTTTTTTTACTGCACACACCTAAGGAGGGGACGAAGATTTGAACCCACAACCGGTGGGACTGCCAGTTAGGATTTGACTTAAAGAACGCCATTGAGTTAGGACCTGCCCGAGTTTTGATTTATGTGGGTTCAGTGAACGTGGCCTAAGGAATAATCTTACCAATTAAAGACTTATGTAATGACTCAACACTTGGTAGACACTGAGCACCTCGTGTGACCCGATATGGAAACATCATTCGCCTAAGAATAAGCACATGATTTTACTTATGAAGAAAAAAGAAGATGGACGTCCCATATTTCCGTCTTCTTTGGCTAACAGGTACAAGTACGTCCCTTTGTATGGAAATACGTATGATGACATTGACTTGCACAGAGGACACCGGGCAGGACATCATCAAAATACCATGACATGCAGACATCAAATGGGCTTCAAAGTTTTCTCTTCATGAATTATGCTCATAATGATTCACATTTAATAAAATTTCACACCATCTTCACTTGTAAACTGTTTATCACTGTAGTTATATCTCTTATTCCTAAACTCCTTTCATCCAAAGGCCAATAAACTTTATCCTAGCCTACCCAATGTGCTCTTTGAACTTCCTTATTTCTCCATAAAAAGTCTGCCATAGTTTTATTAATTTCTTTCAAGATTGATTTTGGAACCTTAGCAACTATCGAACAATGTATGTGGATTGAGAGCAAAACACTTTTAATCAAAACTAGTTCCCCCTTACAAGATAAAAATTAATTTTTCCAATTATGAATTCTCCCTATAATATTTGTCAATAGCTTTTCAAAGTATATTCTCTTTGCTCTTCCTTTAAAAAGTGGAACCCCTAAATATTTCATTGGTAAATCAATCAATGAAAAACCTGTCCACTATTTAATGTGATACTTCTTGTAAGTAGAAACTTTTTTCGCCAATAAGAAATTGCATTTCTTGACATTTACTAGCTATCCACTAGAACATTCATAATCTCTCAACAAAGTTATAAAATTAAGTATTGACTATTTTTGACCATTCAAAAAGATGTTCATGTTGTCTATATAAAGCAAATGTGAGACATAGTCAAAGTTATTCGTACCTTTCAATTTACCGATCTCTCTATTCTACATTAGGTGTTTTAGCTTTTGACTAAATGTTTTTTGAGTAATAATAAATAAACTTAGAGATAAAGGATTCCCTTGTCTAAGTCTTTTGGAGGATTTAAAGAAGCCAAATTTTTTCCCTTGTAATTGAATAAAAATCCAATTGTTTAAGATACAACGATAGATCATGTTTGTCTACAGTGAAGAGAAACCTAACCTCTGTAAAACTTGTAATAAAAACGACCACTTTAACCTATCATAGGCCTTTGACATATCAAGTCTAATGATTACATTACCTCCTGGCATTGGTTTATTTACTTCATGTATCATTTCTTGAGCCAATGCTATATTTTCTTGGATAGATCTATCCTTAACAAAATCAAATTGTTCTAGTGAGATAATACCTCTAATTAGACTTGTATCCTTGCTCTGTCATAATGAATTAGTGATGAAGATAGCAACCAATCTTATATTATATGAAAAGATCAAATAAATGAAAATTGATCACCATTTCATTAGAGAAAAGATAGCAATGCAAATCATTTGAATTGCATACATCTCGACACATGATCAATTAGCATATCTATTGATAAAGGTACTAGGAATACAACATCATTTTCTCATGGACAAGCTAGGAGTCTATGATCTTTATAGAGTACTAGCTTGAGGGGGCATGTTGAAATATAACTGTTATTGGGACACACTTGTAATTTTGGGCACATAATATCCGAGGCCCATCAAGGCCTGTAGGCATGTAAAGCACTTGTTTTTATTTCTCCCTTAGCAGCCGCCAACCCATTATGTTGGTAGAGGCCGTGTATACACATTTCCGATCAATGAAAGGAGCTTCACCGTTTCTCCTCAAATTCTACTTTTATCAGATACCATGCCATAATCACAATTTGCAAAAGCTCCATCATGATTACCGTGACTCTTATTCTGTGCTCTTGCTCAACACAGCAAGTGGGATTGTTGGAATAGTAAGCTGGAAATTTTCTAAAATAAATCCTTCATTGAATCACCCATACGCAATAAGAAGTTCCACAACTATGAATACCTAATTAGACATCTCACGAACTCACTCACAGAATCATTGGTACACCATTCACACATAATAATTAAAAGTACAGTGCGTTGAACTGTTCCCTATAGTTAAAACGTTCAACCATATATGATGGAGACCCAAGGTCGCTGTAACTGCATTTATAGACAGTGACAGAGAGTTCAGCAGACTTTCTTAACCTATGTTGGCAGATAACGGCTGTTTGGTGATGGACAGCTGGCTTAGAGAGCAACGAAGCAGAGGAAGAGATTGCACGAGAGGGTTGGCGAGACAGTGGGAGACAACGAATGAGATGTGAGAAAGGGAGGAGTAATAAGGTGGATGGATTTTTCGGAGAAGAAAAGACGAATTGTGGGTTAACGAGCGGCGGCAAGAGGTGGATGAAACGAGGGAGAAAAATGGAAGAGAGAGAGAGAGAGAGAGAGGAGAAGTGTGGCTGGAAAAAGAGAGGGAAGTTTGTTGCTAGTTGGAGGCGCAGTTTCCCCACTACCTGCTAGGCTCTGGATATTAGAATACCTCCTCCAGAAGTGCCAAGTACAACAACGGATGTCGCAAAGACCAAAATGGAGTAAACAATCATCGGTACCAATTCAGAACTTTTCATTCCTTTGATGGTTGGTATCTTTAGGACCTGGATCTAGGATAAGAAGTGACATTAGAAAATACCCGGAAAGTAAACAAAATGGAATGGCACAAAAAAGGCTAAGACGCGATCTAGGGAGGAGTAGGACTGCTGTCACGAATGAGAAAGCAAAGGATGCAGAACAAAGCATTGCAAGTATTTTAAAAGGAAGACTGCCCATTATTGTTGTCCCGGCACGATCTGACAGTTTATCTTCTTGCCAAATTCCTCCGGGTGGGGTGAGTATCATTTGGAATGTGAGTGTTAGAAGTAGCACAACAACCACCAGCAGAGCGTTGCGAACTTCTTCTGGGAATTTAAAAAATGGATCAGCTAGAGCGGGGTCACGGCGTAGCAGAAGATTAATCCCTGGGTCGTCCACCTGTGTCCGCGGTAGCAAGATGTCAAAAGACTCTCCAATCATTAGTTTAAATCAACTCCACAGTTCGATAACCACCTCACCTCATAGTGTACAGATGCCCCATTATAATCTCAAAATCTATAAAATGGTCTAATAAATAGAACACTCCCCGCCACCCGGGCGGCAAAAGTTATAAAAAAAGGAAAAGAAAACTTCTAAGCATGTTTTCCAGTTCAATACAATAAAAACAAATTTAACAACAAGATATTTAATAGCATCACCGTACTTTCAAGAATGCAAAAATTAAAAGTTATGAAAAAAGTGTTTATAATTGATCGGAAAAAAATATTTGCTAATTTTTTGTGGTTTGTGAATTTTAGACACTTGATTTATTTATTTTTTTCATTCCCAAATTATAATAATAAAAAGTTTCACAAGATTATAGGAAAGTAAATGATATGAATTTCTAACAAAATATATTATGTTAAGAATCAAATCCAAATGAAGAATATTAGAAGTGTACTCAAGAAAATTTGAGTGTCAAATTAAGTAACTTGTGTGCTTAATTTTGTTTATTTTTATAGTTAACCTTAGATTAATCAAAAAGGTTGTCAACTCAAGTCACTTGTGTTCATTATTTTTATGCACACAAAAATAATTTGGAGAGATTATTTGTTCTTAAATTTGTTATGGTATTAGATAAGTTTATTCTTGTAAGCATTAAGAGCCTATCTTTTGTAGTGGTGAATCACTATGACCATTCACCATTATGAAGTCAAATATTTGTTATATCAATTCTATTCTCCTTTAGTAGAAAACATAAGTAAAGAAAACTTGCCTGGGATAAATTCAGCCTTCTTTCAATATCTGAGAAAGTATCACCTTCTACATCCTTCCAATTTTGTAATTTTTGTCTCCACAAAAAGGCTTCTTTATACGTAACTTGACTAAGCCATCTCTTCAGCAATTGAAAAGTTCCAAGCTTGTCATGTTTCAGGGCAACATGTAGAATAGTTTCACTCAGAGCAGTCACATCTAGAATAGCCATTGGACAAGCAATAAGAATTTCAATCAAAACTTCAAGATCTCCTATTTGGGCAGCGTAATGAGAAGGAGTTAGACCCCCCCTTCCTTTAAGACGGGCAAGATCCTTATCAAACTCAAGTAAACAGAGCACCATGGTGTGTAGATTTGATTGCAAAGCATGGGTCGTTGTGGACTGTGTTGGTCGCAAAGCAGGGTTTGGGTTGGGTTGTTGCAAAGCTTGGTTTGGTTCGGCTTGGATTTCTTGCAAGGGAGTGTTCGGGTCAGGTTGTTCTGGTAACAAAGCAAGATCCACTCTCCGTTTTTCTTGCAAAGTAAGGTGTAGAAGTGTGAAACCATCTTCATCTAGCCTCCGAGACAACGACGGCTTTAATGCCATGATCTCGAGGGCAAATGAGACATGTCCTTTTCCTGCAGCCCTGTGCAAAAGTGTCTCCGAAAACGGAGTATTGTGGATCTCGTCCAAAACGCTCCGGTCTCCCTTTATCGAGCTGTACAAGTCTTCAACGTTTCCGTCTTCAGCAGCTTTCCAACCCGTTGACTGATAGGTTGCGGCTCACCCTGATCGGCCATCAGATGGTTAAGAGAAAATGGCTTTAAAGCTATAGAAAATGGGGAAACTGTGAAGTACTATGGGCAAATCTGTGAGCCGGCATCCTCCGGTTTTATAGGAGTGGCTCAAATATGGATATTCCGTCACCCTTTCCCTTTTTTTTTTTTTCTTTTTTTTTTTTTGGTGCTGTTTCTTCCAACTTTGTCGTTTGCCCAACCATAAACGTCTGAATAACAAGTTTCAGAATTCACCGGATGAGATGGCGTCAAACGCCTGATGTCAGGAATCTAAAAGAAATACTTGCCTAAATGTTGAAGTAGACTGCTAGAAATTCTAAAAGAAATATTGCACTGGTTCCCAATACATAGATATATTTTTTTAAAAATTCACAATCAGCACAACTGATTAGACTTCTCACAAATGCATTCTTACAATCAGCTAAAAACAAACATGATCACTGTTTATTACTTATCAACGAAGGTCCATAATAAAATTTTCAGAATTCTTAAAGCTCCAAACATTATTATCATGCTCAAAATGTCTCAAATTATTTAGGTAAAACAAAGGAAAATGTCTTCAAAGATTATGGCTGGTGGGATAATGGTCTAGAACAGAAAATGTCTTCAAATGTCTTCAATTTGAGGCTCATTACTCAGAAGTGAGAATTGTTAATGGTCGAAGGGATGATGCTTCCAAATGGATCATCTTTTGAGAATAAAGAGGTGCTACCCTTTTTCATATACTTCATAACCTTCTAGGAACTTTACATAACATTTAGGATAAGGTTATCATATTAGTTGTCGCCTTCATTAAATAGCAACTTCTTGGGAAGCTTCCTTCAGCAACTGGGATAGGATTAAGGTTGGTGGGACAATGTCACCACATCAACATTGTTCATCCCCAAGACTTTGTCACCTCTGTATCCATTTGGGTTAGTTTTAAAGTAGTTTGAGGCTTGTTATCCAAGGAATAGAGTTGTTCAATGGTTAAGTTGGAGACAATCCAATGAGAGGCCGGATTCTCGGTAAAGGACGACACAAGATTCTTGACTTGACTCGATTTTCGTCCTTCCTCCATGTCAATTGCTATAACAATTTTTAGGAGTTTGTACACTAGCTGGTTTTTATTTCTTGATCTTCTAAATGTCAAGCTGCAACTCAATTTATTTCTTAAATAGTGGGACAAATTATTAAGCTACCATATTTACTTTTAAAAACAATATCGTAGCCTAGTTTGCAACCTATGCTTCCCAACTCATGAGTTAATTTTTAAATTGAATTTTAAGCTTTCTAATTTAATATCATAATAGGGCCCAAGTTAATTCACTTAAACTTTTGTTTAATTTTAAGTCCTTAAGATGTGCTTAATGTGTAGAAAAGTGTCCATTTTACACTTTTTCATATTGCGTCCAAAGTAGACTTTGCATGCGATAGTGTTAATGGCAAAATTTTTATATTAGAAAGTAATGATCCTTATCTATGTTTAAATAATTTACATTTTTTGCACAAAGTTTCTGTATTGAATTATATTTAAGAAAAACCACTGAAACAATCATCATCTCCTTTGAAGATTATCCATCACAAATTACTAATCCTTTGGCAAAAGCACACAAAATCAGTAACTGTTTAAACAAGTAATTAATTTGAAGATAAAAATGCTCTTCCGGTGGAATTGTGAAATTTGTTTTCTTTTCCTCACTTTCAACAAATCCTATTTGGGATGGAGAATTGATACTTAATTCAAGGTGAACAAGCCAACAATGCTTTCCGTCGGTCTAAGAATAGGATGTAACTCTCATATAGTTCCGAATTAAAGTAGACTATTGAAAAAAGAAAAAAGGAAAAACATTGAATACCATCCATAACAATCTACTGGTTTTCTACTGGATTTCAATCGCCGTAGCAGCAGGACGCAAGCCTACGTTCCACCCTCCCACCAAATGGATTTTAGTAATGGTTTTTGCCTTCACCTGCCTACACGGAGAACGAAGGTCATATAAACAAACATCTTGAAAAAGAAAAAGTAAATAAACTCTTATCAGGCTCTCTTCGTCAAAAAATAATTTACTTTCACTGCAGGCATCCGAACCCCACTCAACTTCGGAGAAAAACTCGGCTTTCCTTTCAACTCTCTTTTATCTCACTTTCTTCTTTCACTTTAGATGGGTCGGCGAAAAGACGGTTCCTTACTCCGTAGCCTTGTGGACACGGCTTTTCTCTAAAGATGAGGAAAGAAAGATCAGTATGAAATGAATAAAATAACTGTTCCCATGGAATTGGCTTTCGATTTGGTAGGAGTCGACGTCAAAAGGAACTTGCTTTCCGTGTAGTCGTGTTCGCCACTCAACTTCAGAATAAGGGTTCCTCGTGCATGCAATCATTAACAGTTGGTCCATTTTTCAATTTGTTTTATCTACTTCTTCAGCTATAATATTAAATAAGTACCTTAAATCAATTGTCTTTGGCAAAAGGCAATTCCTTTCCGTTGTGGCCGGGAGAAAGGATCTCCACTCTGCACTGTAGAAAAAGTAAATCCTCATCTAATGGGTACTCGAAACATTAAATTATGTAGCAACGTGAAACTTTTGAAAAAGGGCATGGCCCTCTACTAAAATTTTATATCTGCTTTAACATTAAATATATATATATAAAATAAATTTCATCACTTTTCATCAGTGGTCGTGTAGAAGTCACTTTAACTTTGTACATTATTGTTAAGAAAGTCTTTAAAAAAGATAACTAGGCTTAATGTCCTATTTAAGATTTAAAAAAAATTGTTTTAAGGGAATCATATGGGAAAAATCTATTTTTGGATTCACAAAGAAAGCTTTTAATAGCTAAAATTGGAAGACAAAATATTTTAAAACCTTTGAAAAAAATTTAATGTGTCAATTTAAAGCCATCCTTTTTAGAATGGTACTACAACAATTGTTGCTTGTTGGAGAGAATTATCTTTGCACTTTCGTTAACAATAGAGATGCAATTACTGTTTTTTTCATCATAAAAGTTTTTAAAAGTAGATCAAGTGAACGTACAAGAACTTTTTTTTTTCGCCAATAAACTGTTTCCTTTTACAAGATAGCTAGAGAGAGAAGAGACATGGCAATATATGAGAATATGTGACACATACGGAGTTTCAATATATTCTTTCACTCACAACAAGAGAAAACACTTCATGCGTGAAAGCAATACATTAGTGATACTGAAGTGACTGACACTCGATTCATTGTTTCCCACAAGCAATGTATGTCCAGCGTGTGTCATAATGCAGTCTCCTTCGTACAGCTTTTCAAATGTAATACAAAATAGGTAGAGTTCTTATTTTTTCCAATTCCTATGTACAACTCAATTAAATAAAGCAAGATAGGAACTATGCTGTCTTTCCACATCATAAACAAAACCTCATATTTTCATATTTAAAGTAATAACAAGAAGATGTGATTGTTTCTGGACAAACAAATTAAATATCTTTTTTATAATTGAAGTACTTAGATGACTTGTTATAAAGTCAAAAATTAAAAAACTTAGGGCAACATTATCCTAATAAGACTCAATAATAAATCCTGAATATGGGTTGGACCAACCCAACACAGTAGCCATACTCGGTGCATGAAGGATTTTCTGATGATTGGTCCATCGTGTAGATCAGGCCACTGCCATTCTTCGTTAGCTGCGCATGGGGCACCGTTCACAGTCCGGTTGTCGGAATCTCCTACATGATGATTGTGTCGCACTTTCCCCACCCCATGCTTTTTGTCTTTTCTCTGTTGCCCTTCACTTAGACGCTTCCGGTGATGACTCTAGCAACTCTTCTGGCATCTATTTGACCTTTTCCAAGCTGCTCCTAAGTTGGGACCTCTCACTCCAGTTTGACGACGACCTACCATGTGTTGTGCTATAACTCGACAGAAACCCGCTTGCTGGTAGATAGACTGGAGCAACTCCTGTGTAGACGTTGGCGTCTTAATTGGCAATACTAGGTTTGCTTTAGGCTCGGCTGGAGAAGTCTATTTTAGAACAGAAACTTCTTGGTTCGCATCTGTTAATCCTGGTTCCAACTTAGTTTGTGCTAGTTTAAACTGGGGTTGTTTTCCTTTGTTCAAGACCAAATGCTCGAGCATCTGGCGTTAATTCTCCATGATTTGTGCCATGGAGCTGAACGAGCTTATAAAGCTTCTATGCATCTCTTCCAACTTGGCTTCCACGAAATTCATCCGAGATTCCATGGCGATACAGGACTTGTTTCTAATTACAGGTGACAGAACCTTGCTTCAGATACCACTTGTTATGATCAAAGCTCCTGCTTCTCCAAGTCACACACAAACAGCTCACAATCACAAGAACCAGCAAGTATCACAGAACCAAGCCTTCATTGATGAACTAAAGATTACATTCACTACTTTACAACCTTGCTACAACCTTACACTAGTACCCTTTGAGATCTATCACTACATTAACTAAGGATTACACTAACAAGTTAATAGCACTACTCCTAGTCATGCCACCAATGACAATCTATAGAAACTAGGGTTCTTCACTTCTCAGATACCCCCTTCAAGAATCGTGCCCTCCTCCCATATCTACTCCTCTGTTGGACCCTCCTTTATGGAAGGCCTTCTCTCACTAGTTGGGCCTTGAACTGGCCCTTAGGTCATGACATATGACAAAGGCAATACTTTTTTGCACATTGCAGTAGTCAAAAATCTACCTGAGGTAAGTACGCACCTCTCATTTTTGTAATAAAGTAGAATAAATTACTCCAATGGAGATTTATTTGCCTACTATAAGGATTCATAATTGGAACATTAATAAGAAAGACTGATGAGTCGTGATTGGTTTGGAAGTTTTGAGTCAAAACAATGTATCTAAGATCCTATCTCTAGCATGTAAGATTCGAAAAATCCTTACTATCAAATGTTGTTTTTTCCTTCTCTTGTAGGTAGTTTGGTTGTTATTGGATTTGAAGCCATGCTTTGTCTGTAAAATTGATTTAAGTATTGTGAATTTTGGAGCTTAAACAGTATTTGACATTGCTTAAGGGGAGGAGATTAAGGATATGCTACAACATGCTAGACTTTCAATACTTCCTTCTCTCGAAAGTTTCATCTCCGATGGAATATTTTAAATCTTCTGTGCTAATTAATGAAAAGCTTTACATATTTTTTCTTCGTCAAAAAAATAATATGTCAAATGAATCTCGTATTATCTTGATGGTAGCTGTTGTGTTGTTTTTTATGGTCCCATTTCAACTAATGGCGAACCCCCCTTGGAGGAGTTTCGGCTGTTGTCCCCAATGGCATTGCTCCGTCTACCATGTCACAGCACACTTTCCTTGTAGTTGCAGCTCCGGATCTTCTAAGCTTTTTTGCTACGGTTCTTGTAATATTCGTTCTCCTCCCTTGTGATCTTAAAAGTGGGCTGATCAACCTGCCCTTTCATCTCCTCTCTTTATATTTTATCGCAACTGCGCTTATCATAGTTCCCAGGTCACCTTTTTGGCTGAAGTGGATAACCGGTGGATCTGTGAACTACTTCATTTTTTCCATCTTCTTTGTTCTGATGATTCTGCTGTTGCAGTTCCTTCTGAGTTATAAGCAAAAAAATCTTGTTAACGCCTTTCATCCGGACGGAAAATTCTCCCACCCAACTCTTACATAGATTGCTTTGCTTATGCTAAGGCTGTACGCAGAACCCATACTAATGAGCTGTTTGAGTTTTGTTCTGGTAAGAGCATGCGCCTGCAATCTTTTCCGACTATTCATGAAAGTCTGGAGCTGCAGTGTTTGTAGGACAGGTTCAGTTTCTAGTTTTCTATGTTTACCTTAGCCAATTGGCTAGTATTTGCTGCAAAAACTTTAGGCTGTATTTACGTTTTAAAGCTTTGGAATGATATAGGTTGTATAAGAAACTCTTCTATGAAGCAAACAAAAATTTTTGTTTCACAACATAGTTGTTCCTTGTTTGCATTGATCTATCTGTTTTCAGCTTCCCTAGCATTGCTGTTTTATTCAACCCGTTTACTTACTGCATAAAGCATATTGCACCGAAATTCCCAATAAGCGCGTTGACCTCATTTCCAATTTTATGTGATGATGATAACACTTCCAGGGAAGTTATGTTCATTGCGATCTAAATGTGCTTTTCTGTCTAATGGTGCAAGCCTGGACAAGGAATGCCTTTATGTCCATGGTACAGTCCCACTTCTTGGCAAGGTGCTTGGAATGGCGTACATGACATCTAAACCCACTTGTGTTGAGAATTTGGGGGACGTTGCATTCATATTTACTTGGTTTAATGTTTTTCAATTAGTTCAATAGACGAAAGAATTAATCGATTGGAAAAGTTTCTTTGAAAACATACTTTATTAGATTGCAAATACACTGATACAATAACTGGAGTAGATACGTGACAAATTGATACAATCACTTGCAGAATGATTCTCACACAACACTTTCAAATTTCACTCTCAAGAACTGTGGCATACAAACATTCAACCTTATTTTGAAAGATAGAGTGGTTCGGAGAAGGGCGACTGATCTAAGACGTGGGAAGTTTGGTTCTAGATGGCAATGCGTCTGCGCCACCCTAGGCAAAATACTCGGTACACGAAGCGAGTTAGGATCTCCAGTTGCTGCATCCGGAAAATTGCGACCTTAAAAAACCAAATGCCTATAAGGCCAATAATAACTACCCCAACATCCAAAAGGAAGACCCCTTTAAAATAATTTTTGAGGCCATGTTCATGATTTGGGTTTGTGACGCTTCGTGATATGACAAAAAACCCAACAAGTAAACAAATGGGAATGAAGCAAAACATGCTAAGAAGCGATCTCGGCAGGAGGAAGATTCCTGCCAACACTAAAAACATAGAGGATCCAGCATTTAAATAATTGAGTACTTCAAAATAGTAAGTGCCCATGATTGCTGTCCCAGCACGGTGTGACTTTGAATCATCTTGCCAAGTTCCTACTGGAGGGGTGAGTAATACTTGAAAGTTGATTGTTACAAGCAATGCAACAACCACCAACAAAGCATTGCGAGTTTCTTCAGTGAGCTTGAAAAGTGAACTTCCTGCAATAGGGTCACGGCGTAGCATAACAACAATCTCATCATAGTCCTCCTGAGTTCCCAATTGCAAGATGTCAAATATAATTAATTCCCTCTAAAAGCTGAGACTGAGACAGAGTTGACTCAGTAATTCAATAACTACCTCCCATCCCCCTCATTGTAGAATTGCATAATTAAAATCTAGACACTCAAAATAGTCTATACTATAACACCTTCCCCTCCCAAAAGTTGAAAAAAAAAAAAAAAGAGGCAAGTAATATATTAATAGAAGAAAATAATATAAAAAACTAAATATCAGTAGTAGAAGAAATCATTTCTCAGCATGTTTTGAAGTGTTCTACAACAAAAATAACTTTAACAACAAAATTGTCAGAGGCGACACCATAATTTGAGTAAAATATATTATGTGAAGAATGGAATCCAAATAAAGCAAATAGAAGTGATACATGCAAGGGCAATTTAGGTGTCAACTCAAACACTTTCTATCTAGTTTCATATTTACAAAGACCACTTCAAGAGATTATTAGTATGTGAATTTGTTGTGATATCATATGAGCTTATTTTTGAAAGTGTTAGAAGCTAATTTTTTTTAGAAGTGAGTCCTTAGAACCACCAACGTCTGTGAGTCAAATCTTTATCATACCAATTCTATTCTCACTCTCTTTTTCTTTTTAATCCAAAAAAAAATTCTAAATAAGACTTACGTTGGCCAGGCGTTGTCTGATTACTGAGTTCTCTGTCTGCTTCAGCCCGCCAATTTCGCAATTCGTGTCTCTCCCAAAAGGCATTGTTACACGAAGTAAGGTAAATCCATTCGTACAACATCAAAAAAGCATCAGGCTTGCGATATTCTAGGGCAATATGTAAAGCAGTCATACCAGTAACTGTCACATCTAAAATAGACATTGGAAAAATAATTAGAATTTCAATCAAAAGCTCAAGATCTCCTATTCTAGCTGCATAATGGAAAGGAGTCCAACCCTCCCCTCCTTTAACGCGTGCAAGCTCTTTATCAAACTGAAGTAAACGAAGCACCACATTGCGAAGATTTGTTCGCAAAGCAAGGAAGTCGTCGTCTTGAGCGGGGTTGATGCCTCCATTTTGCAAATCATCATGCACTCTAATTATTCGTTTCAAAGCGAGATGTAGAGGTGTGAGACCTTCCGCAGTCAACTTCCTAGAAAACGATGGCTTTAATACCATGATCTCGCCTGCAAACAGGACATGCCCTCCTTCTGCAGCACGCTGCAAAGGTGTCTCCGCGAACGGAGTACTGTCGATTTGCTCCAAAACACCTGCATTTTGTTCCATCAAGGCGTACAACTGTTGAACGTTTCCTGCTTCACCAGCAATCAAATACTCATTAATGATAACTTGCAGAACATTCGGATTGGCCATCAGATAGTTCAAGGATAATGCCTTCAAAATTTTAAAAGAGGTAAGGCTAAGACAGGTAAGAGGAAATGCCCATAACGTTTTAAAAGAAGTGAGGTTGTGGAGTTGCCAGGCACAATTCAGGAGATAAGGCATGCTCTTTTATAGGAGTTGATCAGACGATGACCAATATAAAAATCTAGATATCATTTAACCTTATTAGGAGACAATGAGGTGTTTCTCATATGTAAGTGGACCACGGTTCGTCTGGCAGTTTCAAGGTACTGAGGTTTTCATTAGGAACATTATGGTTCTTTTGAAATGTATTTTTTCCCTTTTTGTTTTTTTTTTAAATTAAATAGAAACTGGAACAAAGAATGTATTGATATATCATAATTTTTTTAAAAAAATATTTGAAATTTAATCTGATTTTTTGAAATAAATAAATAAATAAAATTAATGTTAAATTGGCACATCATAAAATTTGGTTCTTCTTATTTAGAAAAAAGTAAAGAAGATTAATAGTGCACCACATAAAACATTCTAATAATCGTGTTTTGAACGTGGGAATTAATTATGAAATTTATTCTTTTTTATTTTTTCATAGGTTTAAGTGGGAATAAATAAATCAATCATAGGTTTAAGTGCTTCATGACAGTAATCTTTCACATGAACCAGCAAGTAGTATGTGAGAAGGATAGTTGGAGAAAACGTTGAAGTTAAAACGGATCCTTGTACTCTTAAGCACTGCATGCAAGAGAAGATGGAAGCCGTGTAAAACCAAACAAATACCTAATTAAAATAGCTCGTAATAGAAAATTTATTTGAATAGATTGTATCTGACCTTCTTTGAAAGGATTACCAGCAAGTGGGAGGAAAAATTAATCAAAAAATTAGTGGATGGAATTGAACCTGCAATTAGTTTTGTTTAATCAAATGTCGGTTAGTGGATGAATTATAATATATCAATGTTTGATGGAATTGACATCAAAGGTGGTGCTAGTTTTGTCTCCTTAGGAAAGTTGATAAACAAAGAAACAAAATAATATTCATGGATGAGTGATTTACAATAAAATGATTGAATAGAGGCAATAACAAAAGACAATTTCCTAATTCCAAAATTGAAGTGGGAGAAGATACGAAAGGTTCTTCAATTTTTTTCAATCCCCCCTTAGTTGTCTATGAAGAGCATTTATAGCCTATGTTTTAAAAGCATGATTTCCATATAGTATAACATTATTTTTATTTCCTTTTTTTTTAAACACACCCACACAAGTATTAAGTGTTGAAACCTTAGGTCGAGAGCCCCATGTTGCAGGCGAAGACGTGAACGATGAAAGAAATCCTCTATTCGAAGACCATATTGATCCGAAACCATAAGCACGTACACGATAAAAAAAACTCTCACTATGGAGCACCTAATTAGAGAAAACATGAATCTATTTCTGCATACTCTCACACAAGAATTTATTTTTGCTTAGACCTAATTTTTTCTTAGATGAACCTTAATATTAGGATATATTCTTAAAACTTTGTATGCTACTGTTCTTAAATAAATAAACTTACATATTCTTTAAAAAAATTATTATAAAAAATGTTTAACTTAAGGCGGGCCTTTCGATGGTTTTCTTTTTCTTTCTTTTCTCAGGTTGTCATTGGTCTTTGTGACAGCTACCATCTAAAGAAACCAGCTGGTGGCTAGCTAGACAACTAAGGGGATTGCTACTGGACAAAATATTAATTCAAGACGCAAGCCTAAAAGTCTAAAATAAATAAACACTTCATCGGGATTGCTCAAGAAGGAATGAGGAGTTGCGCCATTGGCTGACCTTTTGTCCATTAGGAGATCCGTAACAATCCGACGCATGCTTCGGCGAGCTTGCAGCCTAAGGACGCGTGGAATGACATAATTTCGTATTAAGTTGAATGGTATAGAACAACTTGCTTGTCTCGACAACTTGAATCAAGATGAATATAAGATACCTCCAAACTGTCCTCAGAAATGAGCATTTAGTGTTTCCTATTTGAAAAAGTAGTAAAGAAGATTGTCAATGTGTCAGGATCAAATTCAGTATATGGCCTTACGGGATGAAGTACTTGCAGCGGACGGTCCAAGCCACGGTCTGGCTTGTTCTTCTTCTTCTTCCTAACAATAATGAACAAGGGAAACAACCAAATAACACAACAACAATCCACCTCAACAGGGAAATAGCACCTTTACATCAACAGGACACAGCATTGAGCACTCTAAGGAATCCACTAAAAAACTAGGGTTTTCGATCCCCTTTTCCATTCACGACCTCCCCCTTATTTGGGGATTACATTACACAAAAAGACTAACTTGTCCTTAGTCATATTACACACTTGTTAGGACTAGGCCCAACAGATCTAAGTACATAACTATTACTAACCCAAGCCCACAACAGCTATCTAGCTTTAGAAGGAATAAGAGACAAACCTGGATTAGTGACTTTGGCCAAAATAAGGTCGCGACAACTCCTTTCCCTTCATTTTGAGACCTTGTCCGCAAGGTCGAAATCTGGGTACCTCATCTGAAATTGCTCCACCGGCTCCCAAGTAGCATCAGCCACAATTAACCCTCTCCACAGCACCAGTACTTGTTCTTCATTCTTCTGAACTCTCTTGTCTATGACGGCTTGGGGTTGTGCTGTCAGGGATCCTTCAGCTTCCACATATTGAGGCAGCTCCTCTTGTACCATAACTCCTCTTCCTAGACATTTTTTTAAGATTGATACATGAAAAACCGGATGAATCTTGGAAGTGCTTGGGAGTTTCAATCGATAAGCAAGGGTTCCAATTCTGTCCACTACTTCAAAGGGCCCATAATAACGCTGTTGGAGTTTCTGATGGCGCTTCATTCCCACAAAGAGTTGTTTATAAGGCTGTAGTTTGAGAAACACCAAGTCTCCCACATGGAACTCCCTATCTGTCCTCCCTTTATCATACACTTTCTTGATTCGGTTATGGGAATCTACAAGTTTCTGCCTTAGTAGCTTCAACATCCTGTCCCGTTCTAGTAATTCTTTTTCTGCAGCTTCCATCGAGGTTGCTCCTGGTATGTAATCAAGTAAGGTGGGAGGTAACTTACCATATACTACCTCATAGGGACTCCTGCCCGAAGAGCTATGTACACTAGTGTTATAGCACAATTCAGCCCATGGAAGCCATTTAATCCAATTCTTAGGCTGATCCCCCGTGAAACATCTCAAGTACATTTCTAAAACTTTATTAACTGCTTCTGTCTGTCCGTCTGATTGGGGATGGTAGGCTGTGGAATAGTTCAAGCGAGTCCCATGCAAATTGAATAGCTCTCGCCAAAACAAGCTAGTAAAAATAGGATCTTTGTCTAAAACTATCTTTTGGGGCATGCCATACAACCTATAAACATTCTGGAAGAAGGCTTCAGCTACCATGGAGGTTGTATACGGATGACTAAGTGGGATGAAGTGAGCCATTTTGGAAAGTTTGTCCACTGTCACTAGAATACATGATTTACCCTTAGCATTAGGCAGCCCCTCTATGAAGTCCATAGAAAGTTTAGTCCAAACCTCTGTAGGAATGGGTAAAGGTTGTAATAACCTTGCTGGTAGTGTATTTAAACCTTTATTTTTTTGACAAGTTACACATTGTTGCACCACCTCCTGTACCATCTTCCTCATATTCCTCCAAAAGAACACAGCCCTTGTCCTTTGCAGCGTCTTTCGCACACCTTCATGAGCCGCTGCATGTATCTCTCCCACTAGTGACCTTGCTAAATTGGAATTGAGGCCCAAATACATTCTGCCTTTATAAAACACCATTTCATTCTTAATTTTGCAAGCCTTACCGAGTGTTCCCTCATTCACTTGCTTGATTATTTGCTGCATTTCTGGACTTTCCCTAACTTCATCCTTAATGGGTTCAACCCACAGTGGAACAAGGGTGGATATTGCTGCTAGTGCTCCCTTGATATCATGTTCCATCACTTGGCTGCCTTCCCCTTTTCGAGATAACGCATCAGCTGCCTTATTCTCTTTGCCCAGTTTGTATTCAATCGAGAAGTCATACCCCAATAGCTTAATTAACCATCGTTGTTGGGCAGGAGTGGTGATTCTTTGCTCCCATAGATGCTTGAGACTCTTTTGATCAATTCTCACTAGGAATTTCCTCCCTAACAGATAGTTTCTCCATTTATTCACTGACAGCACCACTGCAAGTAGTTCTTTTTCATAAGTGAACAAGTGAGCATTCTTACCCTTCAATGCTTGGCTAAAAAATGCTATCGGATGCCCCTCTTGAGACAACACAGCACCTATGCCCTCCCCAGAAGCATCACATTCTAGGATAAAATCCTTTTCAAAGTTTGACAAGGCTAGGACAAGGGCTGACACCATGGCTTTCTTTAGCTCATCGAATGTTTTTTCTACCTTTGGAGTCCATTTGAAGTTGTTCTTCTTGAGTAACTTAGTGAGAGGGGCAGCGATCTTCCCATAGTTGACAATGAATCTTCTATAGTATCCCGTAAGCCCAAGGAAACCTCTCAATCCTTTCAGCTGCATGGGTTTAACCCACCCCACCATATCTTGTATTTTCTCCTTGTCCATTGAGATTCCTTCTGCATTGATTATATGCCCTAGATACTGCACTGATCTCTGTCCAAATGAACACTTGCTAAGTTTGACATATAACTCATGTCCCTTAACAACTCCAGAACTTTTTTCACATGTTCTAAGTGCTTTTGCCACTCTTTACTATAGATTAAGATGTCGTCAAAAAACACCAAAAAGAATCTTCTGAGATAATCTCTAAAAACACAATTCATCAGAGCTTGGAAAGTGGATGGGGCGTTGCATAATCCAAACAGCATAACCAAGTATTCATAATGACCTTGGTGGGTTTGGAAGGCTGTCTTATGGATGTCCTCAGGCTGCATTCGAATCTGATGGTAACCCAACCTCAAAACAAGCTTTGTAAAGTATCTAGCCCCATGTAATTCATCCATTAATTCCTCAACGGTGGGGATAGGGAACCTATCTTTAATCGTTTGTTTATTCAAAGCCCTGTAGTCCACACATAGTCTCCACGATCCATCTTGTTTCTTTACCAAAAGCACCAGGGATGAGTAAGGACTAGTGCTAGGCTTGACCACTCCAGCCTCCAGCAATTGTCTCACCATCTTTTCCAACTCACCCTTTTGATAATGGGGGTACCTATAAGGTCTTACAGCTACTGGTTCACTCCTTTCCTTGAGGGGTATCCAGTGGTTGAACTCTCTAACGGGTGGGAGTCCTTTGGGTTCCTCAAATAATTCCTTAAATTGTTCTAACAAAGTCCTTAAACCTTCCCCCAGTTGGCTGTTTTGGTCCACATTAAGTGAATGCAACCCATTGCTATCCAGCTTGGTGCCAACTCCATCAGTCACTACTTCATTCAACACTGCTTGAACTTGTACCAACAACCCAAAACCTTCTTGCCGAAGCTCCTTACAATATTTATTCTTATCTACCAACACACTCTCTCCCCTTTTATACCCTGCAAGGTGATTAGCTTGCCATTTATCCTGCAGGCCATTTGCATCAAATCAAAATCCCATAATATGGGACCTAGAGTTTTTAACCATTGAGCCCCCAACACTGCTCCTGTTCCTGACATATCCAGCACAAAAAATTTCAATTTCATAGTTATCCCTGCAAGGTCAAGACAAGATCCTTGCACACTCCTTCACTCCTCAATTTATCCACATTGGCTACCTTTACCTCCAAATCCTTGCAATAGCTTACCTTCAGCCCCTATTTGTGAACTACTTGGATACTTACAAAGTTGTGCGTGCTACCCAAATCGATTAATACACATACTTTATTTGTTTCTCCTCCCAAACAGCCCTTTACCCTTATAGTTTGGGGTGTCGTGGATGCTTGTATAGCTTTCAATGATACCTTAGGAGTTTCCTCATTCAACTCTTGTTCTATCTCTACAACTTCTGGTGTTGAACTATCTCCATTATCCTCATCTTCATCAATCTCTTCCCCCAATAGCACAAACAATTTCTTTTTACAACGATGTCCTACTGTGTATTTTTCATCATAATTAAAACATAAGCATTTTTCTCTCCTATCCTGAATTTCCTTGGGTGATAACCTCTTGGTTGTACTAAAGGACCCTCCATTTTTATTCCAACTAGTATTACCACTCCCAGAATTCTTAGACACTGTCCCCTTTTCTTTTCTACTAGTAACACAATCATCCTCCCAAAGGTATGCTAGACCTATAGCATTTGCCAAGTCTACTGGTTTTTGGGATAGGACCTCTTTCATTAGTCCCTCTTTTAAACCCGCTAAGAAAAAAATAATTTCCTGTTCTTCATGCACATATGGAATTCTTAGCAAGAGTTTCATGAATCTTACCTCATAATCCTTGACCGTGCTGAATTGCCTCAACCTGATTATCTCCAAGAGGCTATTTCTGTAAGCCGACGGCCCATATCGTCTCAATAATTCTACTGATAGTTGAGCCCAAGTAATGAAACGGCCATCTGCCCTTCTTTGGAGCCATTCCACGCACATTTGTGCCTCCTCTTCCAAATGCCATGCTGCAATATCAGCCTTATCCATTTCCAGAGTCCCATTGAAGCGAAAAAATTGATTTGCCCTATTAATCCATCCTTGGGGGTCTACTCCACCAGCAAACCGTGGGAAATCAAAATGTACCCCATTTTGCCTTTGTTGTCCTCTATTTCCCCCTTCACCGTTCCCTCTGTTTTGCTCATGGTATTCTCTAAAATTGTTTCTATTTCTTCCACCATTGAAATTTTGATTCTCCTCTTGAAAATCATCATAATATTCTTTATTTCTTCTATCTTGATACCATTGGTTGAAGTTGTGAAGGCCCGATTCTCTATTACTACCCCAGTTAAAGGCTCGGGATTGCTCACGGCGAGAATCTTGGTTCTCCCTATGTCGGTCAGACCCATGGTAAGGTTTATGAAACCCAAACCCAACTTGGGTGTTTCGATCTTCCCCACCTCCCACAAATCTCCGTTGCTCACAATCTGTTTACTGGTTTTTTCTTCCAGCCTCGGCTTTTTGCTCCTCCTCATCTTCTTTTTTGATTTCTTTGTCTTTTGAGCATGAGCACGACCCACCCACGGTGTCTTCTCCCTTTCCAATCACCGAGAGAACGAGTGATTGGAGTTTGTCAAACGATTCTTGAAATCGCTTTTCAACAGCCAACTCGCGCCGATCTAACTTTTCCTCCATACGGCGCTCATTTTCGGTGAAACGGTGCTCAATTTCTACACGAAACTGGGCAAGCTCGACCATACGTGGCTCCGATGCCAAGTTTTCAGGATCAAGTTCAATATATGGCCTTACCAAATGAAGTACTTGCAGCGGACAATCCAAGCCACAGTTTGGCTTGTTCTTCTTCTTCTTCCTAGCAATAATGAACAAGGGAAACAACCAAAGAACACAACAACAATCCACCTCAACAGGGAAATGGCACCTCTGCATCAACAGGACACAGCACTAAGCACTCTAAGGAATCCACAGATAAACTAGGGTTTTCGATCCCCTTTTCCATTCACGACCTCCCCTTTATTTAGGGATTACATTACATAAAAAGACTAACTTGTCCTTAGTCATATTACACACTTGTTAGGACTAGGCCCAACATATCTAAGTACATAACTATTACTAACCCAAGCCCACAGCAGCTGTCTAGCTTTAGAAGGAATAAGAGACAAACCTGGATTAGTGACTTTGGCCAAAATAAGGTCGCGACACAATACCGTGATAATCATTTCGTCAATCAATGAGGTTATGAGACGGTGGGACAACAACCATTTAAACAAATAAGCTAACTAGCTGGATAGAATGTTGAGCATAAGATGGCCCCTTTCACTTACGCGCACTGCGAGGGGCGCACGTTTCAAGCTTAATAAACAAAGAAATGTGGAGATTGCGACTTCTTATCTGTACGCATTTAAACAAAGAAATGTGGACTTTGTGGACACAGCCCACAAGAAATTATTTGCCAATGTGCATTTCAAGCTCAACTCCAAGTCGTCAGGACGTTGTCGCAACAGCCCTTTAAAAAAACCAGCTAGTAGCTTGGTCTTCTAAAGAGTTTTTCGTTGTTATTTATTTTTGGAAGTTCTCATGGCATCTTGTGACAGCAACTCTTTCAACTAAACTAGCTAGTAAAAGAGACGAGGGGATCCTTCTACACCGCTGGCACAGTCCAAAACAAATCTGCCCAGTTTCGGCCTTCTAAACTACATGGGGCGATCAGCACCCCAATCTGGCTTCCTTCTCTTCTTCTTCCTAGCTATCTCCACACACAAATCAATGAACACAACCACAAAAAGCCTTCACACACTCACGCACCCAATCTGCATCATAAGTGGACACAACACACTTGCATCTCAAGGGAAACAGCACCTATTTCATACACACTCTTCACCTCTCCCCCCCCATTGCACGACGGCTTTCCCCAATAAAACTAGGTTTTACTACATGTACCATTTTACCTTTCTCTAAACTAACAAAACACGGGCCTTTACTCTACTATAACCCATCAGGCCTAAAGAAATAAAATTACATAAATAGACCTGCGACAACTCCATCCCCCTTAGAGAGGGACCTTGTCCCCAAGGTTAAAATCTGGATATCTCAGGCGAAATTGATCCAGCGGCTGCCATGTAGCATCGGCTGCAGGTGATCCCTTCCACACTACTAACAATTCCAGCAAGCCCTTCCTGGTTCTTGTCTCAATAACAGCTTGCGGTTGGGCCATCACCACTCCTTCAGGCTCCACAAAGGCTGGCAATTCAGTTTGGACTTGTACCACTCTTCCAAGGCACTCCTTCAAGGTTGAGACATGGAATACCGGGTGAATTTTCGATCCCTCTGGCAGTTTAAGCTTGTATGCTAGAGTTCCAATTCTTTCCAGCACCCTAAACGGTCCATAATAGAGTGGAGTTAGCTTGCGAGTCCTCCTCATGCTTACTGAAAGTTGTCGGTAAGGTTGTAACCTTAGGAAGACCATATCGCCCACCTGAAACTCCCTATCTGTTCTCCCTTTGTCATAAACCCTTTTGATTCTAGCCTGGGAATCAGTGAGTCTTTCTCTTAAGATTCTCACCACTTGATCCCTCTCCATTAACTCTTTTTCTGCTGCCTCCACATATGTGGCTCCTGGGATATAATCTAAGAGGTTTGGAGGGGGTCTTCCATACACTATCTCGAAAGGAGTCTTTCCTGAGGATCCATGGACACTAGTATTGTAACAAAACTCTGCCCACGGTAACCATTTTAACCAATTTCTTGGCTGATCAGAAGTGAAGCACCTCAAATACATTTCTAACACCCAATTAACTGCTTCTGTCTGGCCATCTGATTGAGGATGATAAGCTGTGGAGAAGTTCAGCCTTGTTCCCTGCAGGTTAAACAGTTCTTGCCAGAATAAACTAGTAAAAATCCTGTCTCTATCAGAAACAATCTTCTTTGGCATCCCATACAGCTTGTAGATATTATGAAAGAATGCTTCTGCAACTGTATTTGCCGTGTAGGGATGAGTAAGGGGCACAAAGTGAGCCATCTTCGATAACCGGTCAACTATCACAAATATACATGTCTTCCCCTTGGAGCTCGGCAGCCCTTCAATGAAATCCATTGATAGTTCCGTCCATACTTCTTGAGGAATCGGTAATGGTTGCATTAAGCCTGCTGGTGGAGTGTTTAGACTTTTATTCTGCTGGCAAGTTTGACACTCCTGAACCACTTCTTGGACTAGTTTCCTCATTTTTCACCAAAAGAAGGAAGCTCTAACTCTTAGCAGCGTTTTATGAACTCCCTCATGAGATGCCTTATGAATTTCTTCTACTAGAGGTCTCGTGAGGTTGGAATTGGGGCCTAGATACATCCGTCCCTTGTAGAATATCACCCCACTCCTATATTCCCAAGGCCCCCTCAAGGATCCAGCCTGTATCTGTTGCACCATCTTCTGTAATTCTGGATCATTCTTTACCTCATCTTGTACGGGTTCCACCCACAACGGAATAGGTGTGGAAACAGCTTGTAAACTCCCTTCCATTCCATTGCCGTCCCCCATCTCTTCCCTGCGGGATAGAGCATCTGCGGCTTTATTCTCTCGTCCAGGTTTGTATTCTATAGTAAAATCAAACCCCATTAACTTCACCAACCACTTTTGCTGGGCTGGTGTTGTAATCTTTTGCTCCCACAGGTGTTTCAAACTCTTTTGGTCTATTCATACTATGAATCTCTTCCCCAGCAAGTAATTTCTCCATCTATTGACTGCTACAACCACCGCCATTAACTCTTTCTCATAGGTTGACAGAAGAGCATTCTTACCAGTGAATGCTTGGCTGAAAAAAGCAATAGGATGCCCTTCTTGTGATAATACTGCTCCAATCCCAACTCTCGAGGCATCACATTCCAGGATAAAATCTCTCTCAAAATCTGGAAGGGCTAACACCGGTGCAAAAACCATGGCTTCCTTCAGCTCAACAAAGGCCTTCTCTGCTACCGGGTTCCAATTAAAGTTATTCTTTTTGAGCAAGGCAGTAAGAGGTGCTGCAATCCTCCCATAATCTGCAATAAAGCACCTATAGTACCCGGTGAGACCAAAAAATCCCCGAAGCCCCCTAGTCTGAGTTGGCTTTTTCCAATCAACCATGGCTTGAATTTTTTCCTTGTCTACCGACACTCCTTCCAAACTAATCACATGACCCAAGTATTTGACATAATTTTGTCCAAAAGAGCATTTACTTTTCTTGACAAACAATAAGTGATCCTTTAACAAGCTAAATACTCTTTCTACATGTCCCAAGTGCTCCTGCCAATTCTGACTATATATAAGAATATCGTCAAAGAAAACAAGCACGAACCTTCTCAAAAAGTCTTTAAAAATAGCATTCATCAAAGCTTGAAATGTTGAAGGAGCATTACATAACCTAAAGGGCATCACCAAATATTCATAATGTCCTTGGTGTGTTTGAAAAGCTGTCTTATACACGTCTTCAGGGTGCATCCTTATCTGGTGGTACCCCGATCTCAAGTCTAACTTAGTAAAGAAACGAGCTCCATGTAACTCATCTATAAGCTCCTCTACTGTGGGTATTGGAAATCTATCTTTGATGGTTTGCTTATTCAGAGCTCTATAATCTACACATAACCTCCACGATTTATCCTGCTTTCTAACCAAAAGTACTGGCGATGAATACGGGCTAGTGCTTGGCTTGATTGCTCCTGAAGCTAATAACTGCATTACCATCTTTTCTAATTCACTTTTCTGGTAGTGTGGATATCTATAGGGTCTGGTAGCAATCGGTTCACTCCCTTCCTTCAAGGGAATTTTATGGTTGAACTCCCTAGGTGGAGGTAGGTCCTCGGGTTCCTCAAACAATCTGTCATACTTCTGCAAAACCCGCTGCAACTTCCTTTTGAACTAACTTTCTACTGCTTTGTCACCAACCAAGTTTTCTTCCAATGAAGTCTCCTCTACCTCTTCCTGTACAGCTTGTATTTGCAGTAAAAGTCCCACTCCCAATTGCTTAAACTCCTTGCAGAATTGCTCATCATCCACTACTTCATCATTCCCCGTTCTAACACCCCACAAGGTTATTTTTTTGACCCTTTATAAAAGGACATTCTCATATCCTCAAAATTCCAAACAATGTCTCCCAAGGTTTTTAACAATTGGGCTCCAACACAGCTTCTGAGCCTAGAATGTTCAACAAAAAGAAATCTAATTTCAGCCTAACTTGCTGTATAATTACTTCGACCCCTTTGCACAAGCCTTCGCTCTTCATCTTTTCTCCATTGGCAACAATTACTTCTAGATTCATTCCTCCCACAGCCTTTACACCCCATTTCCTTGCTAAACGAGTGCTCAAGAAATTATGACTACTTCCCAAATCCATCAATATACACACCCTATTAAACTCACCCCCGAAAGCACCCCACACTCTCATGGTCTTTGGTGTTGTGTAACCCCTCATAGCCTTACACGAAATTGTTGGGGTTGGTTCCTCGACATTCTGCTCCTGCACTATCTCTTCCAGCACTACACTAGCCTCCTCATCACTCTCGTCCTCATTTTCTTCTGCTGTTATCACAAATAACCTATTCTTGCAGTGGTGGGCAGGAGTAAACAACTCATCGCAATTAAAACAAAGTCCCTTATCCCTCCTTTCTTGGATTTCTTTTGGGGTTAATTTCTTGGGAGTCCTTAAGGGTTTGGTTCCTTTACCCCAGCTATTATTTGGCTGGTTTGTAGATTTGGACAACACATTTTTCTCCTTTTTGTAATAAACATTTTTATCTTCCCCCAAATAGGCTAACCCAATAGCATCAGATAAATCTATGGGTTTCCTAGATAATACTTCATTTCTCAAATTGTCCTTTAATTCAGCTACAAAGAAAATAACTTCTTGATCTTCATTCAAATAATCTACTCTTAAGAGAAGTTGCATGAAATTTACCTCATGTTCCTCCACAGTGCCCATTTGTTGGAGCTTAATAAGATCCAATAAGTTGTTTCTATAAGCAGATGGACCATAGCGGCGATTCAATGCATCAGTGAGGAGAGGCCAAGTTACTGGGCGATTTCCTACCCTTTTTTGCAGCCATTCTACACACATTTGGGCTTCATCTTCTAAATGCCATGCAGCGATGGAGACTTTATCTCTTTCTCTTGTGTTATTGAATCGGAAAAACTGGTTTGCCCTATTTATCCACCCCGTAGGATCCTTCCCACCAGCAAATTTAGGGAATTCAAATCTTGGGTTATTCGGTTTCTCCAACCCACCACGAGATCTATACCTATTTTTGTCCCTATAGCCCTTATTCATGTCCCCTCCATTCTCCTCTTCTCTTCTTTCCCTTTCACGGTACCTCCTATACCTTGTTCTTGCATTTTCTTCTTCTCTTCTTCCTCTTTCTTGGTATCCCCTATAGACATCCTCTTCTTCCTCATGTTTTTCTCTCTCTTGGTATTTTTCGTAATTCTCTTCTTCTTCTTCCCTTCTTTCTCTTTCCTCCTCCCTTTCACGATACCTACTGTGATAATCATCCTCCTCCTCTTTTGTTTTTCTTTCTCCGTTTCTATTATAGCTATCTTTTCGTTCTTCCCTTTTTTCTCTCTCCTCTTCCCTCCTTTGGTGCTCACGGTATCCCCTATAGGACTCATTCTCACTCCCCTTGTCCTCTTCTTCTTTTTTTACTTCTTTGTTTTTAAATCCCGAAGAAGAACCACCAGCAAGAAGTTTAGAACCACTAACCGTGTGTTTTTGTTCTGTGGAAATCAGGATGAGCCGTTCAATCGACTCTTTTATATCTCGCACCTCTTTCTTTGTAAGCTCCAAATTCCCATTAATCTGTTGTTGCAAGCGCCTTTCAAGGTCATCCCTTTTACGATCATCTTCTGCTCTTTTTCGATCCATTTCAGCCTGAATGCGACCCCATAACTGCTCGTCCATCTCAAGTTTAGAAGCTGGCTTTGATACCAAGTTGGCACAATCCAAAACAAATCTGCCCAGTTTCGGCCTTCTAAACTGCAGTGGGCGATCAGCACCCCGATCTGGCTTCCCTTTCTTCTTCTTCCTAGCTATCTCCACACACAAATCAATGAACACAACCACAACAAGCCTTCATACACTCACGCACCCAATCTGCATCATAAGTGGACACAGCACACCTGCATCTCAAGGGAAATAGCACTTATTTCATACACACTCTTCACCTCTCCCCCCCCCATTGCACGACGGCTTTCCCCAATAAAACTAGGTTTTACTACATGTACCATTTTACCCTTCTCTAAACTAACAAAACACGGGCCTTTACTCTACTATAACCCATCAGGCCTAAAGAAATAAAATTACATAAATAGACCTGCGACAACCACTCCCCGCGTCCTCTCCTAATCCTAAAGACCAAGGATCCTCTTAAGGACCCAGTTACGTCGCTATAGCTGTTTGGCAGTTAGGCTTTTACTATGTTATTATTTGTTTGCAGTTTTATAAATATTCCTCTTGGTTTTTGTGCTAAATCTTACTTCGAAATCGGATTGAAACCCATTTCCCAAGCTAAAGATGTTTTTTGGGTCTTTTGTACTTAACAAATTTTAAGTACCAGTCATACATGGTAAAACCCATTTCAAAGAAACCCTTAATGTTTTTCCCAGTAAGCTCCTTTTAGTGACTTTTCCATGAATAACTAATTTGCTAATTTTGTTATTGTATTATCTGAAGTTTAATTGATGTCCAAATGAATGACTGAGAAAAAGAATAGCAATTAAATAATGACTCAAAAATATTTTGGGCCAACTTGTATATAACTATAAATTAGCTATCCCAAACTCATTTGACAAAACTAAGCCCAAGATCAATTGAAGCATCATTAAACAAATATTTTATGGGCACCTATAGATAGGTATTTTAGGCTCCACAAGATAGAAAATGAAAATTTAAGAACATTGGTAAAGCAACTATGCTCATACAATTTATTTTTATAATATTTTATTCTACTCAATTAATTACCATGATTCAGATCCTTTAGACGTTCATTGTTTTTAAAAAGGATATTAAAACAAAATTCATTGTATGTCAAGTTGAAGATAGAATCTTGTGGCATCTCAATTCTAAGGAGTTTAAGGATATTTAAGCGTAGATTTGATTTTAATTGAAGACCTAAACTCATGCTTTGATTCAATTTAACTAGCATTGAGTTTCCTTACAACCCTAATTTAAGGATTAATGTAACGCATTCACCTTGCTTGTGAAATGATATGTCATCCTACATAAATAAAAAGAAAAATAGAAAGTCTATTGACACCTAATAGTATAGATGACTTGCTCAATGTATTTAGAATGTATTACAAAACGAAAGATAATGGGAAGATACATGTGAGTGTGAGAGTGAGCGTAATGTGTCAAAGAATTTCATAGGCTAAAGGGTTGAGTCTACAATCCTAATTTGAACATAATCAAATGGATTTTCCATTCATCAAATGATTGTATAATCATTTCATATGGGCTATAAATATGTCACACAATTTTTCATCATTAATTTTATTTTATTTTTAGTGGCAAGGTAAACTGTATTAATACATATTAAAGTACAAAAGTACAGGAGTATACCCCAATATTACAAAAGTCACCATATCTATAAAAAAATGGAAGTTGGAAGCCTCCAAATCTCACTCAAAATAATATTGTATTGAGAAAATTTTATATTTCTAAACAAAGAAGCTTTCCCTCGTACTATCTTCTTTATTTTCGCTAAGAGAATAAGGATATCTATTGTTTTCCCCTGAAAACGTCTTCTATTTCGTTTAGCCCATATACAATAAATACAAGCTAAGAAAGATATCTTGAGAAGTTTAGTAGCTAAATCTCTTCCTTTTATTGCTTTGATCATCCATTGTAGTTCTTCATTCCATCCTCCAATGTCACGTCGAAATTTTTCATCATTAATTTTAGTATGCTTGATTTTTGCTTCTTTTGCTGATATAAATATGAGTATATATGGAGCTTTCCCTAAAATTTCAGACTTGAGGGGAGCAATTAGTATGTCAACTGTGAAAAGTCTTATATGCATTAAAGCAAGCATCCCATCAATGAAATGTCAAATTTATTAGTGCTCTAGTTCATAATGGTTTCCACCAATCTTGCCATGCCTATTCCATGTTCACTAAAACTCATAGTAACTCTTTTGTAACATTGCTTATTTATATTGATAATATATTGATAACATAAAACAATTAAGTTGGAATTAGTGAAATCAAGCAATTCCTTAATTTCACATTTTTTATGAAAGATCTTAGTCAATCAAAGTTCTTTCACCAAACGGTATCTCTTTATGTCAACGTAAGTATACACTAAAATTAGTCTTTGAGGATGGATTACCTGGTTCTAAGCCTTTTATCATTCCAATGAAGCAAAATAAAAAATTCACAAGTGTAGAATATGATGCAGGCTCAAAGGAAAAAAATCAATGATCCTCCATTTGAAGACCCTTTAGCATATTAGTAATTAGTTGGCAAACTCATTTACTTGACTTTCATAAAACCTAACATCACTTTTCTAATTCAGCTTCTTAGTTAGGTCATGCACAATCCAAAACAATCCCATATGGAAGCCACCTTGAAGTTAATTAAATATTTGAAGGGTTTTCTAGGCCTTAGTCTCATGTTTTCATCTTTGTCAAAGTTTGAATTGCAATCTTTTTGTGATTTAGACTACAACACATATTCGATGACGAAGAAATCTATCATAGGTTTTTGTGTTATGTCGCGAAACACTTTGATATCTTGGTGCTAAAAAAAAGTAGACCATCATTTCATTATCTTTAGTCGAGGTAGAATATCGAGTTATGCAAATTATCACTAGTGAAATAGTGAGGATCATAGGACTTCTTACAAACTTCAATTTTCATATGCGACATCCTATTTTACTTTATTGTGATAACAAAGCTACAGAAAAGATAACAACAAATCTAATTTTCTTGGGCGCATTAAATACATTGAGGTTGATTGTCATTACATGAAAGAGAAGTTCTAGTAGGACATCATTACGACACATCACATATCTACCAAAGAGTAACTAGCAGAGCTATTGATGAAGGCACTAAATAGCAAGCAACATTAATATTTTATCTCCAAACTTGGAGTATTTGACTTATTTAAATTTCTAGCTTAAAGGGGAGTGTTAATGGGTATAAAGGCCACCAAACATATTGCCATTGTTGGCATTAGCTATTCAAAATATTCCCTGTACATTCTATATTTGCTTTTCCTATAATTGTTGTAAATATTATTATTCCTTGTTTAGAATAGGACTCAACCTACAAACATAGGCTTACTATTGTACAAATTCTTTATAGCTGAATCTAGATTCATTCCACAAACTCTCTTGCTTACCCATTATCTCATTTTATTACACAAATATTGTAAGGACTCAATGACTAGTTTAAATCTACTCTACAATTCAATAACCACTTGATCTCATACTGTACAAATGCCCAATTATAATCTGTAGATCCCGTAAATAGTCTAGCAATAGAATAACTCGCACCCAAAAGTTAGAAGAAAAAAAAAAAAAAGAAGGTAGATGGTACATATTAATAAAGAATACTTAACATTAAATTTCAATGTCAAACAAGATAAATTCTAAGCAAAAAAAAAAATTAACAAGAAGATATTTAGTAGCATCACCGTACTTTTAAGAACACAAAAATGTTAAGTTGTTGAAAAAGCATTAACGATTAGAAAAAAAATATATATGTGACGATTTTTTATGGCTTTTGAATTTCTGAGACACTTTTTTATTCTCAAGTTGCAATAATAATATATTTGAAAAGATTGATGGAAAGGTAAAGGATATGCATTAACTCAATTGGAACTAAGGTAGAGACACCAAAATCTCTCACCCCATTTGCATACCAATAAAAAAGGGTAAAGGAGATGAATTTCTAGCAAAATATATTACATTACGAATCAAATCCAAATGAAGAAACATGGAAGCATACGCAAGAAAATTTGGGTGTCAACTCATGTAGCTTGTATACTCAATTTTGCATATTTTTATACTTATGTTTAGAGCATTTGAAAAGGTTGTCCATTCAAGTTGCTTGTGATTCATAGAAAGACAACTTGAAGAGATTATTTGTACTTAAATTTGTTATGCATTAGTTGAGTTTAATCTTTTTAAGTATTAGAAGCTAATCTTTTGTACTAATGAATCCCTATGACCACGCATTACTATGAATTCAAATCTCTGTCATACCAATTGTGTTGCTGGTGTTGGAATGGATTTTTGCTTTTTGCAATTTCAGAGAAAGCATCACCTTTTACATCCTTCCAGTTTCGTAATTGTCGTCTCCACAAAGAGGCATCTCTAGACGAAGCCCAGCTAAGCCATCTGTCAAGCAACTGAAAAGCCTCCCGTTGGTCGTGTTTCAAGCACATGGAGAGTAGTTTCGTTCTGAGATGTCACATCTAAAATTGCCATTGGATGGGCCATTAGAGTTTCAATCAAAAGGTCGAGATCTTCCATTTGAGTTGCATAAAGTAAGGGAGTAACACACGCAAGGTCTTTATCGAACTCAAGTAAACAGAGAACCATGGTGCGTAGATTTTTTTGCATTGCACAGGTCGGCATGGATTGTGGTTGTTGCAAAGCAAGGTTCAGGTCGGGCTGTGTTTGTTGCGGATCATGGTTTGGGTCGGGTAGTGTTTGTGGCAAGGCCTGGTTCGGTTCCGTTTGTATTTGTTGTAAAGCGGTGTTTGGGGCAGGTTGGTCATGTCCACTCTGCGTCTTTCTTGCAAAGCAAGGTGTAGTGGGGGAAACCATCTTCAATCAGCTTCTGAGATAACGACGACTCCAATGTCAGGATCTCGACGGCAAACGAGACATGTCCTTCTGCTGCAGCCTTGTGCAAAGGTGTCTCCAAAAATGGAGTACTGTCGATCTCATTCAAAACACCCCCATGGTTCCTTATCAATTTGTACAAGGCTTCAACATCTCCTGCTCAACTAGCACGCATACACTGTTCAGTGATATTTTCCTGAACACTGTGTTTGGGGAACACTTTCCCATCTCTCAGCCAAGAAAATGGCTTTAAAGCTGTAAAACAAAATGTGAGACTGAGTACTAGTGCGCATATGTGAGAGCTGGCATCCTCTTTTTCTAGGGTTCTATGAAATATGGGCTCTATCAATTCAGCTGTAAAAATATGTACACGTCATCCTGTAAAAATATTTACACGTCATCAAGATCATTTATTTGAATACAATACATGTGACCTTGAAAATTAAACCATTGTAAAAAATTTCCAGACCTTGAATAAACTCATTCCCATAGTTAAAAAAGAAAAAAAAAACACCTATATTGTTCCTTATAAGCCTTGAACACCACTCTTGCAATAAGGCCTTCAATATTTTGAATATTAGGTTTCAGCATTCACGGAATGCCATTATGACAAATGCCTAGGGTCGTAAGAAAAAACTGAGTACTCGCTCAAATCTTGAAGTAGACTGCTAAAATTTCTAAAAGAAATCCTATATTGCGGCACGATATATTGATGCATTACCTTAATCACATCTATATTGACAAAAATTCACAATCAGAACCTCTAGTTAGAAATCTAAAATAACATTCTATCCAATCCATTGGGTTTGATTAACTTAAAAACTAATATTGAAGCAACATTCTTTGTTTAGTTTGGCTTGATTTAATAACTTTATTCTTTCTTTGAAAGATTGAAGCAACATACTTTCGTTCTGTTTTCTACCGAAAACTGGAGCTATATTCTTTGTTTAAGGGTCATATTTGCTTTAACTTTTGTCTTCTTTAGAAAATTAAAACAGCAATCTTTCTGTTTTTCATGACTCCAACATATCTGAATCTCGTGGCTATAAGAATTGGCTTATAATCCTTCTTCTTTTCATGCTTCATGGCATTGGATAACTACAACAGACCATAGATTGCTTCTTATGAACTTGGATGGAAATCTCATTGTTATATCAATTTTCCCTTACAAATAGCAATATAGTGAATGAATACTACATCAAATAAGTCAAATAAGGAGAAACAATATGATAAGAATTTATTTGGAAAACCCTGTCATGTTGGTAAAAAAAAATACAAAATAAATTAGAACATTAGTTTCACTATAAATAAATTGAATCTATAGTTATATATTAAATACAACATCAAATGAGTAAACTTATATTTTCTTTAATCATAAAATAAAAAGAACAATTATTTTTTGATTTCAAGTTTACTAATGGCATATGGAGAGCAATGCTAGCTATGAACAGACTATATCTAAGAATTGAATAGTAGAAAAAAGGAGTGAACTAGACAACTAGGGTTGTAAAAAGCAAAAACTTGTTGTAACTCCATTAAGCATATTCTTTAAAGCTACAATTTATCACAACTAAAATAAAAGGAATGAAAAGATTTCAACCAACAAATTTAAAGAGCACACTCACTGTTGCAAGAAACAAAGAATGCTGTGAGAAGAAAAATTTCCTTAATTGATGGTGAAAGGCTTATAAATTATAATAAATATTTACAATAGTTCTGAAATATTTTAAGTATTATTTTTTAGCCTAGTTAATGGAAGGTTAATTAAATAATTTTGTACTACAAATCATGAAATATATATCAAGTATCTAACATTAGATTAAAAAAAAAATCTACGAGTACATATATGTTGTAATGAAGTAGATATAAAATTGGAATATAAATTTGGTATATGAGAAACAAAGGAGAGGTGTTGGCTTGTTTTTCAACCCACATGCGATGCTTCTCAGGTGTGCTGCTGTAAGAAGCTTGTCTAGGCCGCTTGGACCCAAGTGGGTGTCGGATCTTCTGTGGGATCCACAGGCATGATTGCCGTAAATGTGTAACATTCGCAAAATGTAGCTGTCCAGCGTCCTTTAGATTTTTGTTTCCAAAAAGAGAAGAAATTGGAGCTTCTCTTAGGTTTTTATTTTGAGACTTAGTTTTGGGATCAATTCGAAACCCATTCTACATGCCAAACATCTCTTTTTATTCTTTGGCACTCAAACCTCTTTTGAGTACTGAGAAAGAAAGCTTAGAACTTAATTCTAAGTGAGTACTTGAGGTTTTGTCCATAACAGGTTTCTTTGTCTTTTAGTTCTTTAAACAAGAAGTAATTTAATAATTTATTGTTAAATAATCTATAAATTTCAAATGAGTTTCAAGTGAAATTTTTGATTTTTTTTCCTTTTTGATAAACGTAATTTGAACATTCCAACAAAATAATTGCGTAAGGCAATGTTATTTATCATAATGCTTCTCAACACAATAGTATTTTTATTGTGTCTTATCATCTAATGTCGGTCATGGCATGGTTCACGAAGGGAAAAGGACAAAACAAAAAAGAAAAAGCAAGATCTCCAACAAAAAGAAGAAGATAGAGAAAAGGAAAAAGGAGGAGAAACGTAAAAGAAAAGGAAAATAACAAAGAATCTAGAAGTACAAAATCTAAACCAAAATAAAAGTAAAAGAACAAAAGGGAAGAAGATGAGACACAAAGTACTTATTCAAAAAAAAGAACTTATTCGCATGCTTAGGATTCCAAATGAAGCTGATGATGGAGAAATCAAGCAGATCTTTAGAGGCGCAGGAGCAATTCGTGCAAGAGATATACCCAATATGCTGACTCCTGCCGCCCCCTTGGGGCCTGTGAATCGAAACCCAGAAGTACAGACGTCTGTTTTGTCACCCACCGAATTGTTGGACTACTTCAAGTTTAAAATTGGTCGAAAATTTCCTTCAGATACTAGGAATGCTGGGAATGCTAGGAAACGAAGTTTCTACCGCGGATACTAGACGAAGGTCGTCGCCGAAGAATTTCAGTATTTGCCGGCACTTAGTAGCTCGAACTACATTAGCAACCTCATCCTGCATTAGTCGAAGACCTACCAACATTCAACGTCGGGACAACGTTAAAAAACGGGAGAGAAATTGAATCGCTTAGAGCAATCCCACCGGAGCGTACTCCTTGTTTAATGGCAAAAAGTGAAAAAGCATAATGCGTGAGGTTCGAAACTAGCTATCACACCAAAAAGGAATTATTTATACTTGTTTAAAACGATTTAAATCAAAGTTTAACCTAGTGAAAAGGATAAGAATTAGTGGAAATAAAAGAAGTCGTTGACCACAAAAAAGGTTTTGTACATGTCTTGTCATTTTTTCTTGCCAATTAAAGAAAAGGAAAGAAATTTAAACTTATTTTATTTTTCTTTTTTTCTTTTGGATGCTGTGGGCTCATATACAAATATAATTTTTGAAAGATATAACTAATAAATTTCACATTATAAAAAAATTTATTAAAATTCATATTTATATGATAATTATTTTAGTTAATTTTTAATTTACTTTTAAATTAAATAATAAATTTTTTATTAGACTATCAAAACTAAAATATATCTTAGCATATATTATAACATTCCTCTTACAACATAAGCCTCCAACGATCTAAAATTTTAACACGAATATGACAACAAGGTTCTTTACAAATACTAATAATTGTTCATTCTTTGTTCTTATTTTTGATACACTTGATTAATCTCAACTATTTTATAATAGATTTTTTTTGGTTAAATTTTGGGATATTGTACTTACTTATTTTTGTTGATTCTCAAGGTATAAATAAATTTAAAAATTTTGTTGGAATGATAAAAGGGATGAGAACAACATATACAATGGAATCCAAACGTAGAGAAATGAATGCAACACATGCAAGTGGGGTGTTAAATCGAGCTGCCTATGTATGGTTTCATGTAGGAACACAATTAGAATTATACTTAAAATTCAATTATTGTTTTAAATGAAAATATTTTTATGAGTAATAAAAGTCAAAGAATTTTACTAATATTATTAGTTGTGAGTAATTATTGTATGGTTTCATGTCTATTAGGTCGATTCTTTGTCCCCAACACTACCCATTACTAATGTTATTTATTTTATTCATCTTTTTATTAAAAAAATGAGAAAAGAGAACTTGCTTGAAATTGATTTATGGCTTCAGCACACTCAAAGGGAAAGGGTCAGACAATTTAGGACGGATCTTTCGATGGTTTTCTTTCTCTCAAGGTCATCAACTTCAAATAAATCAACATGTTGTTGGGTCTGACACGATGTGCAAATGTTTTGAGAACATTATCGGTGAAATGACTGATAAGCAATAAAAAATACTACAGACCCCTGATATCATATTATTGAAAATTATTGGCACATGCGTTAGAAGACTTTGTGAGTGCGACACCGTCACTAGTGACTACATACTGCAATAAACACGTGGATATTAACAAAGAAGCGAAGCACTTCTCGTTGTCTTGCTCAACTTTATGTCTGCTTGATGAACGAATAAAGAAACTGCTTCCCTCCACCTCGTCACTGGACTTTGTGGCAGCAGCCCCTTAAATATATCTGCATGTACTTGGTCCTCTAAGTAAAGGTTCTTCGTAGAGTTTTCCCCCCAGCATCTAGCTAGCGTTTAAGAATTGTTGACATTTATATAGTTTTCCTTTTATAGGCTTGTGATATCAACACTTTCAAGCAAGGCAGCAAATAAAAGAGACGGGGGAAATACTTCCACACGCCCAAACGAAGAAGAATAACAAGAAAAAAAAAAAAAAAGAAGAAACACACGGTGCATAGTGGATATGTAGATGGTTTTCCTTTTTCTCGAAGTGATAATTGGATTTTTGGATTAAAAAAATAAAACACTTACAGTGACAACTTTATTTTTACCATTAGCTGCACTTGGACTTTCATTAATTGTTTTATATATTCATGTGGATGCAGAGACTGGTCGATCGGAAATCATACAAAGAGCTAAGGAACAAAAAAGAAAAAAGAAAAACTAATTTCATAAATTAATCAAACGTAGAAAATTCAACTTTCCACGATTCCGCCTTGCCAAATGTTTTGAACTGAGAAGATGAAATCATTACTCTTTGAAAATCGATTACCTTGAGATAAGACAAAGGGTCTGGATGATATGGTGTTTTACGTGAGAGGATGAAAAATAAAACGTGGCTTTGGGAACGTAAAAAACATTGGAAAGAGAATCAAGCAGATGACTCTCTTCCCGATTTTGAGTTGATTGAAAAGATTAGGGTTCTGTTTCGTCACCTCCGTTTCCAGGGAACCTGCTTACGTAACTCCGATTAGGCTGTAACTAAGGGAGGTAACTTTTCGTTATGCAATAACCTTCTTAGCTGTGATACATAACTTCTGCAGAAGTTCTCGGGGTGGGACTTTGCTCGACAGTGTCCGACAGAGGTTCAAGTGGTTACTGTAGTAAGATGGATGAGACGGTCTAACTTGAGTGGCTCTTTCTTCCGTCTTTTCAGGCTTTGGCATAAAATATTACCAATACTTTTGTCGTCTGCTCTTAATTTAATTAGCTATTGAGGTTCCGTACTGGCTGGGTATGCCAGAAGGGCAGCTAGAAACAAAATGTTGGAACTAAGGCTGACAAGGGCTTCTGAATTAGTATTCGTCGTCTTAGCTCACATTATTCAAGTTGCCACTTCCTTGTTTGCTTGATGTTGCTCCGTACTTAAATGGATGAACTACAATTGCTCATCATTGGACTCTGTGACATCAAATCTCTTTACTAAATCAGCAAGTAGCTAAGGATGCAAAAGGTTGCTGAAAAGTGATGAACTTAAAAGACGGGCCTGTAGATGGTTCTCACTTTGTCAAAGTCACCATTGGCCCTTAAAATAATCCAGCCAGTGGCAGGTCATTCCATTAGAATAAACCAGCAAATTGCTATGATGTATAAATATGTTAAATGGATTACATATGAAAATGTTGAATTTCCAACCGAGCTTCAGATTGCTTCCCCTCTCTAACTGGTCATTTGACTCTCTGACAGCAAGCCTCCAAATAAACCGGCAACTTTCAAGGTACATAAGAAGGATTGTCGAAAGAAGGTTAAATGATGGTTTTTCTTTTCTTAAGTTGTCATCAATTGATTAGGTCTTTGAATAAACCAACTATTGACAAGTTCCTTTTAAAAAAATCAATAGGTTACTAGGCAGTAATAAGAAGGGTTTGATGGAGAAAATGTTGGAACTTGAAATATCATTTCCATTTTTTCCGGGCCGTCATTGATGACAGCAGTCCTTTAAATAAACCAGCAAGCGGCTACGCTTGTTAGATGAGCGGCGGAAGTAAATGGAGTTAAATTGACTATGAACATTTTTTCTTTAAAAGCAAAGAGAAATCATGACGTACAAACAAACAAAAATTGTTCTCAATTTATTATCGAATACGATGATGATATAGATTGTCGGAAATGGCAATATGAAGACCACCCATATAATATAGTAGAGGATTCAGATCAAGGGATGGGTTATGGGGGGCTGCCATCGTTGCCCACGAAGAGCCGGTTGATTGATGGTCGTTTCATCTGCTGCTCGTGGGCTCTGCGCTTTTTGAACAGGGGCTCCGCCGACGAGTGAACCGAGGACTCCACCGTCCACGAGTCGTTGGAGCCATCAGAGTTGAAAACAGTGTCAATCACCCCACTTGGGCTGTGTGGAATTCGCTCGTACTGGCGCTTGTGAGACTTGTGTACGCCATAACAGACCTTTGATAGCTCCAGCATGAGACTGTAACAGGCGTTTACTTTTTCGTTGCTTATCTTGAGCACGCCCAGTAGCTGGTCTTGATACTCCGAAGGATTACAAGGTTCAACCTGGTCTACAACATGCATCATCGTGGCGACGGCCAGAACAGAGGGAAGATAGCCGACGAATCGTGAATCGGCGACCACAGAGAGGAGGAGACGCTCGCATCGAGGGAAAAAATCCCAGTGGTGATGGGTCTTCATCCCAAGCCTCCTCATGATGTGGTCGAGAAATGAGAGTGGGGTCACCGGGTGCATTTTCCATTGGAGAGTGGAGAGCACCATAAGCTCCATTCTCTGAATGGTTTTGGCCTCAAACACGTACTTGGTATACACCACTTGGAGGTCCAGGAGATGGAGCACTTGGGTCTCTTCCACTTTTGCAGCTAAGGAGAGACAAGCCACAGCCACGAGCTGGATCATCCATGGCTTATCTCGCTGAAAATGGAGGCTTACAAGGAAACTATCGAGATAGCTAACGGACAGTATTGCCGTGAGAGCAGAGAATCCATAATGAGCATTGACCTTGAGCATCCACTCCACAGCCTCACGACGAGCGACAGAAATAGCAGAATCTAGTTCCACAAAGCCCAGACAAAGATGGCCTTGCTGCTCTTCTTTAGAGAAGAGAGAAAGAAGCTCTTCTTCTTCCTCCCATCTCTCAACACCGTTGATTCTGCTGCTACATATCTCACTCTCCGCTTCCAAAACAACCTCCTCTCCATCATCTTCTTCCTCCTCCCGTCTCTCTTCCTCACAGGATAGCGCATCCAACAAAAGCGACCGGTTCTGTTCTTCCTGCTGTCCTACTTGCTGCTCAACGTGCTGCTGGATCGCCATCGTCTTCTGAGAAGAAGATTTTTCTGTACTCTGTTCATCATACACAGCAAGCCCAGACTCTCCACCCATCTCCCCACCTCTCTTTCTCTCAGTACACTGCGAGAACCACATAAGAGAGGCTGGAAAGCTGCCTTTTCTGGCCTGTTTTTCCTTAGAGCGGAAGCAAATAGCCCTCCTACCGATATTTGAGTTTTTTAAGAAACAACAGGATTTTATGACGTGGTCCTATCTTTCCTTACTTTTTTGTTCGGATGTTACTCTTTGTTATGCAATAACGTTATCAGATGTGTTAAAACTCTTTGTTAAGTTTTATCTCCTTTTTCTTTTTGGTATCATATTGGTAACGAAGTCCTAATCCGCGAATCTATGTTCTTTTTCCTCTTTATGTGATGATGACGAGACTTCTACAGAATGTACTTCCAATTCTAAAGGAGCAGCCCCTGTTGAGTAAGCAGTAGAGGAGCAGGAGTCCCCTTTAGGGCCTTTAGGGAGATTATTTAGCCCCGTCATAGGACAGGACCCATGATTGCTGTCCCAGCACGGTGCGAAGGCTTATTTGAAAGGTGAGTGTTGTAAGTACCCCAGAAATCCCCAACAAAGCAGTGCGAGCTGCATCTGGGATTTTTGTTGAAGAAATGTTTTGGAAAGGTAAAAGAGATCAATTTCTAATAAAACATATTATGGAAAAAATTGAATACAGACAAAAAAAAAATGAAAGTAGCACGTACAAAACTAGATTTGGATGTCTAACATGAGCAGCTTATATGTAACTTCATGCTTGGAAAGACATTTTAGAGAGATTATTTGCACTTAAATTTGTTGTCATGTTGGATTTGCTTACTTTCACAAGTATTAAAAGCTAATATTTGTTTGTGGCGAGTCTGTACGAGTAAATATAACTCCATTATTCCAACTCTATTCTCCTTTTTTAATTAAAAAAAATATGAGTAAAGAAGAGTTGTCTGGGATAGATTAAGGTGTTTTGCAACGTCGGAGGTGTTGCCTTCAATATCTTTCAAGGTTCTCAATTTTTTGTTCACCAAAAAAGGCATCCTTAAAATAAGCTAATCTTTCAATATTATAAAAGCGTCGACCTGGTAATTTTTGAAGCCAGTAGGTAGAACAGTCTTATTTTCAGTCGTCATGTCCATAATGGACTTTCAACATGCATTAAGAATTTCAATCAAAAGTTCAAGATCTCCCCTTTTAGCAGCGTGGTGAAAAGAAGATAGACCTCCTTTTCCTTCGACAGGTGCAAGATTTTCAACAAACCCAAGAAAACAGAGGGCCAACTTTCGTCGTATCTTGCTTCAGTAGCAGGATCTCCCCCGATCGAGTTGTACCTGTTGGTTTGGCGCGGATAAGATTAGTTGAAAAAGAAGGTAGAAACAGGGTAAAACCATCCTTCTTCGGCTTCCGAGATACTGACGGCTTTAATGCCAATATCTCGATGGCAGACCAGAAATCCCTAGATGAGACAGCGTCGTGTAAACGTGTCCCGGAAAGAATTCCTGATCTCATCCCAAAAAGCCTAATCCCGCGGTCTCGATTCACGAGACTGAGCATGCTCCGTTTATAAGGATGGAAAAGACGTTAGGGTTTGAATCTATCTGTCTGCACACGTATTTAATCTTACAAAAGAAAAGAACGTGGCCTTGGAAACGTGAAGACAGCGTTGTGATTCGATTGATTGAGCTGAAAAAGAAAGTTGGAAATCGTATCAGAGTTCAGGTGCTTTTAAAGAGAAAAAAATGTGAAGACAGCTTTTAGGGTTACTTTTGTTGGGATGTAACTGAGGCGGGCAACTTCTTGTTCTATAATAACGTTGTTAGTTGTGTTTTAACTTTTGTAACAGGTTCTGGGTTGGAAGAGGATAGCGCCGACGACTGACATGATAGCTTTCTCTTTCGAAACCAATAGTGAGGCAGGACGTGCTTCCTCAGTGAGAGGTTGAAGTAGGAAATGAATGCCTCCGCCGTGCTAATTAAGCTCAGATCCGAAGGGATCATCTTGTACCTTTTGATTCGTTTGTTAAGCAAAAAGGATTGAACTTTGGCCTCCGTTCGCTTCTAAGACGCAACGCATATTTTACTCGTGCAGCAATAAAAAATAAAAAATGAAAGCCAGATCCTGCTATTTTTGGAATTCCTAGGGACCAGATTCGTTTAAAGTCGCCTTTTGTTTACCAGTTTAAAGTTTTCCTGCCATCAATTAGACAGAAATCTTCGTTATGTTTACTTTCATGGATGGGGTAAGACTTGGTTTTCTAATGATCGGGCGGACCTTCTATAGACTCCAAGCACAGCACGTGTAACCCATTCAGCCTCTGAAGACGGCCAGAACAGCAGCTAAAACCTATGATGTGCTGTCCAGGAAGAGGTACAGACCTCCTCCGGTTCCCTCAAACTCGAGGTACCATACACAGCTATTGTCTTGCCTGTTTAGAACCAGTCGTATGTAGGCCTGAACTGCTTAGATTTAAAGCCTTTCTTTCCGGAAAGGGGCAAATACTTTTTTATACTTAAGGACCTTAAAAGGGTCTTTCTGAATTTTTTGACATCTTAAAGGGTTAGTGGGATATGGCGGCAAGTCACCTAAGCGTATGCAACGTCACAGATGTCGCATCCATATCTTCACGTACGGGTTGCTAGTAACTTCGACGTCTACAACTCTATTAAAAGAGGCAGCTTCGCTCCTTACTCTTCACTTCCCACTTCAGCATTTCAGCTCTACTTTCTCTTTCTCTACAACTCTGAAGCTCTAAACCAACTCATCCAACTCTCTGATTAGTGATCACTCTTCCGAGAATGAATCATTATTTGAGGACTGCTGCTCATCAAGGAAACATCGATGCCTTGTATTCATTGATACGTAGAGATGCATGCGTTTTGCACAAGGTCGATGTTCTTCCGTTTGCTGAGACCCCTCTCCATATCGCTGCATCTTTAGGAAAAACCAACTTTGCAATGGAGCTCATGGGGTTGCAGCCTTCATTCGCCCGGAAACTGGATGAAGATGGCTTCACTCCCTTACATCTTGCTTTACAGAACGAGCGAACCCAAGTAGCTCTCCGGTTACTTGACGCCGATGAAAGCCTTGTTCGTGTCCCAGGAAGGGGGGGTTTCACTGCATTACATTATGTTGCTCAAACAGGTAATCTTTACCTTCTGACCAAATTCTTAGAAGCTTGTCCCAGGTCGATTGAGGATGTAACAAACAAGAGAGAGTCCGTTTTGCACATTGCCTTAAGATGTAACAACATCGATGCCTTTAAGCTTCTGTTGGGATGGCTTCAGCGGGCATGGTTGAAAAACTCCTCATTTTGGGAGAGGAGGTTACTGAACTGGCAGGATGAGGAAGGCAACGCTTTGCTGCACATTGCAGTAGCCGAAAATCTACCTGAGGTAAGTAATCTCCACTCGTTTTTGTAGAAAAGTATAACAAGTTGTTCAAATGGAGATTTATTTGCCATGACATAGAGTTAACGTAAGGATTCATAGAAGGAACATTAGCAAGAAAGACTGATGTGTCCTGACTGGTTTGGAAGTTTTTGAGTCAAACCAACGTACCTGAAATCCCACCGGCTTGTCTCTGGCATGTAATTCCTGACCATCGAATGTTGTTTTCTCCTTCTCTTGCAGGTAGTTCGGTTGTTATTGGATTTCAAGTCATGCTTTCGCTGTAAAATTGACTTGAATGCTGTGAATTTAGGAGCACAGACAGTATTTGACATTGCTCAAGGGGAGGAGATTAAGGATATGCTACACCGTGCTAGACTCTTCAATACTTTCCTTCTCCCGAAAGTTCCCTCTCCGGTGGAATATTTTAAATCTCCTGTGCCAATTGATGAGAAACTCTACATATTCTTTCTTCGTCAAAGAAATAATATGTCAAATGAATCTCGCATTATATTGTTGGTAGCTGCTGTGCTGTTTTTTATGGTTCCCTTTCAATCAATGGTGAACCCCCTTGGAGGAGTTTCGGCTGTTGGTCCCAATGGCATTGCTCCGTCTACCATGTCCCAACACACTTCCCTTGTAGTTGCAGCTCTGGATCTTATAAGCTTTTCTGCCACGATTCTTGCAATATTCGTTCTCCTCCCTTGTGATCTTAAAAGTGGGCAGATCAACCTACCCTTTCATCTCCTCTCTTTATATTTTGTCGCAGCTGTGCTTACCACAGTTCCCAGGTCACCTTTTTTGCCGAAGTGGATAACTAGTAGCTCTGTGAACTACTTCATTTTTTGCATTTTCTTTGCTCTGCTGATTCCGCTGTTGCAGTTTCCTGTGAGTTATAGGCGAAAAAAACTTGTTAACGCCTTTCATCCGGATGGAAAAGTGTCCCACCCAACTCTTACATAGATTGCTGCGCGAATGCTAGGTCTGTACATAGAACCCTTGCTAAGGAGCAGTTTGATTGTTGTTTTGGTAAGAGCATGGGCCTGCAATCTGGAGCTGCGGTGTCTCTGGCACAGGTTTAGTCTCTAGTTTTCGATGTTTCTTGTTTACCTTGGCCAGTTGGCTAGCATTAGTAGCAAAAATTCAAGCTGTACTTTCGCTTTAAAGCTATGCAATGAGGAACTCTTCTGTGAATCAAACAGGAAACTGTCTCAACGTCATTGTTCCTTGTTTGCATTTATCTATTCTGTCTTCAGCTTCTCCTAGTACTTGTTCCGTTTTGTTCAATCCTGTTTATTTAATGCATAGGAGCTTATCACACTGAAATCCCAATGAGCAGTTAACATCTTTTCCAAAGAAGTTCGTTCGCTACAAGGCTTGGCTTTATTAGCATGGTACAGTCCCACGCCTTGGCAAGGTGTCGGACATGGCGGACATGGCATTCATATCCACTCGTTTTGAGATTTCGGGGACGTGGCATTCATTTCCACTCGGCCTAACTTTTTTCAATTAGTTCAGTAGATGAAAAGAAGTAATTGATAGGAAAAGTTTCTTTGAAAACGTACTTTGGTGGACCGCAAATACACTAATACAATAACCGGATACGTGATACATTGATACGATCACTTGCAGAATGACTTTCACACAACAGTTTGGACCCTGCGCTCACAAGTTTTTTACTCTCAAGAATTGTGGCATACAAACAGTCACCTTACCATGAAGGGTGAAAAGAAGGGTGGCTGGTCTAGGAAGATGCAAGATGAGTAAAACCAAACAATTACCTAGTTAAAATAGCTTGCAATAGAAAAATTATTTGAATACACTATATGTGACCTTGAAAAGGATTACTAGCAAGTGGGTGGAAAAATTAATCAAAAAATTTGTTTAATCAAGATCGGTCAATGGGTTAAAATATATCAATGTTTGATGGAATCGACATCAAAGATGGTGTGGGTTTTGTTTCTTTAGGAAAGTTGACATACAAGGAAAGAAATAATATTTATGAATGTGACATTCAAAATAAAATGATTGATAGAATAGAAGAAATGACAAAAAACAGTTTCTTAATTCTAAAATTGAAGTTGGATAAGATAGAAGAAAAAAATGACTTTCTTTAATCCCCACTTAGTTCTCTCTCTCAGTGAAGAGAATTTATAGCCAGTATTTTAAAAGCCCGATGTTCTTCATTTTTCTTTATTTATATTTTTAAACACACATCCACATAGAGGTTATACGTAAGGGGTTTGCTTCTCACCTTCTTCCAATTGCCACGTCATATCTGTTTGGTTTAACATTTTTCCGTTAATGCAAATTTGATGAATGTATAAATGACTGCCTAGGTCGAGACCCCAATGCTGCAGTCGAAGGCTTAAAAGATTATGAAACAAATCCTTTCTTCGAAGACCAATGAATTGATACGAAACCATAAGAACATACATGATAAACAGCGAAGTAGTAATTGTGGGTGAAAATCTTTAACTTCGGACGGGCCTTGGGATGGTTTTGCTTTCCTTTTCCTTTTTTCTTTTTTCAGGTTGTCATTGGTCTTTGTGATCAGACCCTTTAAAAAACCAGCTGGTGACTAGCTAGGCAAGTATGTGGGTTGCTGATGGACAAAATGTTAATTCAAGAAGCAAGCCGAAAAATCTAAAATAAATAAACACTTCATCGGGATTCCTCAGGAGTCATTGACTGGCCTTTTGTCCATCAGGAGATCAATAACACAGAATCCGACGCATGTTTCGGCGAATTTGCAGCCTCTGCACTTGTTTAGCGGCCATGGCATGTGACTAGTGGTTGGTGTCCACAGGTTTGAATCAAGACATGAGGAATGACATAATTTCATATTGAGTTGAAGGGTATAGAACGACAACTTGAATGAAGATAATCGTATCTATAACGAGGGTATCTGGCGTAGGGCTATGTGACAGCAACCATTTAATCAAACAAGCTAACTAGCTGGAAAGAATATTGAGCCTAAGCGGATCTGTTCAATTATGAGCACTGCATGGGATTCACTTTTCAAGCTTAGTAAACTAATAGTGTTGGTGCATATGAGGAAATATGCATATGTTATTAAATCAGTCAAGTAATTAAGTCAATATTTTATATAATATTCTTCATGATAGTTTCTGTATTAATTGCAGTCCTTATTTAAATTAGGAATCAAGCATATAGCTATTTCCATTTTCTTATTTTCTTACAAATAGAAACGCTGACGGAAAGTAGCTTATGTCGTTGAGATTGCAACTCCTTATCTGTACGTATTTAAATAAAGAAATGTAGACTTCGTGGACACAGCCCACAAGAAATAATTTGCCAATGCGCGTGTCAGGCTCAACTCCAAGTCCTCAGGACTTGGTCGCAGCAGCCCTTTGAATAAACCAGCACGTAGCTTGGTCTTCTAAAGAGTTTTCCGTTGTTATTCATTTTTGCAAGTTCTAATGGGATCTTGTGACGGCGACCCTTCAAGTAAGCCAGCGTCTAGGTAGAATGTAAGAAGCGTTGAAATTAGATAGTTTTCCTTCATTTGAAGTAGTCGTTGATTCTTGTGACAACAACTATTTCAACTAAACCAGCAAGTAAAAGAGACGAGGGAATCCTTCTACACCGCACACCGCGTCCCGGCCTGACCCTAGAGACTAAGGATCCTCTTAAGGATGAAGACACGGCCGGTATAGCTGTTTGGCAATTAGGCTTTTCTTATGGTTTTATTTGTTCGCAGTTTTATAAATATTCCCATCAGTTTTGTGCTAAATCTTACTTTGAAGTCGAATTGAAATCCATTTTCTACGGTAAAGATGTTTTTTGGTTCTTCTGTAATCAACCAATTTTAAGCACCAGTTATAGGGAGTAAAACCCATTTCAAAGAAACCCTTAATGTTTTGCCCGATAAGCTCTTTTTAGTGACTTTACCATGAATAACTAATTTGGAAATTTACTTCTTGTATTATTGGAAGTTTAATTGATATCCAAATGGAGTGATTAAGAAACAAGAATAGTAATTTGACAAAACTAGCCTAAGATCGATTGAATCCTGATTAAGTAAATGTTTGACGTGCAACTACAAATAGGTACTTTAGGAGCCACAAAATAGAAAATGAAAATTTAAGAACTTTGCTGGGGCAACTGATGTTTATCCAATTTATTTTTCTCATATTTCATTGTCACCCAAGATAAATAAATCATGCATTAGTCCTTTGTATATGTTTATGGTTCGCCCAAATTGTATTCAAATCCCATGATTCAAATCCCTTACGGATTTGCTGCTTTTTTAAAATGATATTAAAAAAAATTCAAAATATGTCAGCTTGAATAAAGAATATTGTCCCATGGAAATTCCAAATTCCAAAGAGCTTAAGGATATTTAAGCATAGATTTGGTTTTAATTAATGATCTATACTCATGCTTCGATTCAATCCAACCAACATTTGAGATTCCTTACAACCCCAATTCAAGAATAAGTTAATGCTTTTACCTTGGTTGTGAAATAATATGCCATCCTACACATATTAAAAAAAAATTATTCACACTTACTAGTGTAGGGGATTTGCTCAATGTATGTAGAACTTACTAGAAAACAAAAGATAAGGGGAAGATACATGTGAGAGTGGACCTAATGAGTCAAAAAGGATTTCATGGGCTAAAGGGCTGAGTCTACAGGTCATTTCAATCGAAACAACTAGATTTTCCATTCATACAATGACTGCATAATCATTTCATATGGGTCCTAAATATGTCATACAATTTTTCATCATTAATTTTAGTATTTTTTTTTTATAAAAAAATTCTTCTACTGATTTGTATCATGCTTGTAACAGAATTCTCAATTCCCGATTGGATGTTCATCTTCCCATTTATGTGATAATGATGATTTTGAAGTTAAATATTCATGAACAAGAGCACCAAATTAGACATATCACGAAGTTCTCATACAACACTTGGCCTCTTCGCTCACAAATTTTTCAACCTCAAAAACTGTCTTACAAGGTTCAACCTTATTTGAAGGAGACCTAAAGTCGTAGCTGCATTTATAGCCGGTGACGATCAGTTCAGCAGAATTCCGTACCACTTGGCAGATAGCGGCTGGCGGGCAATGGACAGCTAGTTTGCTGAGACAATGGTAGAAAATGAGTGAGAGGTGGGTATGAGCAATGTGGAGGACCGATTTCTAAAAAGCAGAGACGAGCTGTGGAAAAGAAGGATAAGTATGGAAAGAGACAGAAAGGACCGGAGAAGGGCAGCTGGTCCAACAAGAGTGAAGTTTGGTGCTAGTTGGTAGAGCCTCTGCGCCACCTTAGGCAAAAAACTCTGTATCTGAAGCGAATTAGGGTCTCCACCTGCTGAGTCCGGAAAAGTGTGACCTTACAATACCAAATGCCTATAAGACCTATGATAACTACCACAACATCCAAAAAGAAAACCTCTTTGAAATACTCTTTGGGGCCTTGTTCAGGACTTGGGTTTGTTACGCTTCGTGATATGACAAAAATCCCAACAAGTAAACAAATGGGAATGAAGCAAAGCAGGCTAAGAAGCGATCTAGGGAGAAGGAGGATTGCTGCCAACATTAAAAACAAAGAGGATCCAGCATTTAAATAATTGAGTACATCAAAATAGTAAGTGCCCATGATTGCAGTTCCAGCACGATGTGATGGTGCATCATCTTGCCAGGTTCCTCCAGGAGGGGTGAGTAATACTTGAAAGTTGATTGTCATAAGCAACGCAATAAGCACCAACAATGCATTGCGAGTTTCTTCAGTGAGTTTGACAAGCGAACTTCCTATAGTGGGGTCACAACACAGCAGACGAGCAATCTCATCGTAGTCCTCCTATGTTTCCAATTGCCAAATGTGAAATATTGTAAAGACCCTCTAAAAGCTAAGTCTAAATTAACTTAATAATTTAATAACAACCTCCCATCCTCCTTATTCTAGAGATGTCTAATTATAATCTTGACAGTCAAAATAGTCTATACTATAGCACCTCTCCTTCCCAAAAGGTCAAGAAAAAGGAAGCAAATGGTACATGTTAATAAAAGAAAAGAACATTGAACAATAAAAATTAGCAGTAAATAAATCATTTCTTAGCCTATTTTCAAGTGCTCTATAACAAAAACAATTTTAACAACAAATTTTTCAAAGGCAACACCATAATCTAAGAAACAAAATTAGAAGTTATTAAAATGTGTAGTTACTCATTTTAAAATATGTGTTGATTTTGGCAGTTTGTAGATTTTAGAGACTCTTTATTTATTTATTTTTATTATTAATTCTCAATTTTTAATTCTAAAAAAATTTGAAAAGTTTGTTGAAAAGATAAAGGAGATGAAATTTGAGCAAAATATTTTATTTGAGAAATAGAATCCAAATAAAGAGAATGAAAATAACACATGAAAGGGTAAATTTAGGGGTCAACTCAAGCACTTGGTGTACAGTTTTATGCTTATAAAGACAAATTGGAGAGATTATTACTATGTGAATTTGTTGTGATATCATATGAATTTATTTTCTAAGAGCTTGAAGCTAATTTTTTCTATAGTGGTGAGTCCAAGATCAACCACTTTTGTGGGTCAAAATTCTATTGTACCAATTCTAATCTTTTCTTTTTCAAATAGAAAAGAAAAATACTAAATAAGACTTGCCTTGGATAGATATTGGCCTTGTCTGATTTTTGAGATTTCCTTGTTTGCTTTAGACCGCCAATTTCGCAAATTGTATCTCTCCCAAAAGGCGTCATTTAATGAAGCAAGATAAATCCAATAGTATAACATCAAAAAAACTTTATGGTTTTGACATCTTAGAGCAATATGTAGAGCAGTTTCACCATTAGCTGTCATATCTAAAATAGACATTGGACAGAGAATTAGAATTTCAATTAAAAGCTCAAGGTCACCTGTTTTAGCTGCATAATGGAAAGGAGTCCAACCCCCCTTTCCTTTAACACGTACAAGCTCTTTATCAAACCCAAGTAAACTAAGCACCACGTTGTGAAACCTTTCTTGCAAATCAAGATAGCTCCGGCGTTGAGGGTCTCCAATGCCTGGATGTTGCAAAGCAACGTCCACTTTACCTTTTTCTTCCAAAGCGAGATGTAGAGGTGTGAGACCATTGTTAGTCAGCTTCCTAGAAAACGATGGCTTTAAAGCCATGATCTCGCCCACAAACGAGACATGCCCTCCTTTTGCAGCACGATGTAAAGGTGTCTCTGCAAACGGAGTCTTGTCGATCTGCTCCAAAACACCCGAATTTTCCTCCATCAAGCCATACAACTGTTCAACGTCTCCTGCTTCACCAGCAATCAGATACTCAGTAATGATATCATGTGGAACACTTCGACTGGCCACTGACTGAGCAGCATCAATAATTTGCATAACATTCGGATTGGCCATCAGATATTTAAGAAGCAATGTCTTAAAGCTTTAAAAGAGGTGATAAAGAAGAGGAAATGCCCATAAAGCTTTAACAAAAAGGTAGGCTTGCGGAGTCATAGCGTGCAATTCAGGAGATTAGGGAGTGCCTTTTTTTTATAGCAGTTGATCAGATGTGGGCCGATATGGTGTGCACACGTCATTTAACTTTACTCGTATTTGGAGAATTAATAACAATGATCATTAATGCAAAATCATACAACTCTTTGACAAACAATGTTGTAGACAAGGGAATCATGACAAGGACGTGAAATGACATTTATGAAATATTACCGTTTTTGTGTTTTCTTTTTCAATGTTGATATTGGACTTTGTAGCAGCAAACCTTTAAATAAATCTGCAAGTAGGAATTGCTGGGAAAAAATTAAACTAAGACGCCTTTGGATGGTTTTCCTTTTTCGCAGTTGTCATTGGACTTTATGATAATGACTCTTTAAATAAACCAGCTAGTGGCTAGCTAGGCAAGAAGGTTACTCCTGGACAAAATGTTATTATCAAGATGGATATTTGGGCTTTGAGTATTGCATCTGATACGATATGCAAGCACGGATAACCAAAATAATTAAACACCTAATAGTTCACAATAGAAAGCTGACTTGGCTATTAACTGGCCTTTTGTCGATCAGGGCATTGCATGTGCCGCAAGTCTTATGCTGATTGTCCTAAAGAAAACACCAACACAAGACAGATCATGACGGGCAAAATTATTTGCACATGCATTAGGAGACGACGTGAGTGCGACTCTGTATTGTTAAACCAATCTGCCACGGTAGGTGCTGACTGTTTCTGGTTCAGCCAGTTTCTAGAACTTTGATCCAAACACAAATCAACAAAATTCTTTGACTGAGTCGATTTTGGAGTAGGATTTGGCATTATATTTATATAATGATTTTGTTGTAGAAGTTAAATCGATTGAATAAAAGTGCCATTTTTATTTTTTTCTTTTACTATTCTCTTTTTTTTTCAATAAAAAAGTAAATTGTATTAATATGTATTAAAAGATAAAAATTAAAAACTTTCAAATTTCACTTAAAATAATATTTTTTTAAAGAAAATTATATATTTTTAAATAAAAAAATTTCATCATATTACTTTCTTTACTTTCCTCAAGAAAATAAAAATATCTTAACATGATATAAAAGTCTAGTTTTTCTTTAGCCCAATATTCCATATTATTAAAACATTTGTTTAAATTAAAAGAAGTTTTCTATTCTTCTTCCTTTTTGGCAATACGTTCTATTGATCTACCTCTCCTTGTTCGTGTAAAGCACACATCTAACGTCATCAGTGACTACTTACTGCAACAAACGCATGGATCAAGAGGGGCGCGGGGCCAATAAGAAATTGTTTTTGCTGAGTTCCAGACATATGCACCGGAGGGAAAGTGCTTCTCGTTATTTTTGCTCAACTTCTTGTCAGCATAATAAACAAATAAAGAAACTCCTTCCCTCCAAGTCGTCATTGGACTTTGCCCTATAAATAAACCAGCATGTAGCTTGGTCCTCTAGGGAGTTTTCCCTTTGAAGTTATCATTGGATCTTTTGACAGCAACCTTTTAAATAAGCCAGCCTCTAGCTTGCACGTAAGAATTGTTGACATTTACGTAGTTTTCCATTAATTGAAGCCGTCATTGTATCTTGTTAGATCTCGTGATAGCAACATTCTAAGTCAACCAGCAAGTGAAAGGGACGGGAAATCCTTCCACATGCCCAAACGCACAAACAGATCGAGAAAAGAACGTAAGACAGAAACAGAAACAGCGAGGAGCTCATCTTTTTTTGGGGCCAGAACCCCATTTATTTAATTACAAAATTGCGATTATGGTACTACCATTTATAATATTAAGGTGGCCACACCGTTAAGAAGACGCCAGTTTTATACCATCCAAGCTCGAATTGTGGAATTTATTTAGGTTTAAGAATATGTTAAAACTATTCACAAATATTATTTTTTGTGTCTAACCTCAAAAAACTAAATACTGGTTCGAATAATTCTTCAATAAGTTGTCTAACCCTTGAGATGAAATATTTCTAACAGGTTATCCAAATTCTCTAAATAAAATAGATAAAATAGATAAAAAGGATAATCTTGGTTTTAGAATAAATTATGTGTTAAAGCTTAAAAAAAACAAGTAAAAATTAGCTTTCTGCTCTTGGACTATTGAAGACAATAAAATAAAGATCCTAATATTTTTCTCTAAGAAGTAAATGGGTTTAAGGATTTTGAATCCACGTGGAGGCCATGTGCCAACACCATAACCGCGGACCACTTGGTCCTACGTGCTACAGGATCCTTATAGAAACCAAGATACGGTGGCTTTGGCTGTTTGGCAATTGGCCTTTTATTATTGTTATTATTTGTTTGTAGTTTTCTAAATATTACCATTGGTTCTTGTGCTGAAACTTAGTTTGAAATCGAATTGAAACTCATTCCCAAAATAAGAATAGTGATTTATAGTCACTCCACGGTATTTAGACCCACTTTTATACAACTATAAGTTATCTATCCACTGCTAATTTGACAAAATTAGGCCCAAGATCTATTGAAGCCCAATTAAGCAAATATTCTAGAGGCAACATGAAATAGGTATTTTAGGAGCCATGAACAAAAAATGAAAGTCTAAGAACATTGCTGGAGGAACTGCTATTTGTAAGTTTCTCATATATTTTATTTTTCTAATATTCCATTGTCGCGCAAGATAAAAAAAAAAAAATCTTGTATCTACCCTTTGTACATGGTTATCCAAACTATATTCAATTAATTTCCCATGATTTAGATCCTTTAGGCATTTATTGCTTTTTTAAAAAGATATTAAAATAAAATTAATGATATTTCAAGTTGAAGATACTATGCTATCCCAACTCAATTCTAAAGAGCTTTAGGATATTTAAGTCTAGATTTGGTTTTAATTGAAGATCTATACTCATGCTTTGGTTCAAGCTAACAAACACTAGTATTCCTTATAATTCTAATTTAAGAATTAATTTAATGCATTTACCTTGCTTATGAAATGACATGCCATTGTACATGTCAAAGAAAAAGAAAATCTATTAACACTAGATGCAATAGATTAAGTTTTGATTTTTTCTTGTTAGTTGCTATAAAAGCTATATGTGGAACCCATTCCATTCTAGTAAGCAACATTCTAATTCTCTTATAATTATAAGTTGTTAATCTTCTATAACTAACTAAAAGAGTAAAATATACAAATGAAAACTTTAATATTCTTACTTATTTTCAAGTTTTGAGATGAGTAATAACGTGCAAGTTAGTACAAATATATGTTAATAATTAGGTCATTAGTTAAAGGTGTGTTGTACTAGTATAAATGATCTACCCAAAGCATTTAGAATTTACTAGAAAATAAAGATAAAGGGAACATATATGTGAGAGTTGACCTAATGGGTCAAACTAGCTTTCATGGGCTAAAGGGTTGAGTTCATAGTCCTAATTTCAACATATGTTACTAGGTTTTCCATTGGAACAATCATTCCATAATAAGTTTATATGAGTCATAAATATGGCATACAATTTTTTATTATTAATTTTAGTATCCACAATTTTTACTTCTTTTACTGATTTGTGTCATACATATAATGGAATTCCCAATCTCTAATTAGATGATCATTTTCCAATTTAGGAGATAATGATGATTTCGAAGTTATATCTTCATACTAGACACCTATATGAAAATTCTTAGGGTAGATGTATAAACTCTTGCGCGCCCCATAAAGGACAAAGATATCATTATTATTTGTTTGCTATTTTAAAAATATTTCCCTTGGTTTTATGCTAAATCTTACTTCCAAATTGAATTGAAACCCATTTTCCAAGCTAAAGAAGTTTTCTGGTTCGTTTGTACTCAACAAGTTTAAGTACCAAATATACATTGTAAAACCCATTTCAAAGAAACCCTTAATCTTTTGTCCAATCAGCTATTTTTAGTGACTTTACCATGAATAGCTAATTTTCTAATTTTGTTATTGTATTATTAGAAGTTTAAGTGAGGTTCAAGTGAAATGACTCAGAAATAAGAATAACAATTTAATAATCACTCAACAATATTTTAGCCAACTTGTATATAACTATAAGTTATTTATCCAAAACTTATATGAGAAAACTAGGTTTAGGATCAATTGAAGCCCAATTAAGCAAATATGTTATGAGAATATATATATGTGTGTGTGTAATTTAGGAGCCCCAAAATAGAAAATGAAAATGTTATGAATATTGTTGGAGTAATTGATGCTTACACAATTTCTTTTATATTTCATTGTACCCAAGATAACTAAATCTTGTATCTATGCTTTGTATATGGTTATCCAAATTGTATTAAATTAATTCCTCATTATTCAAATCCTTCAAGCATTCATTGTTTTTTTAAAAAGATATTAAAATAAAATTTGGAATATGTCAAGTTAAAGATGGAATGCTGTCCCATCTCAGTTCCAAAGAGCTTAAGGATATTTAACCATAGATGTGATTTAATCGAAGATCTAAACTCATGCTTCAATTTAACTTAACCAAGTTTGGGATTCCTTACAACCTTAATTCAAGAATTATTTTAATGCATTAACCTTTACTTGTGAAATGATTTTCCATCCTATATATTAAAAAGAAAAAAGAAAAAAAGAAAATTTATTGACACCTAATATTATAGATCATCTACTCAATGTATTTAGAATTTATTAGAAATGAAAAATAAAGGAAAGATAGATGTGCAAGTGGGCCTAATGGGTCAAAAGGATTTCATGGGCTAAAGGGTTGAGTCTACTGAACAAATTCAATAGAATCAACTAGATCTCCCACTCATACAATGATTGCATAATCATTTAATCCCTGATAGTGTTCAATTTCCCATTTGGGTAATGGTGATGATTTTGAAAACAAAGTCTATATGGATAAAGTGTACGTTACTCTTGCATGCCAGTAAGTCTCTCAGGACCATTTGACTTGTCAACGGGAGTGAAAATCAACTGCTATGAATTGAATGTAAGCCATGTTGTAACTCTTGGCTCCTCAGGCCGCCCTTCACATCCTGTGAGCTGCCATAAAGAGCTCAAACTAACCAAACAGTTGGTGATTAACTAAAGCAATCACAGTGGGCATCAATCTTCAGAGAAATGGAGGACAAAGTTGTGCTGTTGGACCTTTTCAACGGCAAATATTCAATGAGAATATGGCTGCTCCTCGAGCTTAAATTTAATAACCTTTTTCTTGTTTTCCCTTTCTTTATCACTTTTATTGCATTTATTGTTTCTTTTTACACAATAATTCTTGAATTCTCCCTGTGATATCTAAATTGTTTCCACCTATAAACAATTTAGAATATCAAAAGTCTCACCCGAAGAGAGTAACTCAACAAGAAAAACAAGTTAAGGTTAAGCTGTTCGAAAAGGCATTTCCTCGCCATTCCGGTGTTGGAAGAAAAGCCTTGATAAGTTTTCTTAGCAGCAACCACACAAAGAAAACCGAAAACAGCAAGGCAAAAATGAGAACTATAGAATCCGGATGACTTAAGCATATAAAAGAGGGGTTGATCACCAAATAAGGGAGATCCGAAAGGTAATATATATATATATATATTAGATATCATATACTTATAAGCAAACTACATAGAAATTCATTTCATCTAAATTTGCGAACTACAATATTACGAATTTTAATGTGCAGAGAATGAAAGCACCATTATTATTGTCTTTGGTGTTTGGTTGAATAATGACATTGTAAGAAATTTTATCAACCAACTATAATAATTGTAGCTCATTAATAAATAACTATATCTTTAGATGTACTAGACCTGCTTGAGGAGCATAGTTATATCACAACTAATTGCTCAAGAAAAATATTTTATACTTCTTTATTGTAGTATAACTAAATAACCCAATAAATTTGAAGTCCCCCCCCCCCCCCCAAAAAAAAAAAAAAAAAAACAGAAAACAGTGTGACATGAGTAATTTATGACATGTCTTACAACAAAGTGCCTGGACATAGCGGACGTGGGACTCATATTCACTTGTGTTAAGTATTTCGGGGATGTGGCATTTGGTTGGCTTAACTCTTTTCAATTAGTTCATTAGATGAAAGAATTGATTGAGAGGAAAAGTTTCTTTCAAAACATCCTTTATTGGACCTCAAATATGCGCATACAGGACCAGATTCAATCACTCGCAAAATGATTCTCACACCTTTTTCACTCTCAAGAACTGTGGCATACAAACGTTCAAGAGAGAGAGAGACGGAAAAAGGCGGCTGGTATAGAAAAAGTGGAGTTTGGCTTTAGGTGGCAGTGCGTCTGCACCACCATAGGCCGAAAACTCTGTACATGAAGCGAATTACGACCTCCAACTGCTGCGTCCGGAAAATTGCCACCTTACAAAACCAAATGCCTATAAGACCAATAATAATTACCCCAACATCCAAAAAGAACATACCTTTAAAATACTCATTGAGGCCATGTTCAGGATTTGGTATTGTGACGCTTCGTGATATGACAAAAAACCCAACTAATAAACAAATGGGAATGAAGCAAAGCAGGCTAAGAAGTGACCTAGGGAGGAGGAGGATTCCTGCCAACATGAGAAACAAAGAGGATCCACCATTTAAATAATTGAGTATATTGAAATAGTAAGGGCCCATGATTGCTGTCCCAGCACGGTGTGACATTGAATCATCTTGCCAAGTTCCTCCAGGAGGGGTGAGTAATACTTGAAAGTTGATTGTCACAAGCAACGCAACAACCACCAACAAAGCATTGCGAGTTTCTTCTGTAAGCTTGAAAAGCGAACTTCCCGCGGTGGGGTCACGACATAGCATACATGCAATTTCATGGTAGTCCTCCTGTGTTTCCAAAGTCTAAATTAACTCAATAATTCGATAAGCACCTCCCATCCTCCTTAGTGTAAAGAGATGCATAATTATAATCTCCACACTCAAAATGGTTTATATAATAGTACCCCCACCTCCCAAAACGTGAAAAAAGAAGGAAGAAGACGGAGGCAAATGTTGCATACTAATAAAAGAAAAGAACATTAAACACTAAATATTAGTTGCAAAATAGATAGTTTCTCAGCATATTCTCAAGTGCTCTATAACAAAAACAATTTTAACCAAAAATACAAATAAAACTTATTCAAATGTATGGTTACTCATTAAAAAATATATGTTGATTTTTGGGAGTTTGTTGATTTTAAAAACACTTGATTTATTTATTTTATTAATTCTCAAGATGTAATTATAAAACATTCTAAAAGGTTGTTGAAAAGATATAGGAGGTGAATTTTGAGCAAAACAAGTTATGTGAGCAATGGAATTTGAATGAAGAGAATGGAGGTAGTACATGCAAGAGTAATTTGTGTGTCAACTTAAGTAATTTGTGTATAGTATTATGTTTACAAAGACAACATGGAGACATTATTAATATGTGAATTTACTGTGATACCAATTGAGTTTACTTTTGTGAAGTGTTAGAAGCTAATTTTTTGTAAAGGCTAAATAAAAAAAGCTTGCCTTGGATAGATATTGGCCTCGTCTAATTTTTGTGATCTCCTTCTTTGCTTCAAACTTCCAATTTTGCAATTTGTATCTCCCCCAAAAAGCATCATTTGATGAAGTAAGGTAAAGCCAATCGTACAACATCAAAAAAGCTTTGTAGCTGTGACATTTTAGGGCGATATGTAAAGGAGTCTCATCATCAACTGTCACATCTAATATAGACATTGGACAAGTAATTAGCATTCCAATCAAAAGTTCAAGATCACCTATTTTAGCTGCAAAATGGAAAGGAGTCCAACCCCCCTTTCCTTTAACACGGACAAGCTCTTTATCGAACTCAAGTAAACTAAGCACCACGTTGTGAAACCTTTCTTGCAAATCAAGGTAGTTCCGGCGTTGAGGGTCTCCGATGCCTGGATCTTGCAAAGCAACATCCACTTTACCTTTTCCTTCCAAAGCGAGATGTAGAGGTGTGAGACCATTGTTAGTCAGCTTCCTAGAAAATGATGGCTTTAAAGCCATGATCTCGCCCACAAACGAGACATGCCCTCTTTTTGCAGCACGATGTAAAGGTGTCTCCGCAAACGGAGTATTGTCGATCTGCTCCAAAACACTTGAATTTTCCTCCATCAAGTTGTACAACTGTTGAACGTTTCCTTCTTCACCAGCAATCAAGTACTCATTAATGATATCACGTGGAGCAATTTGACCAGCCACAGGCTGAGCAGGATTGATAACTTGCAGAACATTTGGATTGGCCATCTGATAGTTAAGAGATAATGCCTTTTAAAGTTATAAAAGAAGTGAGCTTGTGGAGGCATAAGGCACGATTCAGGAGATAGGACAGCGCTTTTTATAGGAGTTGATCAGATGTGGCCATCAGATAGCACTGGTTGCAAGAGAAGATGCAAGCGGAGTAAAGCCAAAAACAAATACCTAATTAAAATAGCTCGCAATTGAAAAAATATTTGGATACGCGGTATCAGACCTTCTTTGAAAGGATTGCCAGCAAGTGGGCGGAAAAATTAATCAAAATATTAGTGGATGGAGCAGAAGATGCAGTTAGTTTTGTTTAGTCAAAGGTCGGTTAGTGGATGGATTAAAATATATCAGTATTTGATGGAACCGACATCAAAGGTGGTGTTACTTTTGTTTCTTTAAGAAACCTGACAAACAAGGAAACAAGTAGAATGAAATTAATAATATTCATGAATGTATCATTCACAAATAAAAGAAATGATAGAAGATTGTTTCCTAATGCCAAAGTTGAAGTAGGAGAATATAAAAAAGAATTTCTTCAATCCCCACTTAGTTCTCTCTCTCAAATGAAGAGAAATCTTTAATTTTTTAGATTTATATTCATGTACATATTTAATGTTGAACTTCTCTTGATCGCAAATAATATTTATTCTCAACTAAATCAATCATTTTTTAATATAACATTTTTTATTAGATTTTGATATATTTAATTATTCTTTTTATTTTTACTATTTTTAATTTGTTCTTCCTTTATTTTTTAGTATCATGCCCGTAATGGAATCTCTATCCTTGTCTTCAATGTTCATTACTCATTTTATGTGAGGACGGCAATTCGAAAGAGATTGTATTCAAGGTCGAGACCCCAATGTTGCGTCGAGGGCTTTTACGATTATGAAAGAAATCCTTTGTTTGAAGACCAATACATTGGTACGAAACCATAAAAACAAACATGATAAACTGTGAAGTAGTAATTATGAGAGAAAATGTCTGACTTCAGATGGGCCTTTGGATGATTTTCCTTTTTCCTTTTTCAGGTTCTCATTGGTCTTTGTGACAAGACACTTTAATGAACTGGTTTTCCTTTTCCCTTTTTCAGGTTGTCATTGGTCTTTGTGACAAGATCCTCTGAATAAACTAGCTGATGACTAGCTAGGCAAGAAAGGGGCTGCTGATGGGGCTGCTGATGGACAAATGTTCATCCAAGACGCAAGCCGAAATATCTAAAATAAATAACCACTTCATTGGCATTGCTCAAGATGGAAAGACGAGTTGCGCCATTGACTGGCTTTTTGTCCATCAGGAGATCGGTAACACGGACTCCCACGCACGTTTCGGCGAATATGCGTCCTCTGGACCTGTTTAGCGGCCATGACATGTGAGTAGCGGTGGATGTCCACAAATCTGAATCAAAGACGTCCGGAATGACATAATTTTTTATTAAGTTCTTATTGGAAAAATTAGTAAAGAAAATTACATTTTTTAAATTATTTTCAATATTACAACATACCTCATTCAAACACAGAGTATTAAATTCTAAACTGTGATTGAAGTCTCTATTATTTCGTTATTAAGCTAATTAGTTAACTGATAATAATAAAGATTGTCAAGTCATAATAATCATATCATCAATGAGGGAAGTTTGAACAAAGAAGTGTGGAATGACATAATTTCATATATTAAGTTTTGATTCGAAAATTTAGTAAAGATGATTATCAATGCTGTGATAATTGTATCATCAAAGAGGAAAGTTTAATTCAAGACGTGTGGAATCAAATAATTTCATACTAAGTTCTAATTTGGAAACTTAATAAAGAAGATAGTCGATGCCGTGATAACCGTCTTGTCAACCAGGGTATGTGACGTTGGGCTTTGTGAAAAAAACCCTTTAATCAAACAAGCTAACTAGTTGGAAAGAACTTTAAACCTAAGCGGACCTTTTCAAGCTCAGTAAACAAATAGAAGCACGGAATGAGAGTAGTTTATGACGTTGAGATTGCAACTCCTTACCTGTAAGCAATTAGACAAAGAAATGTGGACTTTGTGTACACGGCCCACAATAAATTATTTGCCATTCCGCGTTTCAAGCTCAACCCCAAGTCGTCACGACTTGGTCACAGCATCCCTTTAAATAAACCGGCACATAGCTTGGTAGCATGTGAGAAGAGTTGACATAAGATAGTATTCCTTTATTTGAAGTCGTCATTGAATCTTGTGATAGCAACTCTTTCAACTAAACCAGGAATTAAAAGCGACGGGGGAATCCTTCTACGCCGCAAACCGCGTCCCGCCCTGATCCTAGAGACTGAGGATCCTCTTAAAGACGAAGACACGGTCGCTAGAGCTGTTTGGCAAGTAGGCTTTTCTTATGGTTATTATTTGTTTGCAGTTTAATAAATATACCCGTCAGTTTTTGTGCTAAATCTTACTTTGAAGTCGAACTAAAACCCATTTCCCTCGGAAAAGTTGTTTTGTAGTTCTTTTGTTCTCAACCAATTTTAGGTACCAGTTATACAGAGTAAAACCCATTGCAAAGAAACCCTGAATGCTTTGCCCAAATAAGCTCTTTATAGTGCCTTTACCATGAATAACTAATTTGCTAATGTTCTTATTATATTATCGGAAGTTTAGTTGACGTCCAAATGAAGTGGTTGAGAAATAAGAATAGTAATTTGAAAAAACTAGCCCAATATCAATTGACGCCCAATTAAGTAAATATTTGACGAGCAACTAGAAGTAGGTATTTTAGGAGCCACAAAATAGAAAATGAAAAATTAAGAACTTCGCTGGAGTAATTGATGTTCATACAGTTTATTTTTCTCATATTTCATTATCACCCAAGTTAAATAAGTCATTCATTTGTCCTTTGTATATGTTTCTGGTTTCAATTAATTTCCCATGATTCAAATACTTTAGGCATTTGCTGCCTTTTAAAAAAATGATATGTCAAGTTGAAGATAGAATGTCCCATGTAAATTCCAAATTCCAAAGAGCTTAAGGATATTTATGATTTGGTTTTAATTGATGATCTATACTCATGCTTCGGTTCAACTTAACGAACATTGAGATTCCTTACAACTGTAGTTCATGAATTAATTTAATGCAGTCACCTTGCTTGTGAAATGATTTGCTATATATATAAAATTATTAACACTCGTTAGACCCTAAACCTAAACCCAAGTTGATCCTTTGTCTCCCAGCATGTTTAAACTTGCACAAGAGGCTTTTCAGTAGGAAGTTGAATTATATGGTGAAACATTATTCACTTAGATACAAATTGTGATAATTCTTGTTTTAGAATTGAGATAATTAACAAATTAGAGAACAAGGTTTTTCAAGAAAATGTTTTTAAAGATCCATTTGAAGCATGTCTACTTTGTCCCAGAGACAAAGAAATTGAAAATATGTTTCTCATAGAGTATGAAAATCTCATGGAAACTTATCTACCATATTCAAGGCAAAAGACAATTAGTTTTATCCGTAAGAAAAATCAGAAATAGTCTTAATTTGATATCATCATTTGGATTCTATTGTATTTAATTTTGTTACAAACTTCATGAAATGCCTTGATATGAGTATGAAGAGTTGAGTGTTCAAGTTTGAATGAGTACTTTTGTTACAAAGCTCAGCTGCGGTCATTTTTATCCCACAAAATGGCCAGAAGAAACCTATGGAGTCACTGCTTTTGCTGTTGGTGATTCTGAATTCCTTGTGCTTACGAGATTGAGGGAAATGGATTTATCCTCGCCACTGGGACACAAACCAAAGGATGAGCCCTTGGAAGGTTTATCCCAGGCCTTCTTCCATGCCAACTGTATCATTTCCCCCATTAACCTTCCATTCAAAGCACTGAATTAACGTAGCAAGAGTTGTCTGAACAACCTGGAGAGCGAGTGAGGTTCCCGGGCACCCTCTTCTTCCGCTTCCAAATGGCAGTAGATGAAAATGTTGTCCTCTCACGTCCAATAGGCTGGTTTTACTCCCCTCTAGTTCGCTAATAAATCTCTCTAGTCGGAACTCTAACGGGTTTTCCCAGTGCCCTGGGTCTCTGCTAATAGCCCACACATTAACAAACAATCTGGTGTTTGCTGGGATCTCGTACCCACCAATGCTGCAATGTTTGGTTGACTCTCTCCTGATTATTGGGTTGTGGGGTGAAGCCTTACGGTCTCTAACTATAGCTTGCAGGTACGGAAGATTCATAATATCTGATTCTTCTACTAGCCTGCTCTTGTTAGAAAAGAGACTTTATAGGATCTGCGTAGACAGATCTAAAACACCGTTTGTATGATTTTGATTTAGCAAACAAATAAAGATAGAATTCATAGAAACATACCGCTCTTACGATCCATTCTTTCGTCGTTGTAGACCCAATAATGCTCTTTCGAATTCGGGCTTAGGCGAATATCCTCTATTCTCATAAGATTCACTGGCTCGATGAGAGAACCTAGGTTTCGCCTCTGTTGTAAAAGACAACCTTATGAAACCCTAAGAACATTACGTATTTATATGAGCTAGAGGATAAGACCTAGCCTTACCTTATGTGCAACCCAATAGGCCCACTCATCACGGCCCTATTTGGTTAGCCACGGCCCACATCAACCAGTCCATATTTAGAACTTTCATGGACCAACTTAATATAGCCCACTTTAGTAAGCTTAAATAAAAAATTAAGCTAACATTCTCCCACTTGGGCTATATTAAACTGAAATAATGCGTATCTTTACATTGATCCAGAAACAGTTCTAAACTAAAACCAGCCATATGAGATCTTAAACTTTGAATCACACCAGTAACTATACCTATTAAGAGATATAGCACCAATCATGACCACAAAATCTTTAATCTCTTAACACAGATAAATATGGTGATGTGGCAACTATATAACACTTTAACAATTTCTGTATGCGTTATTACTGTTGTCAGTCTAATTCTCTCTCCTTCGATAACAGAATGTCATCAGAGAATTTACTTTATGGTTCCAATGAACCTTTTACATATCTTGCACTTTATAACTCGAGTTAAACTTTATATGTTACAAGATATCCTTATGGCTATGTAATTCCAGCCAATGCTTAAGGTATACTTTTACCTTAAGTCTTTAAAGAGAAGATTAAAAGCTCCCACTATACAAAAACATCTCATGATGCCGCTAAGCCCATGCTATTGACATGTCTTTCATAAACACAAGGGCTTAGACCTTTAGTAAGCGGATCAGCTATCATATCAACTGTACTAATCGACTCTACTGAAATTTCACCTTCCTTAACCTTTTCCTTTATGGTTAAGTACTTTATGTCTATATGTTTGGACCCTCCTAGACTTTTGTTATTATTAATAAACAATACTACAGCTCTATTATCACAGTATAACTTGATTGGTCTATTAACAAAATCAAAGCCTTGTAATTCTCTTATGAGGTTCTTTAGCCAAACAGCTTGAATGGATGCTCCATAGCATGCCATAAATTCCGAATGCATGGTTGAAGATGTCATCATTGTCTGTTTTGAGCTTTTCCATGAAATAGCTCCTCCTGCCATCATAAACACATATCCTGATGTAGATTTCCAATCATCCTTACATCCAGCAAAATCTGAATCTGTATACCCAACCAGCTCTAATTCTTTTACATGCCTGTAAGTCAACATACAATCTTTTGTTCTCTTTAAGTACCTTAAGACCTTCTTAACAGCTACCCAATGCTCTTGTCCAGGATTCGATTGATATCTTCCAAGAAGTCCTGTTATAAAAGCTATGTCAGGGCACGTACAAACTTGAGCATACATAATACTACCAAGCGCACTCGCATATGGTATATTCCTCATTAAAGCTTTCTCTTCCTCTATCGCAGGGCATTGATCTTTACTTAATTTATCACTCTTATAGATTGGCACCTTACCTCCTTTACAATCTTCCATGTTATACCGTTCAAGAATTCTACCTATATATGCCTTTTGAGAAAGCCCCAATAAACGCCGAGAACGGTCCCTTTGAATTTCAATCCTTAAAACATAAGTTGCTTCACCGAGATCCTTCATATCAAACTGAGTTGACAATAATTCTTTAGTCTCATGAAGTAACGTTTGACTATTACTCGCAAGTAAAATGTCATCCACATAAAGGACAAGAAAGATCGGAGTACTCCCACTAATCTTGGTGTATATACAATGATCTACTCTATTCTCCACAAAACCACATGAAGTGATAAAACTATCAAACCTTATGTACCACTGTCTAGAAGCTTGCTTTAATCCATAAATAGACTTCTTAAGTCTACAAACAAGCTTTTCTCCTTCTTTCATTTCAAAACCTTCAGGCTGTTTCATATACACTATTTCATCTAATGTTCCATTCAGAAAAGCAGTTTTAACATCTATTTGGTGTAATTCCATATCAAAATGAGCTACTAGAGCCATTACGATTCTAAAGGAATCTTTAGAGGATACTGGAGAAAAAGTTTCATTATAATCTACTCCTTCTTTCTGTGTGAAACCTTTTGCTACTAACCTAGCTTTAAACCTTTCAACTTGACCAGTAGAACTCCTTTTGGTCTTATATACCCATTTACAACCAACAGGTTTACAACCTTCAGGTAACTCAGCTAGTTCCCAGACATCATTATGCTTCATTGATTGCATTTCATCTTGCATTGCATCTAACCACAACTTTGCTTGAGAACTAGATATTGCTTCTGTATATGTTATTGGATCCTTCATAACTCCTATATCATAATCATGTTCACCCAAATAAACTAAATAATCTGGATGAATTGCAAACCTTCTTTCTCTAGTTGATCTTCGAAGTATAGGTTCAGGATCTTGATTCTGCACTTGATGTTCTACAACTGGATCTATAACAGATGATGAAGACTCAAAAGTCCTTACAGTTGGTACTATAGGCATTTCTATTGCTTGAGTAGGTAAAGAAAACGTCACAGACGTGCCTACTACATCTGCATCCTGAATTGGTGGAGGAGTACTTACAAAATTTTCCGCTACATCAAGCTCCAAAAACTTTGCAGTTTGAGACTCTACAATTCTAGTCCCTCCAAATGGCTTATAAAAACGATATCCCTTAGAATATTCAAGATAAGAAACAAAGTAACATCTTGTAGTCCTTGAATCCAACTTGCCTAGAGTTGGATTATACAATCTTACCTCTGCAGGACATCCCCAAACTTTTAAATGGTTTAAACTAGGTACACGACCAGTCCACAACTCAAATGGCGTAAGTGGAACAACTTTTATGGGTACTCGATTGAGTATATAAAGAGCTGTTTTCAAAGCTTCTCCCCATAAGAAACCAGGTAAATTAGTTCTACTAACCATACTTCTCACCATATCCATAAGAGTCCTGTTACGTCTTTCAGCTACACCATTTTGTTCAGGACTCCCTGGCATTGTAAATTGAGCAACTATTCCGGAGTCTTCTAAATATTGAGCAAACGGGCCTTTAAGCTGTCCAACATCGCCATGTTTGCCATAGTATTCTCCCCCTCTATCTGACCTAACAACCTTGATTATTTTTCCCAATTGTTTTTCGACTTCAGTCTTGAAAATCTTGAATTTATCAAGAGACTCAGACTTTTCCTTAATCAAATACAGGTAACCATAACGGGAAAAATCATCTATAAATGTAATAAAATATACATTTCTGCATAAGGTTGATGTATAGGATCCACTGATATCAGTGTGTATAATCTCTAAGAGATCAAAACTGCGATTTGCAGTTTTTTTCTTTATCTTGACCATTTTGCCTCTACAACAATCAACACATGTCTCTAGATCCTCTTTAAGAGGAGGAAGAATGTTAGACTTTATCAATCTATCCACCCTCTCTCTAGAAATGTGACCAAGCCTTTTATGCCACAACATGTATGATTGCTCTTTAGGTAAAGACCTTTTGGGAACAACCTTTTCAATATTATAGACATTATAATGAGATAAACTTAATTGATATAAACCATAAGATAAAACACAAGATCCAACTTTATTTGAATTGTAAAACAGAGTAATCATTGAATTCTTTATTTCAAATGCATAACCATCCATGTCTAAAACAGAAACAGAAATTAAATTTCGTCTAAAAGACGGTACATAAAAAGTATTCTTCAATAACATTTGAAAACCTGAATCTAATGTTAAAACAATATCTCCCACAAAGTCTACAGGGACTTTAGCATTATTCCCAACTGTAAGCCATAGTTCATCTTTACTTGGTCTCCGCTTGTTTATGAACCCCTGAATGGTAAAAGCAACATGATTAGTTGCACCAGTATCTAGCCACCAAGAACTTGATGGGGCTATAGATATATTAGATTCACAAACAAAAACCAAATAACTATTACCTGTTGGCTTGCGCTTTTGAAGCCAAGATTTGTATTTGTTACACTCTTTCTTCATGTGACCTTTCTTCTTACAGAAGAAGCAACGATCACTCTCTTTCTTAAAGAGTGTTTTCTTGACCCCACCTTTATGACCAGATGAACTAACATTCTTAGAGGTTGAAGGAATACCTGGATGACTTGGTGCAGCAACTCTTCTGCCTTTCCCCACATTTGAATTAGGAGAATACATTACCATATGCGACTTGTCTCGCTTCAACTTCTCTTCCTCAGCTACTACTTTAGCAATCAGATCATTAAAAGACCAGCTTTTCTCCTGATTATTATAGGCAGTCTTGATTATTCCAAATTCAGGAGGAAGCGAATTCAGAGCATGGTGGACAACACACGCATCAGGGAGTGCAACATCCAAAGCCTTAAGCTTTGACTGGTAATCTACCATTCTGATGATGTAATCTCTTACATCACCAGCTCCATCATACCTCATGGCATATAATGCCTGAAGTAGCTGCCCTGTTTCAGCATTTGAAGATACCTTATACCTGCTCTCTACAGCTTCCATAAATGCCTTAGCAGTACCATCCACAGGCAACCCACTCTTAAGATGATCCATGATTGATCTCTTCATGGACAATAAACAAATCTGATTACTCCTTGTCCATGATTCAAAAGTCTTCTTTTGCTCTTCAGTACTCTCTTCAGTAAGAGCAGCTGACTGTTCTATAGTGAAAGCAAAATGTACATCTGCCATCTCCATTGCGAACATAACATCCTCTTTCCATCTTTTAAAGTTCGCACCCGTAAGTGTCTCAATAGTAATCATTTGGTTGTTGATAGGAAAGGTGACTGAAAGTGAGCCAATACAACATTAGTAATATACGAGTACTATATAAATACAATCACATACTTGGAGATTCAGTAACTCTATCATGTAAACACCTTTGGGCAGAATACATAACAATCAATGTAAAATCTCAGCATAGTAAAGGCCATGAGAATATTTTAATTTTCATAATCTACCACCTTTGGGTGTATAGACTAATCCAATTAGTCTAAACACATGCATTTTAACTATGCAACTCTTTATGTTCTAATATATAATCACCTCCTTTGGGAGTATGACTATATACTAAAACTAAAAACGTCCCAATCCGCATGAGAAAACTTCTTGAACACAATTAAGTTGTGCCACTTTGGCAGTCACAACCTAATTGGATCAAACTCATACGCGCAGACATGCTTTATGTATTCATTAGAATATGAATTAATACTTTAACAGATTCAACTAAATGCATGCTTCAATTACATATACTATAATAGCATATAGAATATGTCTATAAACAAACTTAAGCATGAAAGAAAATAAACAAGATGCCAACATACATGCTCCAAACTTTAAAGCATCAAAAGAGACTGAAAAGATATATAAAACATATCATATAATATATCAAAACGTTCATTATTCAAAAATACACATTCTGGTTCAAACCGCACTCAATTTGGACCATCCACGCGCTCTCACGCGCCAGTCAAAGTTTCTGGTCAAAATAGTTGAAATTTTTTTTTTACCGTTGATCGTTGACCGTTGACCGTTGATCGAGTCGGGTTGACCTGAATGGATCGGACCGGGTTGACCCAAATGGGCCTAACCCGGATGGGCCGGATTGGGTTGACCCGAATGGGCCGGACCGATCACCCGAATGGGCCGGACCGGTGACCCGATCCGAATGGGCCGGATTGGGCACACCCTGATGGGCCGGACCGAGCCCGATGGGCCAGGACGGGACGGGTCGAGCCCGATGGGCCAGGACGGGACAGGCCGATCCTGATGGGCCAAGTCGGCCCGACCCGAATGGGTCGGACCATCCTGACCCGGGTCCAACCCTGGTTGGGTCCAGACCCGGATGACCTGCGAAGCGGGTCGATCCAGCTATTCGGGTCGAAAACGACCCGAACGCAACCCGAATGAACCGCGAACGATTTCGTTCGCGATTCGCAGATTCGTGCAAAATTAGCACAAAATCTGCATCGATTCCGGCACAGATCGGCCGGAAACACATGGAAAAACTGTTCTTTCGCCGATTAAACGCTCAAAAATGATCAAATTTGAACCTAAAAGTTAGGTTTTAGGCAAAAATGAAAAATTGACTCAAAAATGCGATTTTTGTGCTAAAAGTTCGTGTAGAACTGTAGATTGACTTGCACAGAAGCGGATTGTAGAGAGAAACATCACAATCCGATCGAAATTTCATCAAATTTTGCCCAAGAATGCGATTTGGGATTTTGTTAATTTGAAAGTTTCGAAAATTACAGTTTGAACCCAAAGAATTTGAAAATTGTATTTCCAAATCACAAACAACACCCAAATGTTTAGCAAATCACATTTTGACCTGAACAGAAAAACAAACACGATTTTGTAAACCAAATAAAAATCAAAACCGGATTTTAGACCTCATCTACGATGCTCCGATACCACATGTTAGAAAAGAGACTTTATAGGATTTGCGTAAACAGATCTAAAACACCGTTTGTATGATTTTGATTTAGCAAACAAATAAAGATAGAATTCATAGAAACATACCGCTCTTACGATCCATTCTTTCGTCGTTGTAGACCCAATAATGCTCTTTCGAATTCGGGCTTAGGCGAATATCCTCTATTCTCATAAGATTCACTAGCTCGATGAGAGAACCTAGGTTTCGCCTCTGTTGTAAAAGACAACCTTATGAAACCCTAAGAACATTACGTATTTATATGAGCTAGAGGATAAGACCTAGCCTTACCTTATGTGCAACCCAATAGGCTCACTCATCACGGCCCTATTTGGTTAGCCACGGCCCACATCAGCCCGTCCATATTTAGAACTTTCATGGACCAACTTAATATAGCCCACTTTAGTAAGCTTAAATAAAAAATTAAGCTAACAGCTCTTTCCAACTACAGAATCGATTTCTTGCCTGGCTCTCTCTATCACAATCGGGTGGTTGATCAGTTCTGCTAGTGTCCATTCTGTAGTAACAGCGGATGTATCGGTTCCAGCTGCAAATATATCCTGCCAAAGTCACAAGTTAAATGCTAATTTCTTCTCTGGTACCAAACTGGATAGTAGCTGGTTTCTTAGATCCCCGGTTAAATGCTGGCTTGTGGGGTTCAAAGCCAATTCACTACTTGCCTTCAAAAGAATGGCAATACAGGTTTAGCTCGACCCCGTGTTATGCATTTTACGATTTTAAAACAATCAAATTAATAAAAGTTTGACTAAGTGTTACCATAACAACTAACACATTTGTCTGAGAGAAACCCCCTTCTATTCAACAAAAAAAAAAAAAAAACAACTAACACATCCTTTCAGCCGGGCCTCCAAGTCAATGCCATTTCTATTACTTAATTATGCTCATTTTTTGCACTCGAGTATAGAAGATTTTTCCAAAAATCATTAATTGTTGCATCTACTGATTTTTGGTTAATTCTACCCGAAATGTTTGGACAGAACCATTTCCTGTGGCTGCAAAGTTCATCCAAGGTTTCCTTACACTTGCTATTATAGCAATAGTAGATGTTCGAGGATTACTTATCGCGAAACAGAGCCTTCAGGTTTGCTGCTTTAGTTAACAATAAATGACTAAGAAATATATTAACAGGGAAAGAGTGAATGTGATGTCAAAACTCGAAAAAACTCATTTGCCAGTATGAAGGCCTTTATGTTTTCTCTCGTCAATCTTATCTCTGAATTCTCATCTTCGGATATGTCCAGTAGAATATGAAGTAAATCCTTTACTGCATGATCACCATCTCTATCTTTCTCTTTCTTCCTTGCCTCTTCTTGCTCCTCGATAATCCTTTCCACCATACGGTCAAAGCTATTGCGAACTTCCTTGAGCCTTTTACCAAATCCCTGTAAATCTAAATCCTTACAAAACCTAATAAAATCTGACAAGTTAAACTTTCCTGTTAGCTCAGCTGTAGCTTTCACCAACTTCAGCATTTCATCGGCTTCATATGAACTTTCAGAACACTTTACGCTCATGGTCATTCTTGATATGATATTACTCGTCAGCCTCATAAGCTGTGCACCAACGTCAACTGCTTCGCTTGCTTTTGCATTCTTTAATAGGAAATGCACCAATATGTTTATCCCTTCACGCCTAACTGGAAGGAGCAGATCTAGTGTTCGGCCACTAAGAAGTTCTGACATGCAGAGTTTCTTCATAAATTTCCAGTAAGGTCCATAAGGTGCAAAAGAGAAGTCAGCGGAGCCGAAAGTAAGGTAATCAGTTGCAGCCGATTGGGGCCGGTTAGAGAAAGAAGTTTCGTGAGTTTTGAGGAACTCTTTCGCCATTTCTGGGGAGGAAGCGACAACGCAGGGGACAGAGCCAAGTGAGAGGTGAATTAAGGGTCCATGTCGGTTTAAAAGCTTGTGAAGAGCTTGATGGGGGTAACGGGGCTAGAAGGTGGAGGTGTCCAATGATTGGCAGGGCGATTGGGCTCGGTGGAAGACGACCCTTATTTCTGGTTCTGTTGATTTTGGCTCGGACAAAAATGGTGGAGACTAGCCATATGAGAAAAAGCATGATGTAGCCTTGCTGATCCGTCATGGTTGGATATTGGCAATTCACTTTAGGAAGGTGTTGCTTTTATACGAGGATCAATGATTTTCATTTTTCTCCGTCAAATAAAAACTGAAGCCCCCGGAATGGGGAGTACAAGGAACTTTCATCTTGGAGTTGATTCTTGGCTTTTATCCTTTTTATCCTTTTTACTTTTCGCTCCTCTCCATTCCTCCCCCCCCCCCCCCCCCCCCCCCCCCCCCCCCCCCCCCCAAAAAAAAAACCCACCTAAATCACATGTTTTTCTAAAAAAACAAAAAACCAGAAAAACACAAAAAAAAAGATTTTTATATATATATTAATTTGAGCTTGCTTAAGCCCACCACAAAATCTACTTCAAGTGATATCGGAGCCTAAGTTATTCTTTTAAGTGGGCTCTCCTTAAGATGTTTAATTTGAGTAACAATTCTTCATCTCATCATACTGGTCATTCTTTCTCAATTCCACCATGGGAAGTTGCAAATAAAATGTTATCACTTAAGTTAGGTGAGCTAAAAAAGCAATTGTTTAATGTCCTCTAGATGAAATGGCAACTATCTAACATCCTCTAGATGTTGCAAGCCCTCCACTAGGGCACCCAAGGCAACCAAGATGAAGATTGGGCAAATTATAATAGTGATGAAAGTGAGTGAAGGAAGAGACTAGATGATGATAGTAGCCTACTTGTTAACCATAATTCAAATGTACTCTTGACCTTAATGATTTTGTTGATTGGCTATGTCGTATTGAACGAGTGTTTGAATTCAAGGGATATGATAATTAGAAGAAGTATAAAGTTGTTGTTCTTCATCTCAAAGAATATACTTCTTTGTGGTGGGACAACGTTAAGAATCAAAGAGAATGAGAAAGGAAGGAGAAGGTCCGTTTATGGGAGAAATTGAAAAAACTGCTTAAAAGGTGCTTTTTACCCAATGATTACAAGCAAGACTAGGTTGATATGCACAAGATGAACAAATGCCGAAGCTGAGATCCATGATGCAACCAAAAAACAGATCGTGCTTTAATAGATTCCAAGTACCAGTAGAAGAACAACCACAATCACTACAAGGAAAACTATGATATGTGGATAAAAAGGTGGTATTGGAGAGAAGCCTCACCAAAGAAATATATAGAGGTAGTTCAAATTCAAGAAAAAGGTATGGTAGAAACAAACAAAACAATTTGAATCTACCAAAGCTTGTGGTGTTGGTAGAGAAGGTGAACTTTAAAAGTTTGGATGTTTTGGAGATTGAGACACCAATGACCATGAATGTAAATCTAAAAAGTTTGGATCTTTTAGAGCTTAGAGTGCCACCTAAAAAGGAAACAAATCCAAGAAGTTCAGATCTCTCGAAGCTTGAGATGTTACAAGACAAGGCTGTTTTTAAATCTGTCCAAGAATAGATTTCAACGAAAGAACCAAAAGGCTTCAACCAAGTATGGAAGAATTTTGGAGCATTATTCAACATGAACAGTGATTTAAATTGTTGGTTTGTATTATTAAATCATGAGAAGATGGTAAGTTAACAACAACCAACAAGATTTTTTGCTCGTAAAGATGAAGGGGTTGCTAAAAAAATTCCCTTACTTCAACTATTTGTTTAGGTCATATTGTAGGTTAAGTTGCAAACTTCCATCCGAACAACATAATAGTTTGCTATTGGTTTGTGAACCAACACACTTGGGTAAGATGCTATAGTTAAAGCTTGATTCATATGTGCAAACTTGGATTATGGATCCATGGAGTGATAAAGCCCAAAGTAGCAATCAAGATTTGAGGACAAATCTTCTTCAAGAAGGAGAGATTGATGTGGGAGCAACTACATACATTAACCTAAGCTCTTAGCCTACCCTATATGTTAAACTTGTTAGTTAATACTTGTTTGGGCCATATTGTAATCCAAGGATAAGATTTATTTGGTTGATGTATGCGTTTATCTCAAAAAGAATTTATTCTAAAGTTTAAGATTTAATAACCCCATGCTCCTTCCTTATTCCAAGTTACTTTTTGAACATGCTATATATCTATACTACTCACTTTGAAAAGTTCATGATCTCTTTTTCAAATCTGCATGAATTATTTGCTTCAATAATAGGAAAACACACATTTGAAATGTACATATGAAAATTAAAACTAATGCACCATATCCCATTGGGATCACATTGGTTTTATTTTTGGGCTGAATTAACATATAGAAAGCAGACAAACAATGAAATAAATAAAAGGGAAGAAATAATACTTCTCAATTGTACTATTCATAGCAAAACATTGTACTCTCAGTTGTACTATTCACTAGGTTCTCTTTTCTTTTTTAAGAATTATATTTTTGGAAAATTAGTGAACTCCTATAAACCACACATTCTAATACATGTAGATGAGAAATTATACTATAAATATCAGGTTACTAATTTATACTCACACTTAGCATCGTAAATAACGTCAACATAGTTCTTAAAGACACATATTTACAGTCATTTATTTGTCAATTATTTGCTTTTATTTTTTCACATTTGGGCATCCCTATGGTGTGGCAACATTCTGTCCATTTTCCAGTTGCTGGTTTCTTTAGAGGGTTTCTGTCAAAGTTGATAAACTAGTCATTCTCAGTAAAGACCCTGAAAAAAGCTTAGGAAACAAAACATTAGGGGCATATTTCGAGCAACTTTTAATATGTATCTTTAGTACTTAAAATTGATTATGAGTACAAAAGAAACAAAAATAAAATCTTTAAGGTGGGAAATGGGTTTCATTTTGATTTCAAGACCGTCTTAAAACCTAAGGTTTGATTTAAATTTAAATTTAACTGTTTTTTTCAAAGTATATTATAAGTGCTTTCTTCTTTACCTTTTTATCTAAAAGTTATTAGCCTTATTTAAAGGGTTGCTATCTCAAGATCCGGGTGAGAGCTTCGAAAAAGGAAAAGCTCTGTCAAGGATCTTCATCTAAGGGTCCACCCGGGTTCTTTACTTCAAAGACAAAACTACTTGCCTTTTCTTTTAACGGTTGCTGCCACAAAATAAAATAAAGACTTCAAGCTGGGCGGTTTCTTTATTCCTTTATCAAGATAAGACGACGAAAAGTGCTTCCCCAATTTGGATATGTCTGCACATCTGTAAGAGCAGTTTCTGATCGCGCTCGCCCTTGTCAATGCACTCGTGTTTGCTGTGGTAGGTAGTGGTTACGACGGAGCAGTAGCATCTGTTCTTTACGAAGAACGCCACTATAACGAAAGAAATGTGGACATCATCAGGAGTTGCAGACCCAACATAGTTAATAAAAAGCACGTATTTCAGTAGGGCTTTATATTTATAGGGAGTTTTAGCAAAAGATAGGCTCGGGTTTTCTACGCACTGAACACTCAAGACTTGTCTTTATTACAAATTACAAAAGTATTACAAATAACAGAGGTCTAACATTGGATGGTTGGTCGGCCTTCTTCTTATCTTTATCTTTTCTCTTTGCGCCGAGCGAATCGCCTATGTGCTCCCCGCAACTGAGCGAAACAGGAAACCGTGTGCGTCTCTCGCTGTTCCCGCAACACAAATTCAAACCAGAAAAATGCAAAAACCAATGACTATCTCCTCTCCCTAGCCGAAGGCCATTTGAATGTGCTTTTTTGCTTCCTTTTCTCTTTAGGCTTGGCTTCGTCCTTTTGCTTGTTGTTATTGCTGTAAGTAATCCCTAGGTTTGAGGCAGCACCTGTAATTCACGAAGAGGTTCCTTTGCGTATGCAAGACGTATGACATTAGTTGATCAGAACTGCATGCGATACACATTTACAAGCCTAGCTCGTTGCTTTTTGTAATTAAAGAGTAACTTTCCCGGAGCCCAAGACGCAAAAGGCCAAGTAGTAATGCCTAACGTCATCTGAACCAATGGACAAGCCCTACCCCACGTATGTATTCTAGAGATTTCCTTGTTTGTCCACTTGCAACTAGATTCGAAGCCCCATATCCAATCCACCCTTATAAAGCCAGGGCACTTGTCTTCTGATTTGAAACACTATTATACCATCTCTTTACCTGTTTCATTGACTGTCGTTCTCTTTCTCTCGAATGGCTGAGATTTTAATTTCGGAGGATGCTATTCAAGAAGAGAGTCTGGAAGACGCTGTTCAAGAGCAGAGTCCGGGAGATGCCGTTCAAGAACAGAGTTTGGAGCATGCTGCCCATGAAGGCAATATCGATGAGTTGTACTCGTTGATAGGGGAAGATGCCTTTGTATTGGACAACATTGATGGGATTCCATTTGTTGACACTCCTCTGCATATTGCTGCATCTAAAGGGCACACATTGTTCGCCATCGAGATCATGATGTTAAAACCCTCATTTGCTCGAAAGCTTAATAAGAACGGAGACGCCCCTATACACCTTGCTTTGCAGAACAAACAAACCAAAGTGGTGCGCCGGCTAGTTCAGGCTGATAAGGACCTTATTCGTTTCAAAGGAAGGGAAGGCCTTACTCCTTTGCATTACGCAGTACAGAATGAAGATATTGATCTTTTGGAAGAATTTCTAGACGCCTGTCCAGAGGCTATTATAGATATGACATCTCGAAAGAATTCTGTTCTTCATACGGCCGTGCAATACAACTGCCCCAAAGCTTGGGAGTGCCTACTGAGTAGACTTCGTTCTGATGAATCTAAAGATGCCGATTTGTGGGAAGCGACAGTGATGAATCAGAGGAATGAGGAAGCCAGTACAGCCTTAGAGATGGCGAAGAATAAATCTTTGGTAAGTTATCTTCACTCATGTTTTCTTTATGGAATTGGTATGATAGAGGTCTATTAGCTGCACACCAGAATTTGATCTGGAATTTTCGTATTTGCAATCCTGCTTCCATTTCTTCCGTAAAGTGTTTTACTTGAGATCCATCTCCTTCAAATATCTAACAACCTTGATTCCTTTTACAAACATACTTTTTTCTATCTTAGCAATTGAAAATGTTCCCCAAAAATCTGGCGGGTCATTAAGAAAAATCCCCCCTAAAACAGTATCATATTTATATAATACATTAATATGATACATATGCATTTTTTATTTTGTATATATATTTGGTTTATTTATCCAAGAACAAGATAATACAATGATTTAGAATTATAATTCTATATTACAAGCTTATTTAAGAGAAAATTAAATTTTAAATTTCCACTATAATTGCAAGAGGGTGTATTAAGTATGGTGTAAGTTGTTTCACATAATTTAAGTCTTGCTTAAGAGTTGTACATATATGAAAAGATAACATCTTTCCTCATGAACTGGCTTTTGAATAAAAATTAGATTTTTACACATATGTGGATATATGTATCATATATATCATATGAGACATACAAAAAACTATACTATATGCTATATACCATGTACTTACATGCTATTGTTATACTATATGCTATATACCATGTACTTACATGCTATTGTTATACTATATGCTATTGACAGCAACCACAAGTTGTTAATCATGGATCACAATAGGGGGTTCGTGCGGTGCTTGTTTAATTGATCTAAATACTAAGAATTTAGAGGATCTTAACAGCGTTTGACATCTTCCAATAGGTAAAACAGAAGAAAAAGCGTGGGATCCGAGATAGGCTAGGCAGTTTTTCCCGTCCAAAGTCAGACGACTCAAGCAGTTTCTGCGATCCATCAGACGTGTGGTCGGCGAAAAAGGAGCTGCGTGAGTTTTCGCAAATAACAGATGCATCTCGCGGCACTTTGTTAGTGATTTTCACGCTGTTTTTCACAATCAGTTTCCAAACAACACTCACTCCACCCGGAGGAAATTGGCAAGATGATTATCTTTGTTCTACAAACGATAAGTCTAGCTGTGCAGCTACGCCGTCGCACCGTGCTGGAACAGCTATCATGGGCGTTGGACCTTTCAAGGCACTGACAGTGTTCAACGCAATCAACTTCTTTTACACCTTCCTTGCGGTAAACGCCCTCCTGCCGGGTGGGTATATTACCTTGATTTGCCGCATACCCCTTTGGTGCTTGGCTGCATATTTTATGATATCAATATCCTTCACATATCCAACTCCTAAGGGTGTGCCCTCAAAAATCTTTTTTCCTGTCCTGGGGTGTGTTCTGTACGCCTTTGCTGTCGCTCTGTTTGGCGAGCTTCTTGTGGAGAATAAGTTAAAAGAGCTGTGTTCTCGGAAGAGACGGAGAAATCTCTCTACCAACTAGCACTTTTTTTTTTTTTAATTATAAACGCACACACCCGGGGGGGGACGGGATTCGAACTAGCACTTGCCCCCCACTTCCCGGGCAGCCGCCGATCCTTCAATCCTCTCTCTCTCCTCTCCCTTACCCCACTTTTGGCCAGTTGTCCATTGCCAACTATCCCTTGCCTGACAACATACTGGTGGTCAAGAATTTGTGCTGAACTTACCGTCAGTGGTGATTTTGGGTGTCCTTTGGAAATGGTGAAACGCTTGTCTAAGGTAGTGAAGTTATCTATTAAGTATTTTTGCATTTATGAATATTAGCCGAGTGAATTCGTGGTATGTTTATCAAGCTTACAAATTATAATAAATTTTTATAAGAGTTTTAGAATTTACTAAGTACAATATTTGAACTTAAACAATAATATTTTGTAATTAAATAATTTTATAAATTTTTTTACGGTGATATATAATTTAACTTTTTACTAAAAAAAAATAAAAATTTGTAGTATGTCTAATTAGTCCAGTATCAATATATTGTGTTACATGAAAGAGTTTCTTTTAGAGACTTCCCTAGTTATTTACTTCAAAATTTGGGTTTTGATCTTTGCAGTGACTTAATTTCTTCTAATACGAACAAATAGAAAAAAAAAAAGTTGAAGCCAAGCTGCTTATCCTAGCCCCTTGGCAAGAACACGGGAATGGATCATCATACCGAAGGTGGTCATCCTAGCATAAAATGAGGTATGAACACGGATTCAAGGATTGAGATTCCATTATATAAATGATGCGGAAAAAGTCAAAGGGGATCAAAATTAAGGATACTAGAAAATAAAAAATAAAAAAATTGCGTACCCAAATACCTAATACATGATATCATACTGAATGCATCACAACTATTTCACCGCCTATGACTTTGACCACCAAGACCCTAATTTTCCCCGCTTTCTGATTGGAGCAATTTACGCCTCCAATATTAGAAAATAAATACTCATTTAAGCACATTTAGGGATTCTTTCAATAATACATACAATATACGAGAGACATTCAAAGGATTTCCATCTTGAATATGATTTTTTAAAGACGCCTTGTTACCTCAACAACTTCGCAAAAAATCTTTAATAAATTTGATGGATCATTGGCCTTTGATCCCTATTGTAACCCTACCTTTTTGATTGCAGAAGCTCGTTAGGATAGACATCAATTTCTACTATAGAATTGGCAAAACCTGATTTCTATGTGAGTACGAAAAATAGGTCTGGAATGGAAAAAAGTATCATCCGCAAATTGGAATGATCGTGTTTTAATTAAGGACTGTTTCTGCGCAAGACATGGCTTTGTTCGGAATAGAATTCCTATTTATGACCAAAACTGTGTCACCCGGAATTGTGCGATAATAGGCAGGGGAGGGTGGCTTTTTATTTTGTTTGTGTACAAAAATAGTAGCTTTCTTTGTGGCCTTTTTAGCTCAAACTGTACAACTTTCCCGCAATACTCAAAGCCTGCAAAGAGAAACCACAAACATAGTTTCTTGCAATCTTAAAGCTTGCATTTTGAGCTTCATAGTTGTCACATATAGTAGAATAAACATTAGGCAAAGAGAAGCCTCAACGCACAACTAATGTGAGGAAGGCATTGTGGTGAAGAATAAATAATCCCACAAAATGGCGTAGAGACTAAAAAGGAAAAATAAATACTGAAGATCACAAAAAATATTTCTTTGTTTCCCATCTTGGAGTCTCTACCTTTATGTTTGCTCAGTGGCTTAACAATTTAACGAAAGAATGAAGCAAGTTCTTAGCAAGACACCAAATTCTGAAATTTAGACCTGGAAAGTATCTAAAAGAAATCATGTTGGGCCAGAAATGCATTGATACGATACCATAAGAACATACATGGAAGAAAAACTCTCAGTAACAGAGCATCTAATCAAACATGTCAAGAATTTGCTCACCCAATAATCTCATAGAACGCATAGATAATTAAAAGACAACATTTTCCACTGTCAAGCATAATGTCTCACAAACGTTCCACCTAATGCGAAGGAGGCCAGAGTCGTTTCAACTGTGTTTATACCAGGTGGCAGTCAGTTCAGCAGACTTGTCTGATCACTCTTGACACATAAGAGGTGGTTGGCAATGGATGTCAGGTCAAAAGAGACACGAAAAATAAGAGAAAAAACATATTGGACGAGATGGGTGGTGAAGACTGCGTATGAGAAGCTAGTGATTAAGGAAGGAGTTTGTTGATAAAATTCTAACTTAATGGTGAGCAGGCACTATCTAATACTGAGAGACTTAAAGCTCGATATCTCAAGGGTACATGGGTTAAAAAGAAAAAAAAAAAAAAAAAAGAAAGGAGCAACGACGTCGATGGATATTTTTTTAAAAGAAAAAGAGATGAACGGTGAGATAAGGAGGGGCCACAACAGTTGACTAATCGAGGTGAAACAGGGAGGAACATGGTAGAGAGAGAGAGGATAAGAGAAGGGGGCTGGCTAAAGAAGAGTACAAGACTAGTGATTTTAGACTGAGCAACCGCGCGGAATTTCCTTACGGGGTTCCTGTTTCGGATAACTTTCGACTTTTTCCGGGAATCTGATGGCTAAAATCACAGCTGAAATTAAAAAAATGCCAATGACAATTAACCCTAATGTCAGAGAAAATGTTAATGAGGAGAAACCTGTTGAACTTGGATATGTGACGAATATTGCTATTATAAAATACCCAATGAGGCTACAGAGGGGTGGGAGGAAATATGAGTTAATAGGCTTTCTTCTGGGAAGGAGAAAGTGCATTGCAAAAAATGTATATAAAAGGGATAAAACATTAAACACAGTGAGTGCAAGGAAAGGAACATGGCTCATGATTGCTGTACCAGCACGATGTGATGGCTTTTCTGCACAACTGAGCGTGTCATTTGCAGGGCACTTAGAGTCGTCCTGCCAAGTTCCTCCGGGAGGGGTGAGTGTTGCCTGGAAAGTGACGGTTATAAGCAACACAATCACCACCAACAAAGCGCTGCGAGCTTCTTCTGAGAGTTGCTCAAACTCACGTTGAACGACTATGAACTTTCGCACAACAGATGCCTTATGCTTCACCTGTGTTCCAAATTGCAAGATGTCAAACACTCTTGCGGCCATCTGAATTCTTAGTGTTTAGATCAACCCTAAATTTCAATACGCACCGTGACCTCCGTTGTGAAGATGCATGATAAATAACCACGACCTCCATGTGTGCTTAAGCATAACATGCATGTGTATTATGTGTAACACATAATGTGTGAACAAGTGTATAGTATAAGCGTAACAATTATATATCATTTTTATGAGTGATAGTGTCATGTAAAGTATATAGATTACATGTGTGGGTAAGTATCCGTGGTACACATATCTTATTTATATATTATATTATATATATATTTTACTCAACCAAGTGTTGTTCAATTATATTGATAAGCCAAGCTAACCTAAATACCAAACTTATGAAAGAATACAAAGGACAAGGCATAATACATAATCTTATATGACATAAATCCAACAAAGAGGAGCAAATGCACCTATGACATTTAAAAATAAGGGACGTAATACCTAATATACGTAGTACATATGCATACTACACTCACAATATAATTAGATTATGGATCATATAAAAAATATGTAGAATTCTTTAGATATTGATATAGTTTATTCTATTTAAGATCACCATTAAGAATCACACTTATTAACTATCTATAAATTGACTGGATTAACCAACTAAAGTACAAATTAGGGAAAAAGAGCAAATGATGGTGTTGATTTTTATCTTTTGACATCTATTGTAAATGTTATTTTTGCCAATTCAGTAATTCTTTTTGTTCTTATTTTCAACATATATGAATGAAATTAACTATTTGATGGTATAGCTTTGTTCGTGTTATGTTATAACACTTAAAAAAAAAAACCTCTTCAAAACTTAAGTTTTTATTTGTATTTTGTTTGAATGAGTGATAAATCTTGGTTTTTTGACAAGAAATGTGTAACTTTTTAATTGTTTTTTCCTCTTCTTACTTGTTAGATTTTTAAGGTGTTGCAAACTTTAAGCAAAGTGACCTATACCTACATGACTGATAGTTTCTCAGCAAGTCATCAATTATTGTCCACTATGTGTTTGATTTATATTTAGCTTGACAACGAGCCTGTAAAAGTAAAACTTTTAATTAATTGCTGGTTTTCTCATTTGCTAGCCCACTAAATATTTGGAGAACATTTCTAACTCCTGTTATATAAGAATAATTATGTGTAGAGAAGGGATCCAGGTTGTTAACTTTTAGTGGTTTTGGTTGTTACGGACTCTATCTATTTTCTATTTACAAGAATTCTTAGGTTGTAATCATAAAACATTTGAAATGATCGTTAAAAAGATAAAGGATATGGATTTCAAGGCAACAAACTACGGATAAAAAAAGGAAGCAGCATATATAAAAGCAAATTTGAGTGTCAACTCAAACACCTTATGTATAATTTCATGCTTATAGAGAATACAAAGAACCTACTTGTACTTAAGTTTTTCATAAGTAGGCAGACCTGTGTTGGATCACCTCTATTCAGTTTTTTCAGTAGAACATATGACTGAAGATCACTTACCAGGGATAGATCTTTCTCTTTCGCAATTTCAGAGAAAGTTTTGCCTTCTTGATTTTTCCACTCTCGCAATTTTTTCTCCCACGTCCCAGCATCTTTAAATGAAGCCCAGTAAAGGCATTCCCTCAGCAGCTCGAAAGCTTCGATGTTGTCGTTTTCCAAGGCAATATGTAGGGCAGTTTCATTGCGAGTCGTCACATCTAGAATGGATTGAGGACAAACATTTAGAAATCTAAGCAAAAGCTTAAGTTTTCCTGTTTGAGCTGCATAATGCAAGGGAGTTAAACCCCCCCTTCCTTTAATGCGAACAAGGTCTTCATCAATCTCAATAAGGTCATTGACCACTTTAGTTTTGTTGTTCTCCATAGCAAGGTGTATGGGGGTGTTTCCCTTCTGATCAAGCTTTCGAGCAAATGAGGGTTTTAACCTCATGATCTCGATGGCGAACAATGTGTGCCCTTTAGATGCAGCAATATGTAGAGGCGTTTCAACAAATGGAATCTTATCAATGTTGTCCAACACAGAAACATCTTCCCCTATCAATGAGTACAACTCATCGATATTGCCTTCATTAGCAGCTTGCTTCAAACGCCCTTGAACATCATCCCCCGGCCTCTGTTCTTGAACAGCATCTCCCTTACTCCGTTGTTGAACAGGATCTCCCGAACTCTGCTGTTGAACAGCGTCTCCCGGACTTTGTTGTCGAACAGCATCCTCTGAATGCAAAATCTCAGCCATTCAAAAGAAAGTAAGAGCCAATGAAAGAAATAAAGAAGTAATTCCCTTGAAGCTTTAACTGGAGACAATGCAGTACTGGTGTGCAAATCAGAAGACAAGTGCCCTGGCTTTGTAAGGGTGGATTGGATATGGGGCTTCGAATCTAGTTGTAAGCGGACAAACATGGAATTCTATAGAATACATACGTGGGGTAGGCCTTGTCTGGCGGTTCCGGGGACCTAAGCTTTTTGAATGCAGTGTTTTACTTTTTGGCCTTTTTTAAAGATGGCCGTTTTCTTTTGTGTTCATTTTAATTTTTACATTTTACCTTTTAAAATTTGTTTTCAAAAATTTAGAAATAGAAGTGGAAATTAAAAAAAAATTCAGATGCATTGATTTTTGTATTTTTAAACAACGTGTTTGGCAACTACTTTAAAAGTTGTTTTCATAAATTAATTAATCAAAATCATTATCAAATCCGTGCTTAGTAATCATTATTATTCTTTATTTTGAACCAATCTGTTATGCAGTTTACTTTTCTCAAAGTTATCGTTGGGCTTCTTTAAAGCAACTCTTTAATTAAAGAAATATCTAACTAGGCTCCTAAACTTGTGTCGCGTGCAGTACTGATGTGACGTAAACACCTAATCAAAATCATTTGCACATACAGCATGCGACGGTACGTTTCCGACACCTTATGTCGTGCACATTGCATACGACATAGGAAATTTTTTGTGAATTTGTCACGACCGTAATGGAGAAATCTATTGAAACTCCTGCAGGTCCAGCCTTTTTGGTGTAATGGTAATAAGATGGTAACAAATGGTATCAGAATATCCTATTTCTTAAGTTTGAGTCTCCGTTCGTGAGTTTATTACTCAAAAGTCTGACAATAAAGTTAGAATTATGGGAGCCTAAGTTGAACTTGCTGTGGTAAGTTCAAAGAGGATGTCGGAGCCGGAAACATGATGATATATTATAATCCTAAAGTGAAATATTGACAAACTCACACAGGCCACCTTTTTGAAGTAATGATAGCAAGACGGTAACAGAATTACAGATGCTGCCTCAACCTAGCGACTAGTTATTGCAACAAACACAAGCACAATGACAAAGCCGAGCCTGAAGACCAAAAGAAGCAAAGAAGTACATTTAAATAGCCTCCGGCGGCTGAGACCAACCAAAACACGACCTTTCCTCCCCTAATCCTATTATAAATAATTGTATGGTTTAAGTTTATGAGCTTTAGAGGCTGCAAACAAGTGGATCGAGACAGCCTTTCTTTGCTCTTAAAATCCACTAATCTTACTTTTTCTAGCCCACCAAACCCACGATTCATTATGAAAAGAGTTCCTCTTTACCCACCTCCGAGGTGCCTCTTGGAATAAACCATCAAGTAGAACGGACAGGGAGTCTTAAATAAAAAGAAACACCTAGAAGTTGGGTAAAGAGTTGCTTTTTATCTTTTGACATGTATTGCGTACCTTTGTCATTTGCATGTGATAGAATCTATGATTTTCAGGGGTTGAACAACTTTTGCAAGATTTTACTTCTTAAGAAGAGAGAGAAGAAAGTGAGGATTGAATCTTTATCTTTGTTCTTTTCCTCTATTTCATCAACCATTTTGTTGTGTGAATGAGATAATTCAAGAATAATATTTCTTTCCTTTGATTTGTTTCCTTATTTTTCTTCTTTTTATGTGTTAATTCAACTCAAGTAAAAATAAAAGTAGCTCCAGAGAGCCTATAACATTATGATAGAGAGTGTTTAAAGAATAGGACAGATGACTTGTTGGCAACAATTGTTTCTTACTCAATGATAAGTCCTAAAGATCATAAAAATAAAAAATAAAGAAAAAATAAAAAAAGATAAAGGTCAATCATTTGTTACTCATTTAAATCGTATTTGCATCAATACCTTTCAAATAAAAAATGAACTTATTTCATATTGTCGTTAAACATGTCACCGTTTGAATTTTGCTTCCAACATTCAAACGTTGTAACAATAAGACTCTTGGAGATAAAGGGTTAAACATGAAATTTTGTTACTTGTTCTAAAATAAGTTTATTTTAATTATCTTTCCAAATGAAAGGTGTTTTTGATTTGCTCTAACCATCTACCCAAGTTAAAGATGATTTTGTTTCATATTTTAGTTACAAAATGTTATCATTTCGTAATCATTTCCTTATTAATGATGTTATTTCATAATCTTTGGACATTTTATACTCCAAAAAGCATTTGCCTTAATGATCTTTCAAAATAAAGGTGATTGTGTTACAGATTTTACTAACTAAATGTCAACATTTCCATACTTCTGTCTTTTCGTGTTAAAGTCGACATTATTTCATATCCTTTGGTCATTTTTTACTAAAAAAAACAAAAGCAAAAAAAGAAGTAGATGACATTTCAAAGGATGCTAAAGTTATTAAATGATGGTCAATCCCACCCATGGAGCAGTGTGAGAAAAACCTTTGCAAAATACCCATCTACACTCGAATATCCTATCAATCTAAAATATTTCCGCACATACTTAGAATACTTCTAAAAGGATATCAAGAATTTTACACATTTCTAAAATACTTCAAAATATCTACACATTTATTATATATCTTTTTAAAAAAATAATGTGCCATAGTTCCCATAAATATTTTTAGAAGTACATTATTTTAACAGTTCTACTCTTTGTTCACGCTTAACACAGATTGGTTCAGATCTAATCAATTCTATACGCATTGAGTTAGTAGATTCCGCCTTGCCAACAAGAAGACAATGTGACAACATCGTTGTTCCTGGGCCAATAAATGCCAAGGTTTACACTGCCGAACACAGCTTTTACTCCCACAAGTATGCACTATAACCAAGCATATGGCTAACATGCTTGGAACGTTAGGAGACTTTTTTATACATTCATTTGTTAAAAGCAGATAAATACAGAAAAAAAAATATTTCTTCTTCTATATTTTAACTCTTTTTCATAATGGAAATAGCAATCTATTACTTTTGCTTAAAATTAATAGCCTTTCACTTATTAATTTGTGGCCTTCTATATCATCATAACGTAATGTTGACATTTATTGTGATTTTGAAGAACTCATTCTTAACCTATGATTGTTATTTTTTTAAAATTGTTTTATATTTATATAATAAAATTCACTACAAGAAGTAAAGGCAGGGCTTAGACCTACCATAGACATGCCCTGAGAGGGGCTAAATAAAGGGTAGTTTGACATAACTACCAAACCGTGCGTAAATGGGCTGGACTATAACCAAGCCCCAATCCTACATTCCTTCATGGGGGTTCATAAAATTGCACACATAATTCAGGCAGGCTAGTTTGTTGCCCTAGCCCTTGTCGTCTTACCAAGTGCTGTGTTGGACGGGTAGGAGCTGCATTAATTGCTTCAAAGGCTGACTTCACTGTTGCCGTTGACATTTTCTGCCTACATGGCTGCTTTGGGGTCGACACTTCCATTGGAGGTTTAACTGTACCTTTTGGTATTGTGGGAGAATTGCCATCACTATAAATGGAGCTATTGCTGTTAGCATGAATTCCAAAGTGATTACATTCACATGTCCCAAGATCCTCCATGCCATCATGGCTTGGTGATTTATCTTCTTTCAACAGGGTGATTGGCTTTACCAGTTCATCAATATTCATAGGTTGTGGGCCATTTCTTGCTATAGAATTAGCTTGTGTACGTGGAGTTTCTTGAATCCCCTCCACCATGTGAAAGAGAAATGAGCCTTGGGGGATCGGGAAGTAGCTTTGCTGGATCGAGATCACCTCCCATACTCGCAGAACCCATGCACCTAATGAGACTAGTTGTAGTGAATGCTCCACAAGCATTACATGTTCTGAACTATATTCCACAGAACGCATATGCATGTGTAGCCAACAAACAGAAGGAACGTCAGCACCCAAGTCAGCCTTTATGCCATATGGACATAAGGCAAGCTCCAGCTCAACACTGCCGATTAAGAGAAATCAACATATGCTCATGTCGGCAAATGAAGATGATGTTACATGGACACCACCAAGAGCACCAACCAGGAGAAGTTTTGTGAATATGAGCGAGGAGGACCGTGCTACTCATGGCAAAGGCAAAATTCCATGGTCGGGACCGACCTACTATGACTTTGGACTCTAAGAAGGAAGTACGTAGGAAGCTGAATGTTTAAGGTTGCATGCCTATAAATTGTAATGAACTCGGCCACCATTAGACATGGTTTTTGAGCCACTTTTGTATTAGAGTTCTACATTTAATATAAGCTTCCTTCTGTTTACTTACTGTATCGTAACTTCTTTTCCATGGGTTCTCCCCTACTTGTCTCTATGCCTTCCGCTAAAGTTCTCTCCTTTTTCGACTCAATCAAACAGACTGAAGACTTCCTAAGGGTTGACCAAACTTGTGTTGAAATTCCTCCCAACCATTGGGCATTGTCATTGCCATTACATCCAATAGGTACTTAACCATATATAGGGCATTACAACGGATGCTTTCCTGAATTCCTATAGTAGGATGGCCATTAATTAGGCTTGTTGTTCTTTGTTTGTGTCTGCCTGAAGTTGATTGATGTTTGCTTGGGTTCTTGGACTCTGTATAGCCTCAACCACTATTTGTTTGTCTTTGTGATTCACATATGCCAGGTGTACTGCGTGGCTATCCTTTGGACAAGCCAGACCAGCCTCTTCTTCTATTGATGCAAGGGCAGCAAAGGCGTTTTTGTGGGCCATCGGGAGGAACTCTTCAAAGATCGTTGCAACCCCATCCTCACCTATGTAAAGGATGTTAACATCCTTTTCTTGGGAGTTCTCTTGTTTAACCAGGTTGGTTAAAGGAATGGTAGGGACTCCCTGCATTTCGATGGTCTTTTTCCTTTGTCAAATTTTGAGTGCCTTGGGTGCTTGACTTTGTTTAGTTTTCAATTTCTCTTCTCGTTTTAATTTCCTCTTAAAAATGGATACATCGTGTCCTTGTGTCTGACAAAATGAGCAATAGCCAATATTAACTTCATACATGATTATTTGCCATTTTTTGCCTTCTTCGAAGGCATTTATGTGAACTCTAGTAGGCAAAGGTTTTGATAGATCCATTTCTACACAAATGTGAGCAAACATGTAGTTTTCCAACATCAACATAGTTGTGTCAGTGGTTAAAAATCGGCCAATTTCATCACCTATGCCTCAAAAAACAGTTTGAGTATATAAAGGTAGAGGCAAACCTAGTAAGTGAAGCCATATAGCTACCTTCTTGGAGTGTTGTCACTCCTCTCGCTCCCTGGACCAGCGAGTAAGAATGAATTGATACTGTTCAAAATTTCTTACTGTTCTTGACCATGCCTTAATGAGGTCCTCTTCGAAGAAAAGTTGGATACGAATGCTCCAAGGATCCATACACCAAAATATAGCAGATTGTTGTAAACCCCATGACGAATTTATGTGCTGCTGGAATGCCTTTATTGAAGGGCAGAGGGATTTGAAGTTTGCAATCAGAGTAAATTTGTGAAACTTCGCTGCTTTTCTGTATTCTTGAGGGGAAATACAAAACTCTGGCTCCCCATTCCATGTTGTTTTTTCCTTGGGCCAAAGGGGAATAGCGGGGATGGGTGTTGGCCAAGGATGAGATGATCTGTAGGAGATTTGCTTCGAGGCTGGCAGACATGGCCTGTGTCAAAATGTGTAAGCTTGCTGTTGGTGGACAGGGCAGGAAGGCGCCAAATCTAGGTGGATCCAAGCAAGATTTACCCAAAAAAATTGCTTGAAACCACTGGGTCTATTGCTGGCACATGCAGATCGGTAAGCAGAGGAGGACAGACCCCAAAAGAGCTCACCCTTATTGCAGAAGCTTGTGTATTGAAAGAGTAGGGTGAGACGTCGCTCAAACCACCGTCAAAGGTGTCCCAGTTTGCAGACAGTGGGCAGCCCAATGGTCGGCAACTGGCAAACACCATTGGGGCTTGGGAAACCATTGCAGTAAAGTAGAGGTTGGGGTTCTGGAACATGGAGATTTGGGGAAAAATTTCTGCAAGTCCATATCAGGGCCCGCCTAAACAGGCCGACGACAAAAGGGGGCCCCCTTCATAGTTGGGGGGGGCAGCCATCACCGCCATACGGTGGCAAGAATCGAAGTTGGATGGGTAGGATTTCGAATTTCAAACTTCCAAAATTTGGGGAACTTTTAGGAGTAGAGAGAAAGTTATCGTGGGTTTCGGTTTTCCTATGATTGTTATTTGAGTCTATTTAAACTACTTTGTCAATTCCAAGTATATTTAGCGTGAGAAAAATTTGAACAGATCTAATGTTCTCAAACACATACGAAACTCACTTGCTCACATTGTTTTCTCAGTCTCTTAGTCAATCTCAGTAAAAGGTCCTTTTTGCTGATTTTCGCTTAGGTAATTTTCTCAAGACTCGCCCTCCTTATTGAGCCCACTCACCGTTTCTGGTCTTGTAGTCATTCATATGTTTTGGAATGGAAACTACTCTCACATATGAACGCACACCTCGTTTGTTTCCAACTTCTTTTTCTTTGGTTTGTGCTGGCCTTCAATGCAAGTCTAATCGAAGAATGTTTTTCGCTGTTGGTTGCTGGAACGAGTGAGCAATATGTTTTCAGAACCCTATTGTCAAAACTTCATCTATCTGATAGTTAATAGGAACAAATCTTCCATGAGATTCTCATAAAATTGATTTTACTTGCATAGATGTTGAAGTAGAGAACTAGATAATCTTCTAAAGGAAATCTTAATAAGAGTACAAATACATTGATACAAATACGCTAAGTAGACATCTCACAAACAAAACAACTTAGTAGACATCTCACGAATTCACTCTTCCGATGTTCTTACAGAAGATATATAAACTTAAAAAGAGTACACCAGATCCTGTCTTTGTAATTCTCTTAAACTAGTGAGTTTTAGTGTAGGAGACCTACCTAACCACTCACGTGAGTTCACAGATATGACAGAAAGCAAGCCTGTAGAGAAAGAGGGTGGTAAGACTGAGAGAATCCAAACAGATGTGAGAAGGAAGGCTAAAACTCACACCATATCTTGTGGGGTAGGCTAAAATAATGTGGATGACATATGTAAGCTTGGATCAAGCTCTTTCGGTTGACGAATAAAGGCTTGCACAAGCTTTTTTCGCCTATAAAGCACGAAGCCTTGCAAAGCTAGAAACAACAAAGGAGAAAAAACACAAAACAATATATAATAATTGCGTGGCATATGAAATGGGAAAACTTTGATGGGAGCTATGATGAATAAAGCTGCAAGAAAACATAAAGAGAGGACATAAAGGGGTAAACCAAACATTCCACTTCTAAAATCAGTGGGAAGGAGTAGAATTAGTGAAAAGATTGACACAAAAAAGGATACGCAATTTAGGACAGAGATGAGAACAAAAATATTTTCTTCCATGGTTGCTGTCCCTACAGCATACGGGGAGGGGGGTGCGAAGAATCCACTATTGAAACCAGCCCTGATTCTGTTCTGGAACTTACTGTGAGAGTTGTCTTGCCAAACTCCTCCAGGTGGGGTGATCGTTGCTTGGTAGTTGATAGTCAAAAGTAGTACAGCAACCACCAACAATGCATTGCGAGTGCTATCTGAAATGTTAGCTGTTTGACGAAGAAAGAATATATATATCTTATCTTCCAAGCTCACTGGACTTTTGAAGTAATCTATGAAATATTGAACTTGCTTATCTCCGATCTCTTGCTTCTCCTCAATCTTTGGATCTTCCTTATGCTTGGTCTTTTCCTCGGCCTCTTTATTTGATGGCCTTTGCAATATTTTTGAATGATGTAGATAGTTTGAGTCGTTGGACTTTAAATCAATCGCATGGCGAAAGGGTGAATTAAATTTCAATAGCGATTTCACAATCTGCATGATATAAAGATGCACAATAACCTTTCCCATCAAGGTAAAATGGCCTAAAACAAACTTCAAAAGGATATCCCTACCAAAAGCCAAGTAAAATGATTTACTGGAAAAGAGAAGAGAACTTGCCTCGTGTAGCTTTTCAGCTTCTGCGATGCCCAACGCAATGTTATCTTCCACATCCTTGGAATCCAACTTCTTCTTCCACAATACTGCAATGTCCAACACAGTGTGACCGTCCTTGTCCTTCGCATTCAGCAACTTCTTCTCCCACGAATAGGCTTGTCTAAACCAAGTCCGCCGAAGCCATCCCAACAGGAGCTGAAAAGCTTCGAACTTTTTAGACTTCAAGGCAACATGCAAAACAGTCTCTTTCTTATTTGTTACATCCTGAACAGATCTCGGACATGCTTGTAGAAATATGACCAAAAGATGAAGATTTCCTTTTCGAGCTACATGATGCAAAGGAGTGAGACCATTCTTTCCGTGGACACGAACAAGTTCTTCATCAAAATCAAGTAGACAGTGCACCATTTCTGTTTTATTCTTTTCCAAAGCAAGGTTCATGGGGGTGTAACCATCTTTGTTCAATTTCTTAGAAAATGACCTCTTCAATGTCAAGATCTCCATGGAAAACTCGATTTGCCCTTCAACTGCAGCCCTATGCAGTGGAGTCTCCACAAATGGCATCTTATCGATCTTATCCAAAATATCTATGTCCCCGCTTATCAGTGAGTACAAGCAATCTACCGATCCATTTTCAGCAGCATTTCCCAACTCATTCATCTGCTGGGGAGTGACAGCATTTCTCAACTCATTCATCTGCTGGGGAGTGACAGCATCTCTCGAACTCTCTTCCATTCCTTGGGGAGTGACAGCTAAGGGAATATGAAGAATCCCAAAACGAGAAGAGAGAGAGAGAGCGCTATCAATTTTGAGATGGCTACAATTTTGAGAACATTTTTTCTTTGTACATCAGAGGAGTATAATATTTTATACCCAAAGTCATTAAATACATAGGACCACTAGGCTTAAACTTATAATAGAAAAGTCACGCCAACCATAAATCAAGGCTTAAATTCTTGGAGGACTATTAGCCGTGAGATCCTGTGGGTGGAGAAAGATGATGGTCGACCGCCCGATGCGCGACTCGTGGCAGATTTCTCTAATAACAGTCAATTAGATAGTTTTGATATAAGACTACGGAATGATATCACAACGATGTGAAGCTGGACTATCCAATCGTCCTTTTGTAGGCCCTAATCATGCATGGGGCTCTATAGATACCTGCACATGTCACTGAAGCCAGGAGTTAAACGTTGTTCGGTGACAACGGCTCTTTAAATGAAAAAGCGCCTAGTTTGTTTTAGAAGAAGGGTAGATGAGAAAGAAAGGTGAATCTAAGACTCGTGAGCACTACGAGAAAACTATTTATTGCATAGCATGCAATATATATTCAAGTTTTTACCTTGGAAGCCTGCAAAGTGAGCTTTCCATGGATGGACGCCGGACACGAGGTTAGGCCCGAAACAAAACTAGCTTCCCTGCACTACCATTTCATTCCACTCCATTTCTTTCCTTCATTTTTTGGATTAATTTTTCACCTACTTATTTTTGTAACAAGAGGAAAAAGAGAAAACGGGCCAGTGTTTGGGAATTGTATATTTACTTGCTCAAGTAATTCAGTACAGGACTCGTCCTTATATAACAGAAGGACCAAACTAACATGGAAAGAATATAGACAATGAACGAAATATTACATTAATTCATATACAAGTAATATCCATAATAAACCTATGCCATAAGGAAAGAATATGGACCTATATCAGGAAAATATAAATTGGAATATGCGGACGTATCTCCAACACTCCCCCTCAAGCTGGTGGTTTGGGTGGTTTGTAAACATCAAACACACCAAGCTTGCTCAAGAGATAGGTATGTTGTCTTTGACAGAGAGCTTTTGTGAAGATGTCAGCAGGTTGTTCCGTTGTTCGTATCTCTTGTGTTTTGATGATTCCATCTTGAATTTTATCTCTTGTGAAGTGACAGTCGACTTCGATGTGCTTTGTTCTTTCATGGACCATAGGATTTGCAGCAAGTTTAAGAGCAGCATCGTTATCACAAAACAGAAGTGTAGGGCCTTTCACTAGAACCCCTAGATCCCGAAGTAGTCCCCTCAACCAAATGACTTCACAAGTGGTCTTGGCCATAGCACGATATTCCGATTCAGCAGATGATAATGAGACGGTCGATTACTTCTTGGTCTTCCATGATAGTAGAGAATCCCCAAGTTTGATACAAAAACCAGTCGTTGATCTTCTGCTCATCGGGCAAGTGGCATAATCGGTGTCGCAATAGGCTTTCATTTCCATGTTACAATTTCTGGATAGAAGAATTTCCAAACCTGGACATCCCTTCAAGTATTTTACTACTTTGAGGGCTGCATTCATATGAGATTGTTTTGGATTGTGCATAAATTGACTAAGAATTTGGACGGCATAGCAAATGTCAGGTCTTGTCATAGTGAGATAGATGAATTTTCCAACTAGTCTCTTGTAACTAGAGGGATCTTTAAGTGGCGGATCCTCATCCAAAGGTGATACTCCATTGTCATACGCTGGGGTTGTGAGGCTCAGATTTTGTTCGAACGGAATGACTGCTGGTTTGCATCCAGATAGACCAACTTCAAAAATGATTTCCATAACAAATTTGCATTGACTAAGGCAAATTCCTTTCTCAGAGTGAGCTATTTCAATACCCAAGTAATACTTGGGGGGACCAAGGTCTTTAATATGGAATGTGGAGTGTAGATATTGCTTGAACCGTGCAATAGCAGTTGGATTGTTGCCCATGATTAGGATGTCATCGACATATATCAAGAGAAAAATGGAAGAAGTACCTTTCTTCCATGTAAACAAGGCATAATCATGGCGGGATTAGCGGAAGTTCGCAGAGAGAAGCGCAGAAGTAAACTTAGCATACCATTGGCGAGAGGCTTGTTTGAGGCCATAAAGGGATTTACGAAGACGACAGACTAAAGACTCCCCCTATCTGTGTAATCCCGGAGGAAGGTCCATGTAAATCTCCTCATCCAAGTTCCCATGGAGAAAAGCATTATGGACATCCATTTGGTGGAGAGGTCAATCACGAAAAGCAGCAACAGCAAGAAAAGAACGAACAGTACCTTCCTTAGCAACAGGAGAGAAAGTGTCTTGATAATCAAAGCCTTCCTTTTGAGTATAGCCCTTAGCGACGAGCCGGGCCTTATAGCGTTCAATGGAACCATCAGCCTTGTGTTTGATCTTATAAACCCATTTGCAACCAATAGGGCGACGATGAGGGGGACGAGGAACGAGATCCCAAGTGCGATTTGCAGCAAGAGCCTGAAGTTCAGCGGCCATGGCCTGTTGCCATTTGGGATCCTGGGAAGCCTCATGATAAGAAGAGGGTTCCACTTCCGCAGAAATCTGACTAATACAGCACAAATGAGTAGGAGAAAGGCGAATGAAGCTGACATATGATGAAATGGGATAAACCGAACCAGGAGCAACCAAGCTGGAGCAGATGTAATCCTCAGTCCAAGTGGGAGGCCTAGTAGCTCGACCAAAACGCCGAGGAGGCACAACGGGTGGTGGAGAAATGGAGGTCTCAACCACGGGCGGTACAGGAGGGACCACGGGTGGTGGAGAAGGAGAGGTCTCAAACACAGGTGGCACATAAGGAACAAGTGCAAGAGAGTCATCAGGAACGGCCATAGGGGATGGAGGAACCAACATGGGAGGAGCCTCTAGAGGAGAGGAGGCAAGAGTTACTGGAGTCGAGCTAAGGGGAATTGTGCCCAGAGGTCCAACCAGCACAAAAGGAGCCAAAGGGGCATCAACATCATCGAGCATGAATGGACGAGGGCTGCTCAAGGGCGTAGGTGGAGAATCTGTAACCTGCGAAGACTGAAAGGGAAAAACGATCTCGTGAAAGATAACATCACGACTAATAAAGAAACAGCCAGTGGAAATGTCCAAAACACGATAACCCTTCTGAAGAGGAAGGTACCCCATAGAAACACACCGGGTGGCACGAGGCCCTAATTTGTCTCGAGGACCAACAGTGGCAGCAAAGCACAAGCAACCAAAAATACGAAGATGCCCAATATCAGGGGGCTTCCCAAAAAGCAATTCAAAGGGGGTCTTTCCGTCAAGAACTCGAAAAGGCATGCGATTGATTAAGTAAGCAGCAGTGACCACACAATCACCCCAAAATATTTCAAGAATAGAAGCTTGGTGTTTAAGGCTGCGGGCAACTTCGAGGAGGTGGCAGTGTTTGCGTTCAACAACCCCATTTTGCTGAGGGGTATAGGTGCAAGAACTCTCATGGAGGATGCCGTGAGAGGAGAAGAAGGACGAACATCATGATTAAAAAAATCACGGGCATTGTCCGTACGAACACGTTGAACGGAGGTGTGAAATTGGGTTTTGATGAGGCTAAAAAAAGGATGAGATGGGAAAGGACTTGGGACTTAGATTGCATGAGAAAAACCCAAGTACCCCGAGAATAATCATCGACAAGAGTAAAAAAAAAATGAGAACCATCACGATGGGGCGTGTGGTAAGGCCCCCAAATGTCGATGTGAAGGAGAGCAAAAAGAGAAGTGGTACGAGAAGAGCTGGAAGGGAAAGGGTTCCTGGATTGTTTAGCGAGGGGGCAAACGGGACATTGAGGGTGAGGGAAGGTGGCACTGTGGCCTAAACGTTGATGAAAAAGAGAAAATTATTAATATTATTGGCGTTACAAAAGGAGCCCTGAAACAGGGAATTAAGAAGGGAAAATAAAATTCGCAGGAAAAGAAACCCAAAAATAGAGACCATGAACGACCCTACCCAAGCCCATCAGTTTGCCAGTCGAACGGGCCTGAAAAAGACAAAATTGAGAATCAGAAATAAGGCGACAATTATTGGAAGCACAAACTTTGGAAACGAAATGAGATTAAATTGGAATTCGGGAACAAAAAGAACATTATGGAGGGTGAGGTGTGGGCTAAGAGTAACGTCGCCAATTTGGGTGACAGAGGTAATGTTCCCATTAGGGAGGCGGACGGTAGTGGAGGGGTGATTATTGTGAATTTTGGAAAAAAATTTTGGGTGGCAAATAATATGGTCACTGGCGCCAGAGTCAATAATCCATGCATGAGAAGAAATCGAGCTCATAAGACAGAAAGACGTACCTGCAAAATTGCTAATTTTGTCTGGAATGCCGACATTGGAAAGGGCTGCACGATTTGTTTGAGCTGATTCTCGCTGAGAGGATGTTCAATTTGTTCCCCAAAATAGCAGTAAGTTGATTTATGGAGGCTTCCTTGTCAGAGGTGTTGCGGTCCGTGGGCTTGCCATGAAGACGCCAGCACTGGGCCTTAGAATGGTTGGGCCTCTTGCAATATTCACAGACCACGCTGCTGGATCACGAGCGGGCTGAGTTCGGGCCGCGCGAGCCCGTAAAAGAGCGCGAGGAGCGCACGCCGTTAGATCGTTTGACCGCGGGGGCTGGCGTGGCGTCAAGAGGCGTCAGATCCATGCCGCCTGAAGGGAAAAAGGGGCCGTCAGATCTAGGGTTATGATCTGGGCCATCCATCCCATAGTGAGAAGGCGCAAGGTCATTTCCTGTGTGACCTAAGCGCGCCGCCTGGGCGATCCAGCCGCCAGGAGCAGAGCGACCAGCAACGAGGCGCGAGGAAGGAGGAGCCCGAGCCGAGAGGACGACCGTGTCACCGACGCGAAGGTATTCAGAGGATGCGAGACGGTGATTTTCTTCCTGAACGGCGAGATGGAAGACACGGCGGATGGACGGCGGCGGCTCCATGGTAAGAACCTGTGATCGTAAAGGTGAGTAAGATTCATTTAGAATCAATAAAAAACGGGTTACCCGATCTTGTTCTTTGATGGAGCGGTACTGCCGTATGGTTGCTTCCGGTCCGTCGAGTTTCTCTTTGACGCTGTCTAGTTCGTTGCAAATCGCGGCGAAGCGATTGAAACAGACAACCACGGAGAGGTTGCCTTGTTTCAATTCGGTAAGGGCTTGGTGAAGCTGGAAACGCTTCACCCGATCGGCCTTGCCGTACATCTCTGTGATACTGTCCCAGAGAGTGTGAGCATCCTCCGTGGGAGGTAGACCGGCAACGACGTCCGGGGCGATGCAGTTGCCGAGCCATGTGCGGACCAACTGCGAACATTTTTGCCATTGCTTGGCGAGACGCTCGTCGGAGGGAAGGGGATGGTTCCGT